>BJCG01002363.1:600000-1173180 GCA_005406145.1 Prunus yedoensis
CAAGTTTTGGGTTCGATCGGAAATCAATAGGGGTAAGAAATTGGACAATTCAGGTTCAAACGCAGTTCGTTCCTTATAGGAGTGGTTGGTGTATTCCGTAGTTCTAGCGATTGGATTTCACTCAAAACTCACTAAATGACTCCTCCCACCATAATATGATGATGCCCAAGTTTTGGGCTCGATCGGAAATCCATAGGGGTAAGAAATTGGACAATTCAAGTTCGAAGACAGTTCGTTCCGAATTGGAGTGGTTGGTGTATTGCATAGTTCTAGCGATTGGATTTCACTCAAACTCCCCAAATGACTCCTCCCACCATATTATGACGATGCCCAAGTGTAACATCCCGGCCCAAAAATTAAGACTATTCATTAATTTAATTTAATTAGAAATGGAAATTTCAAATTTTGCCCTTGAAGTGGGGCAAAAAGTTCAATTTTTATCCGGAGAGAGTTTGGGGCAGCAAGTGGTATTTTTAGGAAGGTTATTCTGAGCCGAGTCCGTAGACACGCGGTAGGCTCGAATCGGACTTGAAACGAAGAAGATACGATCGAAAAATTATTGAGGACCTAATTGAAATTATTTTAAACATTTAAGTTGGATAAAAATCAGATTTTCAGTTTTATTTCTCATTTCTCTCTCTCCGGTGCGTCTTTCTCTCTCCCCGTTTCCGTCGCTCTCCCTTCCTCTCTCTGCAACTCCGGCCACAGGCCACGGCAGCACACAAGACCAGAAGCAAAAGGACCGGGCTGACTCGCCTTCGAACCCCAGCCCATCTCCAGCCCGTAGCCGCCGTCGAGACCGCCGGAAAAATCGCGAAAACAGACCGGTTTTGCTGCGATTTTTTCTCTTCCTTCGTTCTCCGTCGTCCGGCCACCGTTTCCGGCGATTGAGGTATGATTTCTCAACTGATTTTCGTGCTCTAGCTGGCTGTTGGTTAGGTTTTGAACGATTCGTAGCTTAAGCAACCCAATTTTCGAATTAGGTTTTGACAGATTTTTGAGAACTCGATTCCGGCCACTTCCGGCCATTTTTCTGGCCTTCACCCAAGAAGAAAAAGTGACTCCAAATTAGGTGTTTTACCTAGGTTAGGAGTTTGGAGCCAAGATTCTAAGATTTTCCGGTCACCTGAACAGTGACCAAGCCACCCACGCGCGGCGGCGCGTGGGGCGGCGCGTGGGCAATCCGGCAGAGGTCACATTTTATCCTAGAATGATCCTTACGTTGTCACGAGCGCATAGGAGTTGACGGATCTCAATTTGGATATCGTTTGGACCTCGAACCAATTATACCTAATCTGTGATTTTTGGGTTTAGTGTGTTTGGACCGTTGGATCAAACCCAATTTCACGTATGTTGTTCCTGGCATTCCTAGGATCGTATAGGTTTTCGCGGATCGTGAATCGGTGCCCCGGATGTTCCGATTCATTAACTTAAAGTTTTGACCGTCCGGTTGACCGAGTGTCTTCCGAGACTTTTACAGCGCTTGGAACCTTTAATTGGACCTTAGGGACGTCTCGTTCCTAGTAATTAAGAGAAACCCGGGAAATTAGGATTTACTTTAAAGTCTCATTTTTGAAAGAGTTGGATTTTAATATCGTGTTCGTACTTGAAATAGGTAATCCGACTCCGCCTTCAGAGCAGGCAGGACCCTCCCGGGGTCACGCAGCTTGGGATTACTTGTGAGTGGACTTTGTTTTCAATAAATAGCATGATTTTTATGATGAAATTTCTATGCATAAGGATTTAAAGGTTTATGAAATTTACCTTATACTTAAAGTTGAAACCATTATTTTTGGTAAAGTATTTGGGATATATTTGAGTTTTGGATATATTCAAAGTACCTTGAATTTTATGTATATGCTATTTTGGGAAAGTATTATATTGGTAGAGTATTTGTGGGGGGGTACTTGAGATATAGTTATGAAGCATGGAAAGATGCGAGAGTAGAAAGTCTGTTTGGAGTGCTATATGCACTACCCTGTGTACCTCCCCTGGATTCGGAATGTGATTATGGTAATGTGAAATGTTTGGAAATGTAAGTAGCCGGGGCATCCTTGACAGGATGTTGACCGTAGACCCTTGGTTGGGTAGTCTGCGCGCGTAGGACGGTTCTAGGCGTACGGGTCTTGAGGATTCGTCCGTACGTGCTAGGTTAGAGTATCAGTCCCCAGTTGGACGACTCATCCCTAGCCACATGGACATTTGAGGGCCGGATAAGTGTGAGCTAGCCAAACAATCCCCTGTTGGATTGTTTCCCCGGTACAATTAGGTGTGTCGTATACCTATACTATGTCTCTACTATATATTTATATATATATATATAGTTATACATTTGTTCTTGTTTTTGAGCGAGGATACTTCCCCGCTTGTCGTGCCGGTGGGCACGGGTTTCGAGAGTTTGATTTGAGATTTGTAAGGAAAGGTTTGGGTGGGTAAATTGGTAAGTTTCACTGGATTTCGGAATTAGCTCGGGTTTGAGCAAACTATTTATATATGTATATGGTGGATTTAATGCATTGTTTTCATGCATGGTTTTCTAACAGTGGGGTTATATTATTTGGTTTTAAGTGAACTAAACTTTGTTTTGTCCACTCACAATTTTCTGTTTTTCGCCCCACAGCCAGTAGTTGACTGGAACGAGCTGCAGTGCCGTGTTTTGTACCCTGCTATCACGAGCCGCAGAGTACTTGAGCTTGCCTCGGAGCCTCAGTGCTATGTAATTTCTGAATACTTCATTTTTGCTTGTTTGTTGTACTCTGTAGAGATGCTCTGTTATTGCCCTGTTAGGATTTGGTATTTGAGGCCGGAGGCCATGGTTTGTAACACTATACTTTGTGTAATGCATGCTGGCTGTTGGGTTGTAAATATCTGTGTTTTGAAAGGTTGAATCATTTGGGGTATGTCCTGTTTACAGGGAGACTCTGCCAAAATTTTGGTAGAAAGTCTCGGGTTTTAGTAAGTGGGCCCGGCATATGCGGAATGCCGGACATAAAGGAGGGATCCGACCGATTCCTGAGGGAATCCGGGGCGGGTCCTGTCAGCTTGGTATCAGAGCATTAGGTTTCTTTTCTTGTGACTTTCATGCTTCTTTTGCGTGTTGGTACTAATGATTTTTGTGGTATCTTTTGTTAGAATCATGCATCCCCGTGGTGGCAGATTTAGAGGTCGTGGTCGTGCTCAGAGGTACGGACCCAATCCTCCGCCTCCATCTCCATCTCCATCTCCGCCACCATCTCCATCTCCATCTCCACCACCTGATGATGAATATGATGGAGACAACATGCCGTATTGGCAACAAGTGATGAACCAGTTCACCACTCAGTTCACCACTCAGTTTGCCAATACCATGACTTCAGCTATGCAGGGGAGAGGTAATGTGGAAGGTTCGGATATAAGAAGATTCAAAGATTTGGGGGCTAAGGAATTCTTTGGAACTGCAGACCCTATTGAAGCAGAGGGTTGGCTTACAGATTTGGAAAGAGTCTTTGAAGTTCTACAGTGTCCTGAGGGAGATAAGGTTCGGTTGGCTGCCTTTCTTCTGAAGGGGAATGCCTACCATTGGTGGAAAACAGCTAGAAGAGGTTACCCCAGTGTGTAGCAGCCATCACTTGGGTGGAATTTCAGCGGATCTTCTTTAATCAGTATTTCCCACACTCCTATCGAGATGCAAATAAGTTTGAATTTGAGGGTTTGAGACAGGGAAATATGTCTGTGTTCGAGTATGAACAAAAATTCAATGAGTTGTCCAGGTTTGCACCAGAAATGGTACTCACAGAGGAGGATAAGTGCAGACGCTTCCAAAAGGGCCTTTGGTGGGACATACAGGGGGTGACCACTGCCACAGTTTACCCCACTATGAGGGCTTTGGCCGAAGCAGCGGATAGGGTAGCCCAGGCTCACAGTATGGACGGAAACAGGCGACGCAGGTATACTTCAGGTTTTGGTGGACCGAGCCAGGGTCCATCAAAGAGAGGAGGATCCAGCTCTAGCTCAGCTGGTAGTGGTTGGTCTGGAGGACGGGGATCCAGTTCAGGCAGCGGGTAGATCTGGCTCTCGATCAGCTGGGAGCCAGCACTCGGGATATCAGCCTGTTACCAGTGCAGCTTGCTTCCTTTGCGGACAGACAGGACATATCAAGAGGAATTGCCCGCAACGTGCACAATCGAGTAGTATTCCCCAGAGGACCGGGGTGACTTGTTTTAGTTGTGGACAGTCGGGGCACTACAGGAGTGAGTGTCCACTCCTTATTACTGGTGACACTACCGGACAGGAGCTTGGGGCCCAGCAGAGGCAAAGCGGTAGAGGACATGGTCAGACCCGGGGCGGGGCATCTTCTTCTGCAGCCGGTTCTTCTTCGAGCAGTGGGGTTCAGTCCACTTCCGTGGACGAGGCGGTAGAAATCAGAGGGGTCAGCCAGGGCGTGCTACTACTCATGCACGTGTATTCTCCATGACCCAGCAGGAGGCCCAGGCCACACCGGATGTTATTACTGGTACGGTCCCTATTTTTGGTTACTTGCTCGTGTATTGATAGATCCCGGTGCTACCCATTCGTTCATTGCAAGTAGCTTTGTACCTTATGCCAGTGTTAGACCCACACCCATGGCAGGAAGTTTTTAGTATTTCATTACCTACTGGGGATGTCCTGTTTGCGGACATGGTGTTTAAAGGTTGTTATGTCCAAGTGGGAGATGCAATGTTGGATGCGGATTTGATTCCCTTAGATTTGGTGGATCTTGACATCATCTTGGGAATGGATTGGTTAGAAAAACATCGTGCATCTGTGGATTGTTTCAGGAAGGAGGTAGTGTTTAGAAGTCCCGGACAACCCGAAGTCATGTTCTGTGGAGAGCGTAGAGTTCTTCCTTCTTGTCTCATCTCCGCCATTACGGCAAAAAGGTTACTTAAGAAGGGATGCGTGGGGTACTTAGCCCACATCATTGATACTCAGGAGATCACTTTGAATCTGGAAGATGTTCCAATTGTTCGTGAGTTTCCAGATGTCTTTCCGGATGATCTTCCTGGTTTGCCTCCTCAGAGAGAAACCGAGTTCACTATCGAACTCCTTCCAGGCACAAATCCAATTTATCAAGCTCCTTATAGGATGGCACCAGCAGAGTTACGGGAGTTAAAGATTCAATTGCAGGAATTGGTTGATCTGGGATTTATTCGACCTAGTGTTTCTCCTTGGGGTGCACCGGTGTTGTTTGTAAAGAAGAAGGATGGAACCATGAGGCTATGTATCGATTACAGGCAATTGAACAAGGGTGACAGTGCGTAATCGATATCCTTTGCCTCGAATCGATGATTTGTTTGATCAATTGAGAGGAGCCAAGTATTTCTCTAAGATCGATCTGAGATCAGGTTACCATCAACTCAGAGTACGAGAGGAGGATGTTCCGAAGACAGCATTCAGGACTCGTTACGGCCATTATGAGTTCTTGGTGATGCCTTTCGGATTGACTAATGCTCCAGCAGCGTTTATGGATCTCATGAACAGAGTGTTCCGACCTTACTTGGATCGCTTTGTGATTGTATTCATAGATGACATCCTTGTCTATTCCAGGACTTTGGAAGGTCATAAGAAGCATCTGAGGTCGGTATTGAGGACTTTGAGAAGGACGGAGCTGTATGCCAAGTTCAGTAAATGCCAGTTTTGGTTGGATAGAGTAGAATTTCTCGGGCATGTGATATCAGCAGAAGGAATCTATGTAGACCCTCGGAAAATAGAAGCAGTTGTGAATTGGGTGCAACCCACTAGTGTGACAGAAGTACGGAGTTTCCTGGGATTAGCAGGTTATTATCGTCGGTTTGTAGAAGGGTTCTCTGTAATAGCAGCACCTCTTTCGCGGTTAACAAGGAAAGATGTTCAGTTTGAGTGGACGGAAGAGTGCGAACAGAGTTTTCAAGAGTTGAAGAAGCGGTTGACCACCGCACCCGTATTAGCTCTTCCAGACAATTCAGGGAACTTTGTGATCTACAGTGATGCATCATTACAAGGTCTGGGATGTGTTTTGATGCAGCATGATCGGGTGATTGCTTATGCCTCAAGGCAACTCAAGAAGCATGAGCAGAATTATCCGACTCACGATTTGGAACTTGCTGCAGTGGTGTTCGCTCTCAAAATCTGGCGACACTACTTGTATGGTGAGACGTGTCAGATCTTCACTGACCATAAGAGCCTCAAGTATATCTTCACTCAGAAGGAGTTGAACCTGAGACAACGGCGTTGGATGGAGTTGATTAAGGATTACGACTGTACGATTGAGTATCATCCCGGTCGTGCCAATGTAGTAGCTGATGCGTTGAGTAGGAGTACTAATGCAAGTATAGCTCATTTTAAAGGGGTTTACATTCCGTTAATGGGAGAACTACGGAAGGAAGAGGTAGAGTTGCAATGGAGTAAACAGGGTGCAATACTTGCTAGGTTGTATGTGAGGCCTATTCTGATTGAGAGGGTGATTGCAGCTCAATTGGAAGATCCTAAACTTTGTGTAATAAGGTCAGAAGTAGAAAGTGGTATACGGAGGGATTATGCAATAAGAGAAGATGGAGCCTTAGTAACTGGAACTCGTCTCTGTGTACCCAGGAATGACGACCTGAAGAGAGAAATTATGGAGGAAGCTCACTGTTCAACTTATTCTATGCATCCAGGTAGTACTAAGATGTATCGGACTCTACGTGAGTACTACTCTTGGCCGCATATGAAGGGTAACATTGCTAAGTATGTGAGTAGGTGTTTGGTGTGCCAACAAGTGAAAGCGGAGCGACAGAAGCCTTCTGGACTTTTGCAGCCACTTCCGATCCCTGAATGGAAGTGGGAGCATATTACAATGGACTTTGTCTTCAAACTTCCACGTTCTGCAAATGGGTATGACGGAATTTGGGTGATAGTTGATCAACTCACCAAATCAGCCCACTTCCTACCTGTAAAGGAAACCTATTCCTTGTCAAAGCTGGCGAAGCTCTTTGTGGGTGAGATAGTGCGATTGCATGGAGCTCCTGTGTCCATTGTATCAGATAGGGATCCTAGGTTTACCTCTCGATTTTGGAAATGTTTACATGAGGCTATGGGCACCAGGTTACGTTTCAGTACTGCTTTCCACCCACAGACTGATGGACAGTCAGAAAGAACCATTCAGACTCTGGAGGACATGTTGAGGTCCTGTGTGTTACAGCTGAAAGGTAGTTGGGATACTCACCTTGCCTTGGTGGAGTTTGCGTATAATAACAGTTACCATTCGAGCATTGAGATGGCTCGTATGAGGCTTTATATGGGAGGATGTGTAGAACTCCAGTCTGTTGGAATGAGGTGGGTGACAGGATAGTGGAAAAAGTGGACAGTATTCGGGACACAACTGAACAAGTGAAGATGATTCGAGAGAAGCTGAAGACCGCACAGGACAGACAGAAGAGTTATGCTGACAACCGGTCCAAGGATCTTGAGTTTGCAGTTGGAGATTGGGTATTCTTGAAGCTATCTCCTTGGAAAGGTGTGATGAGGTTTGGAAAACGTGGAAAGTTAAGTCCTCGTTATATTGGACCGTATGAGATTACAGAACGTGTCGGACTCGTTGCCTACAGACTTGCCCTACCCATAGAATTATCTCGGATCCATGACGTTTTCCATGTGTCCATGTTACGGAAGTACATGCCTGATCCCTCTCATGTTTTGGAACAGCAACCCATGCAACTGAGACAAGATTTGTCTTATGATGAGGAACCTGTACAAATCCTGGACAGAAAAGAACAAGTGTTGCGCTCCAGATCTATCCCAATGGTGAAAGTATTGTGGAGGAGTCAAACTGTAGAGGAAGCTACTTGGGAACCCGAGGAGCAGATGCGGGCCCAGTACCCTTACCTCTTCTATTGACAGGTATGTAAATTTCGAGGACGAAATTCTTTAAGGGGGGTAGATTGTAACATCCCGGCCCAAAAATTAAGACTATTCATTAATTTAATTTAATTAAAAATGGAAATTTCAAATTTTGCCCTTGAAGTGGGGGCAAAAAGGTCAATTTTTATCCGGAGAGAGTTTGGGGCAGCAAGTGGTATTTTTAGGAAGGTTATTCTGAGCCGAGTCCGTAGACACGCGGTAGGCTCGAATCGGACTTGAAACGAAGAAGATACGATCGAAAAATTATTGAGGACCTAATTGAAATTATTTTAAACATTTAAGTTGGATAAAAATCAGATTTTCAGTTTTATTTCTCATTTCTCACTCTCCCGTGCGTCTTTCTCTCTCCCCGTTTCCGTCGCTCTCCCTTCCTCTCTCTGCAACTCCGGCCACAGGCCACGGCAGCACACAAGACCAGAAGCAAAAGGACCGGGCTGACCTCGCCTTCGAACCCCAGCCCATCTCCAGCCCGCAGCCGCCGTCGAGACCGCCGGAAAATCGCGAAAACAGACCGGTTTTGCTGCGATTTTTCTCTTCCTTCGTTTTCCGTCGTCCGGCCACCGTTTCCGGCGATTGAGGTATGATTTCTCAACTGATTTTCGTGCTCTAGCTGGCTGTTGGTTAGGTTTTGAACGATTCGTAGCTTAAGCAACCCGATTTTCGAATTAGGTTTTGACAGATTTTTGAGAACTCAATTCCGGCCACTTCCGGCCATTTTCTGGCCTTCACCCAAGAAGAAAAGTGACTCCAAATTAGGTGTTTTACCTAGGTTAGGAGTTTGGAGCCAAGATTCTAAGATTTTCCGGTCACCTGAACAGTGACCAAGCCACCCACGCGCGGCGGCGCGTGGGGCGGCGCGTGGGCAATCGGCAGAGGTCACATTTTATCCTAGAATGATCCTTACGTTGTCACGAGCGCATAGGAGTTGACGGATCTCAATTTGGATATCGTTTGGACCTCGAACCAATTATACCTAATCTGTGATTTTTGGGTTTAGTGTGTTTGGACCGTTGGATCAAACCCAATTTCACGTATGTTGTTCCTGGCATTCCTAGGATCGTATAGGTTTTCGCGGATCGTGAATCGGTGCCCCGGATGTTCCGATTCATTAACTTAAAGTTTTGACCGTCCGGTTGACCGAGTGTCTTCCGAGACTTTTACAGCGCTTGGAACCTTTAATTGGACCTTAGGGACGTCTCGTTCCTAGTAATTAAGAGAAACCCGGGAAATTAGGATTTTACTTTAAAGTCTCATTTTTGAAGAGTTGGATTTTAATATCGTGTTCGTACTTTGAAATAGGTAATCCGACTCCGCCTTCAGAGCAGGCAGGACCCTCCCGGGGTCACGCAGCTTGGGATTACTTGTGAGTGGACTTTGTTTTCAATAAATAGCATGATTTTTATGATGAAATTTCTATGCATAAGGATTTAAAGGTTTATGAAATTTACCTTATACTTAAAGTTGAAACCATTATTTTTGGTAAAGTATTTGGGATATATTTGAGTTTTGGATATATTCAAAGTACCTTGAATTTTATGTATATGCTATTTTGGGAAAGTATTATATTGGTAGAGTATTTGTGGGGGGGTACTTGAGATATAGTTATGAAGCATGGAAAGATGCGAGAGTAGAAAGTCTGTTTGGAGTGCTATATGCACTACCCTGTGTACCTCCCCTGGATTCGGAATGTGATTATGGAAATGTGAAATGTTTGGAAATGTAAGTAGCCGGGGCATCCTTGACAGGATGTTGACCGTAGATCCTTGGTTGGGTAGTCTGCGCGCGTAGGACGGTTCTAGGCGTACGGGTCTTGAGGATTCGTCCGTACGTGCTAGGTTAGAGTATCAGTCCCCCAGTTGGACGACTCATCCCTAGCCACATGGACATTTGAGGGCCGGATAAGTGTGAGCTAGCCAAACAATCCCCTGTTGGATTGTTTCCCCGGTACAATTAGGTGTGTCGTATACCTATACTATGTCTCTACTATATATTTATATATATATATATAGTTATACATTTGTTCTTGTTTTTGAGCGAGGATACTTCCCCGCTTGTCGTGCCGGTGGGCACGGGTTTCGAGAGTTTGATTTGAGATTTGTAAGGAAAGGTTTGGGTGGGTAAATTGGTAAGTTTCACTGGATTTCGGAATTAGCTCGGGTTTGAGCAAACTATTTATATATGTATATGGTGGATTTAATGCATTGTTTTCATGCATGGTTTTCTATAGGAGTGGTTGTGTATTCCTTAGTTCTAGCGATTGGATTTCACTCAAAACTCACCAAATGACTCCTCCCACCATATTATGATGATGCCCAAGTTCTGGGCTCGATCGGAAATCCATAGGGGTAAGAAATTGGACAATTCAGGTTCAAAGGCTATTCGTTCCTTACAGGAGTGGCTGGTGTATTCCGCAGTTCTAGCGATTGGATTTCACTCAAAACTCACCAAATGACTCCTCCCACCATAATAGGATGATGGTCAAGTTTTGGGCTCGATCGGAAATCAATGGGGGTAAGAAATTGGACAATTCAGGTTCAAAGGCAGTTCGTTCCTCATAGGAGTGGTTGTGTATTCCTTAGTTCTAGCAATTGGATTTCACTCAAAACTCACCAAATGACTCCTCCCACCATATTATGATGATGCCCAGGTTTTGGGCACGATCAGAAATCCAGAGGGGTAAGAAATTGGACAATTCAAGTTCGAAGACAGTTCGTTCCGAATTGGAGTGGTTGGCGTATTGCATAGTTCTAGCGATTGGATTTCACTCAAAACTCACCAAAGGACTCCTCCCACCTTATTATGATGATGCCCAAGTTTTGGGCTCGATCGGAAATCAATAGGGGTAAGAAATTGGACAATTCAGGTTCAAAGGCAGTTCGTTCGTTACAGGTGTGGTTGGTGTATTCCGTAGTTCTAGCGATTGGATTTCACTCAAAACTCACCAAATGACTCCTCCTACCATATTATGATGATGCCCAAGTTTTGGGATCGATCGGAAATCAATAGGGGTAAGAAATTGGACAATTCAGGTTCAAAGGCAGTTCATTCCTTATAGGAGTGGTTGGTGTATTCCGTATTTCTAGCGATTGGATTTCACTCAAAACTCACCAAATGACTCATCCCACCATATTATGATGATGCCCAAGTTTTGGGCTCGATCGGAAATCCATAGGGGTAAGAAATTGGACAATTCAAGTTCGAAGACAGTTCGTTCCGAATTGTGGTGGTTGGTGTATTGTATAGTTCTAGCGATTCGATTTCACTCAAAACTCACCAAATGACTCCTCCCACCATATTATGATGATGCCCAAGTTTTGGGCTCGATCGGAAATCAATAGGGGTAAGAAATTGGACAATTCAGGTTCAAAGGCAGTTCGTTCCTTATAGGAGTGGCTGGTGTATTCCGTAGTTCTAGCGATTGGATTTCACTCAAAAGTCACCAAACGACTCCTCCCACCATAATATGATGATGCCCAAGTTTTGGGCTCGATCGGAAATCCATAGGGGTAAGAAATTGGACAATTCAGGTTCAAAGGCAGTTCGTTCCTTATAGGAGTGGCTGGTGTATTCCGCAGTTCTAGCGATTGGATTTCACTCAAAACTCACCAAATGACTCCTCCCACCGTAATAGGTTGACGGTCAAGTTTTGGGCTCAATCGGAATTCAATAGGGGTAAGAAATTGGACAATTCAGGTTCAAAGGCAGTTCGTTCCTTATAGGAGTGGTTGTGTATTCCTTAGTTCTGGCGATTGGATTTCACTCAAAACTCACCAAATAACTCCTCGCACCATATTATGATGATGCCCAAGTTCTGGGCTCGATCGGAAATCCATAGGGGTAAGAAATTGGACAATTCAGGTTCAAAGGCAGTTCGTTCCCTACAGGAGTGGTTGGTGTATTCCGTAGTTCTAGCGATTGGATTTCACTCAAACTCACCAAATGACTCCTCCTGCCATATTATGATGATGTCCAAGTTTTGGGATCGATCGGAAATCAATAGGGGTAAGAAATTGGACAATTCAGGTTCAAAGGCAGTTCGTTCCTTATAGGAGTGGTCGGTGTATTCCGTAGTTCTAGCGATTGGATTTCACTCAAAACTCACCAAATGACTCCTCCCACCATATTATGATGATGCCCAAGTTCTGGGCTCGATCGGAAATCCATAGGGGTAAGAAATTGGACAATTCAGGTTCAAAGGCTATTCGTTCCTTATAGGAGTGGCTTGTGTATTCCGCAGTTCTAGCGATTGGATTTCACTCAAAACTCACCAAATGACTCCTCCTACCATATTATGATGATGCCCAAGTTGTGGGATCGATCGGAAATCAATAGGGGTAAGAAATTGGACAATTCAGGTTCAAAGGCAGTTCATTCCTTATAGGAGTGGTTGGTCTATTCCGTAGTTCTAGCGATTGGATTTCACTCAAAACTCACCAACTGACTCCTCCCACCATATTATGATGATGCCCAAGTTTTGGGCTCGATCGGAAATCCATAGGGGTAAGAAATTGGACAATTCAAGTTCGAAGACAGTTCGTACCGAATTGTGGTGGTTGGTGTATTGTATAGTTCTAGCGATTGGATTTCACTCAAAAGTCAACAAATGACTCCTCCCACCATATTATGATGATGCCCAAGTTTTGGGCTCGATCGGAAATCAATAGGGGTAAGAAATTGGACAATTCAGGTTCAAAGGCAGTTCGTTCGTTACAGGTGTGGTTGGTGTATTCCGTAGTTCTAGCGATTGGATTTCACTCAAAACTCACCAAATGACTCCTCCTACCATATTATGATGATGCCCAAGTTTTGGGATCGATCGGTAATCAATAGGGGTAAGAAATTGGACAATTCAGGTTCAAAGGCAGTTCATTCCTTATAGGAGTGGTTGGTGTATTCCGTAGTTCTAGCGATTGGATTTCACTCAAAACTCACCAAATGACTCCTCCCACCATATTATGATGATGCCCAAGTTTTGGGCTCGATCGGAAATCCATAGGGGTAAGAAATTGGACAATTCAAGTTCGAAGACAGTTCGTTCCGAATTGTGGTGGTTGGTGTATTGTATAGTTCTAGCGATTCGATTTCACTCAAAAGTCACCAAATGACTCCTCCCACCATATTATGATGATGCCCAAGTTTTGGGCTCGATCGGAAATCAATAGGGGTAAGAAATTGGACAATTCAGGTTCAAAGGCAGTTCGTTCCTTATAGGAGTGGCTGGTGTATTCCGTAGTTCTAGCGATTGGATTTCACTCAAAAGTCACCAAACGACTCCTCCCACCATAATATGATGATGCCCAAGTTTTGGGCTCGATCGGAAATCAATAGGGGTAAGAAATTGGACAATTCAGGTTCAAAGGCAGTTCGTTCCTTATAGGAGTGGCTGGTGTATTCCGCAGTTCTAGCGATTGGATTTCACTCAAAACTCACCAAATGACTCCTCCCACCGTAATTGGATGACGGTCATGTTTTGGGCTCGATCGGAATTCAATAGGGGTAAGAAATTGGACAATTCAGGTTCAAAGGCAGTTCGTTCCTTATAGGAGTGGTTGTGTATTCCTTAGTTATGGCGATTGGATTTCACTCGAAACTCACCAAATAACTCCTCGCACCATATTATGATGATGCCCAAGTTCTGGGCTCTATCGGAAATCCATAGGGGTAAGAAATTGGACAATTCAGGTTCAAAGGCAGTTCGTTCCCTATAGGAGTGGTTGGTGTATTCCGTAGTTCTAGCGATTGGATTTCACTCAAAACTCACCAAATGACTCCTCCTGCCATATTATGATGATGTCCAAGTTTTGGGATCGATCGGAAATCAATAGGGGTAAGAAATTGGACAATTCAGGTTCAAAGGCAGTTCGTTCCTTATAGGAGTGGTCGGTGTATTCCGTAGTTCTAGCGATTGGATTTCACTCAAAACTCACCAAACGACTCCTCCCACCATATTATGATGATGCCCAAGTTTTGGGCTCGATCGGAAATCCATAGGGGTAAGAAATTGAACAATTCAAGTTCGAAAGCAGTTCGTTCTGAATTGGAGTGGTTGGTGTATTGCATAGTTCTAGCGATTGAATTTCACTCAAAACCCACCAAATCACACCTCCCACAATATTATGATGATGCCCAAGTTTTGGGTTCGATTGGAAATCAATAGGAGTAAGAAATTGGACAATTCAGGTTGAAAGGCAGTTCGTTCCTTATAGGAGTGGTTGTGTATTCCATAGATCTAGCGATTGGATTTCACTCAAAACTCACCAAATGACTCCTCCCAATATATTATGATGATGCCCAAGTTCTGGGCTCGATCGAAAATCCATAGGGGTAAGAAATTGGACAATTCAGGTTCAACGGCAGTTCGTTCCTTATAGGAGTGGTTGGTGTATTCCGTAGTTCTAGCGATTGGATTTCACTCAAAACTCACCAAATGACTCCTCCCACCATATTATGATGATGCCCAAGTTTTGGGGTCGATCGGAAATCCATAGGGGTAAGAAATTGGACAATTCAAGTTCGAAGACAGTTCGTTCCGAATTGTGGTGGTTGGTGTATTGTATAGTTCTAGCGATTCGATTTCACTCAAAACTCACCAAATGACTCCTCCCACCATATTATGATGATGCCCAAGTTTTGGGCTCGATCGGAAATCAATAGGGGTAAGAAATTGGACAATTCAGGTTCAAAGGCAGTTCGTTCCTTAGAGGAGTGGCTGTTGTATTCCGTAGCTCTAGCGATTGGATTTCACTCAAAACTCACCAAATGACTCCTCCCTCCATATTATGACGATGCCCAAGTTTCGGGCTCGATCGGAAATCAATAGCGGTAAGAAATTGGACAATTCAGGTTCAAAGGCAGTTCGTTCCTTAGAGGAGTGGCTGTTGTATTCCGTAGTTCTTGCGATCGGATTTCACTCAAAACTCACCAAATGACTCCTCCCACCATATTATGTTGATGCCCAAGTTTTGGGCTCCATCGCAAGGCCAATGGGGTAAGAAATTGGACAATTCAAGTTCGAAGACAGTTCGTTCCGAATTGGAGTGGTTGGTGTATTGCATAGTTTTAGCAATTGGATTTCACTCAAAACTCACCAAATGACTCCTCCCACAATATTATGATGATGCCCAAGTTTTGGGCTCGATTGGAAATCAATAGGAGTAAGAAATTGGACAATTCAGGTTCAAAGGCAGTTCGTTCCTTATAGGAGCAGTTGGCGCATTCCGTAGTTCTAGCGATTGGATTTCACTCAAAACTCACCAAATGACTCCTCCCACCATATTATGATGATGCCCAAGTTTTGGGCTCAATCGGAAATCCATAGGGTAAGAAATTGGACAATTCAAGTTCGAAGACAGTTCGTTCCGATTTGGAGTGGTTGGTGTATTGCATAGTTCTAGCAGTTGGATTTCACTTACAACTCACCAAATGACTCGTCCCACCATATTATGATGATGCCCAAGTTTTGGGCTTGATCGGAAATCAATAGGGGTAAGAAATTGGACAATTCAGGTTCAACGGCAGTTCGTTCCGTATAGGAGTGGTTGGTGTATTCCGTAGTTCTAGCGATTGGATTTCACTTAAAACTCACCAAATGACTCCTCCCATCATATTATGATGATGCCCAAGTTTTGGGCTCGATCGGATATTCATAGGGGTAAGAAATTGGACAATTCAAGTTCGTAGGCAGTTCGTTGCGAATTGGAGTGGTTGGTGTATTGCATAGTTCTAGCAATTGGATTTCACTCAAAACTCACAACATGACTCCTCCCACCATATTATGATGATGCCCAAGTTCTGGGCTCGATCGGAAATCCATAAGGGTAAGAAATTGGACAATTCAGGTTCAAAGGCAGTTCGTTCCTTAGAGGAGTGGTCGGTGTATTCCGTAGTTCTAACGATCGGATTTCACTCAAAACTCACCAAATGACTCCTCCCACCATATTATGATGATGCCCAAGTTTTGGGCTCCATCGGAAGGCCAATGGGGTAAGAAATTGGACAATTCAAGTTCGAAGACAGTTCGTTCCGAATTTGAGTGGTTGGTGTATTGCATAGTTCTAGCAATTGGATTTCACTCAAAACTCACCAAATGAAGCCTCCCACCATTTTAAGAAGTTGCCCAAGTTTTGGGCTCGATAGGAAATCAATAGGGGTAAGAAATTGGACAATTCAGTTTCAAAGGCAGTTACTTCCTTATAGGAGTGGCTGGGGTATTCCGCAGTTCTAGCGATTGGATTTCACTCAAAACTCACCAAATGACTCCTCCCGCCATAATAGGGTGATGGTCAAGTTTTGGGCTCGATCGGAAATCAATGGGGGTAAGAAATTGGACAATTCAGGTTCAAAGGCAGTTCGTTCCTTATAGGAGTTGTTGTGTATTCCTTAGTTCTAGCGATTGGATTTCACTCAAAACTCACCAAATGACTCCTCCCACCATATTATGTTGATGCCCAAGTTCTGGGCTCGATCGGAAATCCATAGGGGTAAGAAATTGGACAATTCATGTTCAAAGGCAGTTCGTTCCTTATCGGAGTGGTTGGTGTATTCCGTAGTTCTAGCGATTGGATTTCACTCAAAACTCACCAAATGACACCTCCTACCATATTATGATGATGCCCAAGTTTTGGGATCGATCGGAAATCAATAGAGGTAAGAAATTGGACAATTCAAGTTCAAAGGCAGTTCGTTCCTTATAGGAGTGGTTGGTGTATTCCGTAGTTTTAGCGATTGGATTTCACTCAAAACTCACCAAATGACTCCTCCAACCATATTATGATGATGCCCAAGTTTGGGCTCGATCGGAAATCCATAGGGGTAAGAAATTGGACAATTCAAGTTCGTAGGCAGTTCGTTACGAATTGGAGTGGTTGGTGTATTGCATAGTTCTAGCAATTGGATTTCACTCAAAACTCACCACATGACTCCTCCCACCATATTATGATGATGCCCAAGTTCTGGGCTCGATCGGAAATCCATAAGGGTAAGAAATTGGACAATTCAGGTTCAAAGGCAGTTCGTTCCTTAGAGGAGTGGTCGGTGTATTCCGTAGTTCTAGCGATCGGATTTCACTCAAAACTCACCAAATGACTCCTCCCACCATATTATGATGATGCCCAAGTTTTGGGCTCCAACGGAAGGCCAATGGGGTAAGAAATTGGACAATTCGAGTTCGAAGACAGTTCGTTCCGAATTGGAGTGGTTGGTGTATTGCACAGTTCTAGCAATTGGATTTCACTCAAAACTCACCAAATGAAGTCTCCCACCATATTATGAAGTTGCCCAAGTTTTGGGCTCGTTCGGAAATCAATAGGGGTAAGAAATTGGACAATTCAGTTTCAAAGGCAGTTCGTTCCTTATAGGAGTGGCTGGTGTATTCCGCAGTTCTAGCGATTGGATTTCACTCAAAACTCACCAAATGACTCCTCCCACCATATTATGATGATGCCCATGTTTTGGGCTCGATCGGAAATCAATAGGGGTAAGAAATTGGACAATTCAAGTTCAAAGGCTATTCGTTCCTTATAGGAGTGGTTGGTGTATTCCGTAGTTCTAGCGATTGGATTTCACTCAAAACTCACCAAGTGACTCCTCCCACCATATTACGATGATGCCCAAGTTTTGGGCTCGATCGGAAATCAATAGGGGTAAAAAATTGGACAATTCAGCTCCAAAGGCAATTCGTTCCTTATAGGAGTGGTTGGTGTATTCCGTAGTTCTAGCGATTGGATTTCACTCAAAACTAACCTAGTGACTCCTCCCACCATATTATGATGATGCCCAAGTTTTGGGCTCGATCGGAAATCCATAGCGGTAAGAAATTGGACTATTAAAGTTCGAAGATAGTTCGTTCCGAATTATAGTGGTTGGTGCATTGCATAGTTCTAGCGATTGGATTTCTCTCGAAACTCACCAAATGACTCCTCCCACCATATTATGATGATGCCCAAGTTTTGGGCTCGATCGGAAATCCATAGGGGTAAGAAATTGGACAATTCAAGTTCAAAGGCAGTTCGTTCCTTATAGGAGTGATTGTTGTATTACGTAGTTCTAGCGATCGGATTTCACTCAAAACTCACCAAATGACTCCTCCCACTATATTATGATGATGCCCATGTTTTGGGCTCGATCGGTAATCCATAGGGTTAAGAAATTGGACAATTCAGGTTCAAAGGCAGTTCGTTGCTTATAGGAGTGGTTGGTGTATTCCGTAGTTCTAGCGATGGGATTTCACTCAAACCTCACCAAATGACTCCTCCCACCATATTATGATGATGCCCAAGTTTTGGACTCGATCGGAAATCAATAGGGGTTAGAAATTGGACAATTCAGGTTCTTAGGCAGTTCGTTCTTTATAGGAGTGGTAGGTGTATTCCGTAGTTCTAGCGATTGGATTTCACTCAAAACTCACCAAGTGACTCCTCCCACCATATTATGATGAGGCCCAAGTTTTGGGCTCGATCGGAAATCCATAGGGGTAAGAAATTGGACAATTCAGGTTCAAAGGCAGTTCGTTCCTTATAGGAGTGGTTGGTGTATTCCGTAGTTCTAGCGATTGGATTTCACTCAAAACTGACCAAATGACTCCCACCATATTATGATGATGCCCAAGTTTTGGGCTCGCTCGAAAATCAATAGGGGTGAGAAATTGGACAATTCAGGTTCAAAGGCAGTTTGTTCCATATAGGAGTGGTTGGTGTATTCCGTAGTTCTAGCGATTGGATTTCACTCAAAACTCAGCAAATGACTCCTCCCACCATATTATGATGACCCCCAAGTTGTGGGCTCGATCGAAAGTCAATAGGGGTATGAAATTGGACAATTTAGGTTCAAAGGCGGCTCGTTCCTTATAGGGTTGGTTGTTGTATTCCGTAGTTCTAGCAATCGGATTTCACTCAAAACTCACCAAATGACTCCTCCCGCCATATTATGTTGATGCCCAAGTTTTGGGCTCGATCAGAAATTAATTGGGGTAATAAATTTGACAATTCAGGTTCAAAGGCAGTTCTTTCCTAATAGGAGTGGTTGGTGTATTCCATAGTTCTAGCGATCGGTTTCACTCAAAACTCACCAAATGACTCCTCCCACAATATTATGATGATGCCCAAGTTTTGGGCTCGATCGGAAATCCATAGGGGTAAGAAAAGGGACAATTCAAGTTCGAAGACAGTTCGTTCCGAATTGGAGTGGTTGGTGTATTGCATAGTTCTAGCGATTGGATTTCACTCAAAACTCACCAAATGACTCCTCCCACCACATTATGATGATGCCCAAGTTTTGGGCTCGATCGGAAATCAATAGGGGTAAGAAATTGGACAATTCAGGTTCTTAGGCAGTTCGTTCCTTATAGGAGTGGTTGGTGTATTCCATAGTTCTAGCGATTGGATTTCACTCAAAATTCACCAAATGACTCCTTCCACCATATTATGATGATGCCCAAGTTTTGGGCTCGATCGGAAATCAATAGGGTTAAGAAATTGGACAATTCAGGTTCAAAGGCAGTTCGTTACTTATAGGAGTGGTTGGTGTATTCCGTAGTTCTAGCGATTGGATTTCACTCAAAACTCACCAAGTGACTCCTCCCACCATATTATGATGATGCCCAAGTTTTGGGCTCGATCGGAAATCAATAGGGGTAAAAAATTGGACAATTCAGGTTCTTAGGCAATTCGTTCCTTATAGGAGTGGTTGGTGTATTCCGTAGTTCTAGCGATTAGATTTCACTCAAAACTCACCAAATGACTCCTCCCACCATATTATGATGATGCCCAAGTTTTGGGCTCGATCGGAAATCAATAGGGTTAAGAAGTTGGACAATTCAGTTTCAAAGGCAGTTCGTTACTTATAGGAGTGGTTGGTGTATTCCGTAGTTCTAGCAATTGGATTTCACTCAAAACTCACCTAATGACTCCTCCCACCATATTATGATGATGCCCAAGTTTTGGGCTCGATCGGAAATCAATAGGGGTAACAAATTGGACAATTCAGGTTCTTAGGCAATTCGTTCCTTATAGGAGTAGTTGGTGTATTCCATAGTTCTAGCGATTGGATTTCACTCAAAACTCACCAAATGACTCCTCCCACCATATTATGATGATGCCCAAGTTTTGGGCTCGATCGGAAATCAATAGGGGTAAAAAATTGGACAATTCAGGTTCTTAGGCAGTTCGTTCCTTATAGGAGTGGTTGGTGTATTCCGTAGTTCTAGCGATTAGATTTCAGTCAAAACTCACCAAATGACTCCTCCCACCATATTATGATGATGCCCAAGTTTTGGGCTCGATCGGAAATCAATAGGGTTAAGAAATTGGACAATTCAGGTTCAAAGGCAGTTCGTTACTTATAGGAGTGGTTGGTGTATTCAGTAGTTCTAGCGATTGGATTTCACTCAAAACTCACCAAATGACTCCTCCCACCATATTATGATGATGCCCAAGTTTTGGGCTCGATCGGAAATCAATAGGGGTAAAAAATTGGACAATTCAGGTTCTTAGGCAGTTCGTTCCTTATAGGAGTGGTTGGTGTATTCCGTAGTTCTAGCGATTAGATTTCAGTCAAAACTCACCAAATGACTCCTCCCACCATATTATGATGATGCCCAAGTTTTGGGCTCGATCGGAAATGAATTGGGTTAAGAAGTTGGACAATTCAGGTTCAAAGGCAGTTCGTTACTTATAGGAGTGGTTGGTGTATTCCGTAGTTCTAGCGATTGGATTTCACTCAAAACTCACCAAATGACTCCTCCCACCATATTATGATGATGCCCAAGTTTTGGGCTCGATCGGAAATCAATAGGGGTAAAAAATTGGACAATTCAGATTCTTAGGCAGTTCGTTCCTTATAGGAGTGGTTGGTGTATTCCGTAGTTCTAGCGATTAGATTTCACTCAAAACTCACCAAATGAGTCCTCCCACCATATTATGATGATGCCCAAGTTTTGGTTTCGATCGGAAATCAATATGGGTAAGAAATTGGACAATTCAGGTTCGAAGGCAGTTCGTTCCTTATAGGAGTGGCTGTTGTATTCCGTAGTTCTAGCGATTGGATTTCACTCAAAACTCACCAAATGACTTCTCCCACCATATTATGATGATGCCAAAGTTTTGGGCTCGATCGAAAATCCATAGGGGTAAGAAATTGGACAATTCAAGTTCGAAGGCAGTTCGTTCCGAATTGGAGCGGTTGGTGTATTGCATAGTTCTAGCGATTGGATTTCACTCAAAACTCACCAAAAGACTCCTCCCACCATATTATGATGATGCCCAAGTTTTGGGCTCGATCGGAAATCAATAGGGGTAAGAAATTGGACAATTCAGGTTCAAAAGCAGTTCGTTCCTCATAGGAGTGGTTGCTGTATTCCGTAGTTCTAGCGATTGGATTTCACTCAAAACTCACCAAATGCCTCCTCCCACCATATTATGATGATGCCCAAGTTTTGGTTTCGATCGGAAATCAATAGGGGTATGAAATTGGACAATTCAGGTTCAAAGGCTGTTCGTTCCTTATAGGAGTGGTTGGTGTATTCCGTAGTTCTAGCGATTGGATTTCACTCAAAACTCACCAAATGACTCCTCCCACCATATTATGATGATGCCCAAGTTTTGGGCTCGATCGGAAATCCATAGGGTTAAGAAATTGGACAATTGAAGTTCGAAGACAGTTCGTTCCGAATTGGAGTGGTTGGTGTATTCCGTAGTTTAACCGATTGGATTTCACTCAAAACTCATCAAATGACTCCTCGCACCATATTATGATGATGCCCAAGTTTTGGGATCGATCGGAAATCAATAGGGGTAAGAAATTGTACAATTCAGGTTCTTAGGCAGTTCGTTCCTTATAGGAGTGGTTGGTGAATTACGTAGTTCTAGCGATCGGATTTCACTCAAAACTCACCAAATGACTAATCCCACCATATTATGATGATGCCCAAGTTTTGGGATCGATCGAAAATCCATAGGGGTAAGAAATTGGACAATTCAGGTTCTTAGGCAGTTCGTTCTGTATAGGAGTGGTTGGTGTATTCCGTAGTTCTAGCGATTGGATTTCACTCAAAACTCACCAAAAGACTCCTCCCACCATATTATGATGATGCCCAAGTTTTGGGCTCGATCGGAAATCAATAGGGGTAAAAAATTGGACAATTCAGGTTCTTAGGCAGTTCGTTCCTTATAGGAGTGGTTGGTGCATTCCGTAGTTCTAGCGATTAGATTTCAATCAAAACTCACGAAATGACTCGTCCCACCATATTATGATGATGCCCAAGTTTTGGGCTCGATCGGAAATCAATAGGGGTAAGAAATTGGACAATTCAAGTTCAAAGGCTATTCGTTCCTTATAGGAGTGGTTGGTGTATTCCGTAGTTCTAGCGATTGGATTTCACTCAAAACTCACCAAGTGACTCCTCCCACCATATTATGATGATGCCCAAGTTTTGGGCTCGATCGGAAATCCATAGGGGTAAGAAATTGGACAATTCAAGTTCAAAGGCAGTTCGTTCCTCATAGGAGTGGTTGTTGTATTCCGTAGTTCTAGCGATCGGATTTCACTCAAAACTCACCAAATGACTCCTCCCACCATATTATGATGATGCCAAAGTTTTGGGCTCGATCGGAAATCCATTGGGGTAAGAAATTGGACAATTCAAGTTCAAAGGCAGTTCGTTCCGAATTGGAGTGGTTGGTGTATTGCATAGTTCTAGCAACTGGATTTCACTCAAAACTCACCAAATGAATCCTCCCACCATATTATGATGATGCCCAAGTTGTGGGCTCGATCGGAAATCAATAAGGGTAAGAAATTGGACAATTCAGGTTCACAGCCAGTTCGTTCCTTATAGGAGTGGCTGGTGTATTCCGTAGTTCTAGCGATTGGATTTCACTCAAAACTCAGCAAATGACTCCTCCCACCATATTATGATGATGCCCAAGTTTTGGGCTCGATCAGAAATCAATAGAGGTAAGAAATTGGACAATTCAGGTTCAAAGGCATTTTGTTCCTTATAGGAGTGGTTGGTGTATTCCGTAGTTCTAGCGATTAGATTTCACTCAAAACTCACCAAATGACTCCTCCCACCATATTATGATGATGCCCAAGTTTTGGGCTCGATCGGAAATCAATAAGGGTAAGAAATTGGACAATTCAGGTTCAAAGGCAGTTCGTTCCATATAGGAGTGGTTGGTGTATTCCGTAGTTTTAAAGATTTGATTTCACTCAAAACTCACCAAATGACTCCTCCCACCATATTATGATGATGCCCAAGTTTTGGGCTCGCTCGAAAATCAATAGGGGTGAGAAATTGGACAATTCAGGTTCAAAGGCAGTTCGTTCCATATAGGAGTGGTTGGTGTATTCCGCAGTTCTAGCAATTGGATATCACTCAAAACACACCAAATGAGTCCTCCCACCATATTATAATGAGGCCCAAGTTTTGGCCTCGATCGGAAATCAATAGGGTTAAGAAATTGGACAATTCAGGTTCAAAGGCAGTTCGTTACTTATAGGAGTGGTTGGTGTATTCCGTAGTTCTAGCGATTGGATTTCACTCAAAACTCCTCAAATGAGTCCTCCCACCATATTATGATGATGCCCATGTTTTGGGCTCGATCGGAAATCAATAGGGGTAAGAAATTGTACAATTCAGGTTCAAAGGAAGTTCGTTCCTTATAGGAGTGGTTGGTGTATTCCGTAGTTCTAGCGATTGGATTTCACTCAAAACACACCAAATGACTCCTCCCACCATATTATAATGAGGCCCAAGTTTTGGGCTCGATCGGAAATCAATAGGGGTAAGAAATTGGACAATTCAGGTTCAAAGGCAGTTCGTACCTTATAGGAGTGGTTGGTGTATTCCATAGTTCTAGCGTTCGGTTTCACTCAAAACTCACCAAATGACTCCTCCCACAATATTATGAAGATGCCCAAGTTTTGGGCTCAATTAGAAATCAATAGGGGTAAGAAATTGGACAATTCAGGTTCAAAGGCAGTTCGTTCCTCATAGGAGTGGTTGGTGTGTAATCCGTAGTTCTAGCGATTGGATTTCTCTCAAAACTCACCAAATGACTCCTCCCACCATATTATGATGACGCCCAAGTTGTGGGCTCGATCGAAAGTCAATATGGGTATAAAATTGGACAATTTAGGTTCAAAGGCAGTTCGTTCCTTATTGGGGTGGTTTTATGTATTCCGTAGTTCTAACAATCGGATTTCACTCAAAACTCACCAAATGACTACTCCCGCCATATTATGATGATGACCAAGTTTTTGGCTCGATCAGAAATCCATAGGGGTAAGAAATCGGACAATTGAAGTTCAAAGGCAATTCGTTCCTTATAGGAGTGGTTGTTGTATTCCGTAGTTCTAGCGATCGGATTTCACTCAAAACTCACCAAACGACTCCTCCCACCATATTATGATGATGCCCATGTTTTGGGCTCGATCGGAAATCCATAGGGTTAAGAAATTAGACAATTCAAGTTCGAAGACGGTTCGTTCCGAATTGGAGTGGTTGGTGTATTGCATAGTTCTAGCGATTGGATTTCACTCAAAACTCACCAAATGACTCCTCCCACCATATTATGGTGATGCCAAAGTTTTGGGCTCGAACGGAAATCCATAGGGGGTAAGAAATTGGACAATTCGAGTTCGAAGGCAGTTCGTTCCGAATTGGAGTGGTTGGTGTATTGCATAGTTCTAGCGATTGGATTTCACTCAAAACTCACCAAATGACTCCTCCCACCACATTATGATGATGCCCAAGTTTTGGGCTCGATCGGAAATCAATAGAGGTAAGAAATTGGACAATTCAGGTTCTTAGGCAGTTCGTTCCTTATAGGAGTGGTTGGTGTATTCCGTAGTTCTAGCGATTGGATTTCACTCAAAACTCACCAAATGACTCCTCCCACCATATTATGCTGATGCCCAAGTTTTGGTTTCTATCGGAAATCAATATGGGTAAGAAATTGGACAATTCAGGTTCAAAGGCAGTTCGTTCCTTATAGGAGTGGTTATTGTATTCCGTAGTTCTAGCGATTGGAGTTCACTCAAAACTCACCAAATGACTTCTCCCACCATATTATGATGATGCCAAAGTTTTAGGCTCGATCGGAAATCAATAGGGGTAAGAAATTGGACAATTCAGGTTCAAAGGCAGTTCGTTCCTTATAGGAGTGGTTGCTGTATTCCGTAGTTCTAGCGATTGGATTTCACTCAAAACTCACCAAATGACTCCTCCCACCATATTATGATGATGCCCAAGTTTTGGTTTCGATCGGAAATCAATAGGGGTAAGAAATAGGACAACTCAGTTTCAAAGGCAGTTCGTTCCTTATAGGAGTGGTTGGTGTATTCCGTAGTTCTAGTGATTGGATTTCACTCAAAACCCACCAAATGCCTCCTCCCACCATATTATGATGATGCCCAAGTTTTTGTTTCGATCGGAAATCAATAGGGGTAAGAAATTGGACAATTCAGGTTCCAAGGCAGTTCGTTCCTTATAGGAGTGGTTGGTGTATTCCGTAGTTCTAGCGATTGGATTTCACTGAAAACTCACCAAATGACTCCTCCCGCCATATTATGTTGATGCCCAAGTTTTGGGCTCGATCGAAAATCAATAGGGGTAAGAAATTGTACAATTCAGGTTCAAAGGCAGTTCGTTCCTTATAGGAGTGGTTGGTGTATTCCGTAGTTCTACCGATTGGATTTCGCTCAAAACTTACGAAATGACTCCTCCCACCATATTATGATGATGCCCAAGTTTTGGGCTCGATCGGAAATCTGTAGGGGTAAGAAATTGGAAAATTCAGGTTCAAAGGCAGTTCGTTACTTATAGGAGTGGTTGGTGTATTCCGTAGTTCTAGCGATTGGATTTCACTCAAAACTCACCAAATGAGTCCTCCCACCATATTATGACGATGCCCAAGTTTTGGGCTCGATCGGAAATCAATAGGGGGAAAAAATTGGACAATTCTGGTTCTTAGGCAGTTCATTCCTTATAGGAGTGGTTGGTGTATTCCGTAGTTCAAGCGATTAGATTTCACTCAAAACTCACCAAATGAGTTCTCCCACCATATTATGATGATGCCCAAGGTTTGGTTTCGATCGGAAATCAATATGGGTAAGAAATTGGACAATTCAGGTTCAAAGGCAGTTCGTTCCTTATAGGAGTGGTTGTTGTATTCCGTAGTTCTAGCGATTGGATTTCACTCAAAACTCACCAAATGACTCCTCCCACCATATTATGATGATGCCCAAGTTTAGGTTTCGATCGGAAATCAATAGGGGTAAGAAATTGGACAATTCAGGTTCAAAGGCAGTTCGTTCCTTATAGGAGTGGTTGGTGTATTCCGTAGTTCTAGCGATTGGATTTCACTCAAAACTCACCAAATGACTTCTCCCACCATATTATGATGATGCCAAAGTTTTGGGCTCAATCGAAAATCCCTAGGGGTAAGAAATTGGACAATTCAAGTTCGAAGGCAGTTCGTTCCGAATTGGAGCGGTTGGTGTATTGCATAGTTCTAGCGATTGGATTTCACTCAAAACTCACCAAATGACTCCCCCCACCATATTATAATGATGCCCAAGTTTTGGGCTCGATCGGAAATCAATAGGGGTAAGAAATTGGACAATTCAGGTTCAAAGGCAGTTCGTTCCTTATAGGAGTGGTTGCTGTATTCCGTAGTTCTAGCGATTGGATTTCACTCAAAACTCACCAAATGACTACTCCCACCATATTATGATGATGCCCAAGTTTTGGGCTCGATCGGAAATCAATAGGGGTAAAAAATTGGACAATTCAGGTTCTTAGGCATTTCGTTCCTTATAGGAATGGTTGGTGTATTCCGTAGTTCTAGCGATTGGATTTCACTCAACACTCACCAAATGACTCCTCCCACCATATTATGATGATGCCCAAGTTTTGGGCTCGATCGGAAATCCATAGGGTTAAGAAATTGGACAATTGATGTTCGAAGACAGTTCGTTCCGAATTGGAGTGGTTGGTGTATTCCGTAGTTCTAGCGATTGGATTTCACTCAATACTCACCAAGTGACTCCTCCCACCATATTACGATGATGCCCAAGTTTTGGGCTCGATCGGAAATCAATAGAGGTAAGAATTGGACAATTCAAGTTCAATGGCTGTTCGTTCCTTATAGGAGTGGTAGGTGTATTCCGTAGTTCTAGCGATTGGATTTCACTCAAAACTTACCAAACGACACCTCCCACCATATTATGATGATGCCCAAGTTTTGGGCTCGATCGGAAATCAGTAGGGGTAAGAAATTGGACAATTCAGGTTCAAAGGCAGTTCGTTCCTTATAGGAGTGGTTGGTGTATTCCGTAGTTCTAGCGATTGGATTTCACTCAAAACTCACCAAATGACTCCTCCCACCATATTATGATGATGCCCAAGTTTTGGGCTCGATCGGAAATCAATAGGGGTAAAAAATTGGACAATTCAGGTTCTTAGGCAGTTCGTTCCGTATAGGAGTGGTTGGTGTGTTCCGTAGTTCTAGCGATTGGATTTCACTCAAAATTCACCAAATGACTCCTCCCACCATATTATGATGATGCCCAAGTTTTGGGCTCGATTGGAAATCAATAGGGGTAAAAAATTGGACAATTCAGGTTCTTAGGCAGTTCGTTCCTTATAGGAGTGGTTGGTGTATTCCGTAGTTCTAGCGATTAGATTTCATTCAAAACTCACCAAATGACTCGTCCCACCATATTATGATGATGCCCAAGTTTTGGGCTCGATCGGAAATCAATACAGGTAAGAAATTGGACAATTCAAGTTCAATGGCTGTTCGTTCCTTATAGGAGTGGTTGGTGTATTCCGTAGTTCTAGCGATTGGATTTCACTCAAAACTTACCAAATGACTCCTCCCACCATATTATGATGATGCCCAAGTTTTGGGCTCGATCGGAAATCAATAGGTGTAAGAAATTGGACAATTCAGGTTCGAAGGCTGTTCGTTCCATATAGGAGTGGTTGGTGTATTCCGTAGTTCTATCGATTGGATTTCACTCAAAACTCACCAAATGACTCCTCCCACCATATTATGATGATGCCCAAGTTTTGGGCTCGATCGGAAATCAATAGGGGTAAGAAATTGGACAATTCAGGTCCAAAGGCAATTCGTTCCTTATAGGAGTGGTTAGTGTATTCCGTAGTTCTAGCGATTGGATTTCACTCAAAACTCACCAAGTGTCTCCTCCCACCATATTATGATAATGCCCAAGTTTTGGGCTCGAACGGAAATCCATAGGGGTAAGAAATAGGACAATTAAAGTTCGAAGACAGTTCGTTCCGAATTATAGTGGTTGGTGCATTGCATAGTTCTAGCGATTGGATTTCACTCGAAACTCACCAAATGACTCCTCCCACCATATTATGATGATGCCCAAGTTTTGGGCTCGATCGGAAATCAATAGGGGTAAGAAATTGGACAATTCAGGTTCAAAGGCAGTTCGTTCCTTATAGGAGTGGTTGGTGTATTCCGTAGTTCTAGCGATTAGATTTCACTCAAAACTCACCAAATGAGTTCTCCCACCATATTATGATGATGCCCAAGTTTTGGTTTCGATCGGAAATCAATATGGGTAAGAAATTGGACAATTCAGGTTCAAAGGCAGTTCGTTCCTTATAGGAGTGGTTGTTGTATTCCGTAGTTCTAGCGATTGGATTTCACTCAAAACTCACCAAATGACTCCTCCCACCATATTATGATGATGCCCAAGTTTAGGTTTCGATCGGAAATCAATAGGGGTAAGAAATTGGACAATTCAGGTTCAAAGGCAGTTCGTTCCTTATAGGAGTGGTTGGTGTATTCCGTAGTTCTAGCGATTAGATTTCACTCAAAACTCACCAAATGACTCCTCCCACCATATTATGATGATGCCCAAGTTTTGGGCTCGATCGGAAATCAATAGGGTTAAGAAATTGGACAATTCAGGTTCAAAGGCAGTTCGTTACTTATAGGAGTGGTTGGTGTATTCCGTAGTTCTAGCGATTGGATTTCACTCAAAACTCACCAAATGAGTCCTCCCACCATATTATGACGATGCCCAAGTTTTGGGCTCGATCGGAAATCAATAGGGGTAAAAAATTGGACAATTCAGGTTCTTAGGCAGTTCGTTCCTTATAGGAGTGGTTGGTGTATTCCGTACTTCTAGCGATTAGATTTCACTCAAAACTCACCAACTGAGTTCTCCCACCATATTATGATGATGCCAAAGTTTTGGGCTCGATCGAAAATCCCTAGGGGTAAGAAATTGGACAATTCAAGTTCGAAGGCAGTTCGTTCCGAATTGGAGCGGTTGGTGTATTGCATAGTTCGAGCGATTGGATTTCACTCAAAACTCACCAAATGACTCCTCCCACCATATTATGATGATGCCCAAGTTGTGGGCTCGATCGGAAATCAATAGGGGTAAGAAATTGGACAATTCAGGTTCAAAGGCAATTCGTTCCTTATAGGAGTGGTTGCTGTATTCCGTAGTTCAAGCGATTGGATTTCACTCAAAACTCACCAAATGACTCCTCCCACCATATTATGATGATGCCTAAGTTTTGGTTTCGATCGGAAATCAATAGGGGTAAGAAATAGGACAATTCAGGTTCAAAGGCAGTTCGTTCCTTATAGGAGTGGTTGGTGTATTCCGTAGTTCTAGTGTTTGGATTTCACTCAAAACTCACCAAATGCCTCCTCCCACCATATTATGATGATGCCCTAGTTTTGGTTTCGATCGGAAATCAATAGGGGTAAGAAATTGGACAACTCAGGTTCAAAGGCAGTTCGTTCCTTATAGGAGGGGTTGGTGTATTCCGTAGTTCTAGCGATTGGATTTCACTGAAAACTCACCAAATGACTCCTCCCGCCATATTATGTTCATGCCCAAGTTTTGGGCTCGATCGGAAATCAATAGGGGTAAGAAATTGTACAATTCAGGTTCAAAGGCAGTTCGTTCCTTATAGGAGTGGTTGGTGTATTCCGTAGTTCTAGCGATTGGATTTCACTCAAAACTCACCAAATGACTCCTCCCACCATATTATGATGATGCCCAAGTTTTGGGCTCGACCGGAAATCAATAGGGGTAAGAAATTGGACAATTCAAGTTCAAAGGCTATTCGTTCCTTATAGGAGTGGTTGGTGTATTCCGTAGTTCTAGCGATTGGATTTCACTCAATACTCACCAAGTGACTCCTCCCAACATATTACGATGATGCCCAAGTTTTGGGCTCGATCGGAAATCAATAGAGGTAAGAAATTGGACAATTCAAGTTCAATGGCTGTTCGTTCCTTATAGGAGTGGTTGGTGTATTCCGTAGTTCTAGCGATTGGATTTCACTCAAAACTTACCAAACGACACCTCCCACCATATTATGATGATGCCCAAGTTTTGGGCTTGATCGGAAATCAGTAGGGGTAAGAAATTGGACAATTCAGGTTCAAAGGCAGTTCGTTCCTTATAGGAGTGGTTGGTGTATTCCGTAGTTCTAGGGATTGGATTTCACTCAAAACTCACCAAATGACTCCTCCCACCATATTATGATGATGCCCAAGTTTTGGGCTCGATCGGAAATCAATAGGGGTAAAAAATTGGACAATTCAGGTTCTTAGGCAGTTCGTTCCGTATAGGAGTGGTTGGTGTGTTCCGTAGTTCTAGCGATTGGATTTCACTCAAAATTCACCAAATGACTCCTCCCACCATATTATGATGATGCCCAAGTTTTGGGCTCGATTGGAAATCAATAGGGGTAAAAAATTGGACAATTCAGGTTCTTAGGCAGTTCGTTCCTTATAGGAGTGGTTGGTGTATTCCGTAGTTCTAGCGATTAGATTTCACTCAAAACTCACCAAATGACTCGTCCCACCATATTATGATGATGCCCAAGTTTTGGGCTCGATCGGAAATCAATAGGGGTAAGAAATTGGACAATTCAAGTTCAAAGGCTATTCGTTCCTTATAGGAGTGGTTGGTGTATTCCGTAGTTCTAGCGATTGGATTTCACTCAATACTCACCAAGTGACTCCTCCCACCATATTACGATGATGCCCAAGTTTTGGGCTCGATCGGAAATCAATAGAGGTAAGAAATTGGACAATTCAAGTTCAATGGCTGTTCGTTCCTTATAGGAGTGGTTGGTGTATTCCGTAGTTCTAGAGATTGGATTTCACTCAAAACTCACCAAATGACTCCTCCCACCATATTATGATGATGCCCAAGTTTTGGGCTCGATCGGAAATCAATAGGGGTAAGAAATTGGACAATTCAGGTCCAAAGGCAATTCGTTCCTTATAGGAGTGGTTGGTGTATTCCGTAGTTCTATCGATTAGATTTCACTCAAAACTCACCAAATGAGTTCTCCCACCATATTATGATGATGCCCAAGTTTTGGTTTCGATCGGAAATCAATATGGGTAAGAAATTGGACAATTCAGGTTCTAAGGCAGTTCGTTCCTTATAGGAGTGGTTGTTGTATTCCGTAGTTCTAGCGATTGGATTTCACTCAAAACTCACCAAATGACTCCTCCCACCATATTATGATGATGCCCAAGTTTAGGTTTCGATCGGAAATCAATAGGGGTAAGAAATTGGACAATTCAGGTTCAAAGGCAGTTCGTTCCATACAGGAGTGGTTGGTGTATTCCGTAGTTCTAGCGATTAGATTTCACTCAAAACTCACCAAATGACTCCTCCCACCATATTATGATGATGCCCAAGTTTTGGGCTCGATCGGAAATCAATAGGGTTAAGAAATTGGACAATTCAGGTTCAAAGGCAGTTCGTTACTTATAGGAGTGGTTGGTGTATTCCGTAGTTCTAGCGATTAGATTTCACTCAAAACTCACCAACTAAGTTCTCCCACCATATTATGATGATGCCAAAGTTTTGGGCTCGATCGAAAATCCCTAGGGGTAAGAAATTGGACAATTCAAGTTCGAAGGCAGTTCGTTCCGAATTGGAGCGGTTGGTGTATTGCATAGTTCTAGCGATTGGATTTCACTCAAAACTCACCAAATGACTCCTCCGACCATATTATGATGATGCCCAAGTTTTGGGCTCGATCGGAAATCAATAGGGGTAAGAAATTGGACAATTCAAGTTCACAGGCAGTTCGTTCCTTATAGGAGTGGTTGCTGTATTCCGTAGTTCTAGCGATTGGATTTCACTCAAAACTCACCAAATGACTCCTCCCACCATATTATGATGATGCCCAAGTTTTGGTTTCGATCGGAAATTAATAGGGGTAAGAAATTGGACAATTCAGGTTCAAAGGCAGTTCGTTCCTTATAGGAGTGGTTGGTGTATTCCGTAGTTCTAGAGATTGGATTTCACTCAAAACTCACCAAATGACTCCTCCCACCATATTATGATAATGTCCAAGTTTTGGGCTCGATCGGAAATCAATAGGGGTAAAAAATTGGACAATTCAGGTTCTTAGGCAGTTCGTTCCTTATAGGAGTGGTTAGTGTATTCCGTAGTTCTAGCGATTAGATTTCACTCAAAACTCACCAAATGACTCCTCCCACCATATTATGATGATGCCCAAGTTTTGGTTTCGATCGGAAATCAATTGGGGTTAGAAATTGGACAATTCAAGTTCGAAGGCAGTTCGTTCCGAATTGGAGCGGTTGGTGTATTGCATAGTTCTAGCGATTGGATTTCTCTCAAAACTCACCAAATGACTACTCCCACCATATTATGATGATGCCCAAGTTTTGGGCTCGATCGGAAATCAATAGGGGTAAGAAATTGGACAATTCAGGTTCAAAGGCAGTTCGTTCCTTATAGGAGTGGTTGCTGTATTCCGTAGTTCTAGCGATTGGATTTCACTCAAAACTCACCAAATGACTCCTCCCACCATATTATGATGATGCCCAGGTTTTGGTTTCGATCGGAAATCAATAGGGGTAAGAAATAGGACAATTCAGGTTCAATGGCAGTTCGTTCCTTATAGGAGTGGTTGGTGTATTCCGTAGTTCTAGCGATTGGATTTCACTCAAAACTCACCAAATGCCTCCTCCCACCATATTATGATGATGCCCAAGTTTTGGTTTCGATCGGAAATCAATAGGTTTAAGAAATTGGACAATTCAGGTTCAAAGGCAGTTCTTTCCTTATAGGAGTGGTTGGTGTATTCCGTAGTTCTAGCGACTGGATTTCACTCAAAACTCACCAAATGACTCCTCCCACCATATTATGTTGATGCCCAAGTTTTGGGCTCGATCGGAAATCAGTAGGGGTAAGAAATTGTACAATTCAGGTTCAAAGGCAGTTCGTTCCTTATAGGAGTGGTTGGTGTATTCCGTAGTTCTAGCGATTGGATTTCACTCAAAACTCACCAAATGACTCCTCCCACCATATTATGATGATGCCCAAGTTTTGGGCTCGATCGGAAATCCATAGGGTTAAGAAATTGGAGAATTGAAGTTCGAAGACAGTTCGTTCCGAATTGGAGTGGTTGGTGTATTCCGTAGTTTTAGCGATTGCATTTCACTCAAAACTCATCAAATGACTCCTCGCACCATATTATGATGATGCCCAAATTTTGGGGTCGATCGGAAATCAATAGGGGTAAGAAATTGGACAATTCAGGTTCTTAGGCAGTTCGTTCCATATAGGTGTGGTTGGTGTATTCCGTAGTTCTAGCGATTGGATTTCACTCAAAACTAACCAAATGAATCCTCCCACCATATTCTGATGATACCCAAGTTTTGGGCTCGATCGGAAATCAATAGGGGTAAGAAATTGGACAATTCAGGTTCAAAGGCTGTTCGTTCCTTATAGGAGTGGTTGGTGTATTCCATAGTTCTAGCGATCGGATTTCACTCAAAACTCAACAAATCACTCCTCCCACCATATTATGATGATTCCCAAGTTTTGGGCTCGATCGGAAGTCAATAGGGGTAAGAAATTGGACAATTCAAGTTCGAAGACAGTTCGTTCCGAATTGGAGTGGTTGGTGTATTGCATAGTTCTAGCGATTGGAATTAACTCAAAACTCACCAAATGACTCCTCCCACCATATTATGATGATGCCCAAGTTTTGGGCTCGATCGGAAATCAATAGGGGTAAGAAATTGGACAATTCAGGTCCAAAGGAAGTTCGTTCCTTAGAGGAGTAGTTGGTGTATTCCGTAGTTCTAGCGATTGGATTTCACTCAAAACTCACCAAATGACTCCTCCCACCATATTATGATGATTCAAAAGTTTTGGGCTCGATCGGAAATAAATAGGGGTAAGAAATTGGTCAATTCAGGTTCAAAGGCAGTTCGTTCCTTATAGGAGTGGTTGGTGTATTCCGTAGTTCTAGCGATTGGATTTCACTCAAAACTCACCAAATGACTCCTCCCACCATATTATGATGATGCCCAAGTTTTGGGCTCGATCGGAAATCAATAGGCGTTAGAAATTGGACAATTCAGGTTCAAAGGCAGTTCGTTCCTTATAGGAGTGGTTGGTGTATTCCGTAGTTCTAGCGATTGGATTTCACTCAAAACTCACCAAATGACTCCTCCCACCACATTATGATAATGCCCAAGTTTTGGGCTCGATCGGAAATCCATAGAGGTAAGAAATTGAACAATTCAAGTTCGTAGGCAGTTTGTTCCGAATTGGAGTGGTTAGTGTATTGCATAGTTCTAGCGATTGGGTTTCACTCAAAACTCACCAAATGAATCCTCCCACCATATTCTGATGATACCCAAGTTTTGGGCTCGATCGGAAATCAATAGGGGTAAGAAATTGGACAATTCAGGTTCAAAGGCAGTTCGTTCCTTATAGGAGTAGTTGGTGCATTCCGTAGTTCTAGCGATTCGGTTTCACTAAAAACTCACCAAATGACTCCTCCTTCATATTATGATGATGCCCAAGTTTTGGGCTCGATCGGAAATCCATAGGGGTAAGAAATTGGACAATTCATGTTCAAAGGCAGTTCGTTCCTTATAGGTGTGGTTGGTGTATTCCGTAGTTCTAGCGATTGGATTTCACTCAAAACTCACCAAATGACTCCTCCCACCATATTATGACGATGCCAAAGTTTTGGGCTCGATCGGAAATCCATAGGGGTAAGAAATTGGAGAATTCAAGTTCGAAGGCATTTCGTTGCGAATTGGAGTGGTTGGTGTATTGCATAGTTCTAGCGATTGGATTTCAGTCAAAACACACCAAATGACTCCTCCCACCATATTACGCTGATGCCCAAGTTTTGGGGTCGATCGGAAATCAATAGGGGTAAGAAATTGGACAATTCAGGTTCAAAGGCAGTTCGTTCCTTATAGGAGTGGTTGGTGTATTCCGTAGTTCTAGCGATCGGATTTCACCCAAAACTAAACAAATGACTCCTCCCTCCATATTATGATGATGCCCAAGTTTTGGGCTTGATCGGAAATCAATAGGGGTAAGAAATTGGACAATTCAGGTTCAAAGACAGTTCGTTCCTTATAGGTGTGGTTGGTGTATTATGTAGTTCTTGCTATTGGATTTCACTCAAAACTCACCAAATGAGTCCTCCCACCATCATATGATGATGGCCAAGTTTTGGGCACGATCGGAAATCAGTAGGGGTAAGAAATTGGACAATTCATGTTCAAAGGCAGTTCGTTCCTTATAGGAGTGGTTGGTGTATTCCGTAGTTCTAGCGATTGGATTTCACTCAAAACTCACCAAATGACTCCTCCCACCATATTATGATGATGCCCAAGTTTTGGGCTCGATCCGAAATCAATAGGCGTTAGAAATTGGACAATTCAGGTTCAAAGGCAGTTCGTTCCTTATGGGAGTGGTTGGTGTATTCCGTAGTTCAAGCGATCGGATTTCACTCAAAACTCACCAAAAGACCCCTCCCACAATATTATGATGATGCCCAAGTTTTGGGCTCGATCGGAAATCCATAGGGGTAAGAAATTGGACAATTCAAGTTCGAAGACAAGTCGTTCCGAATTGGAGTGGTTGGTGTATTGCATAGTTCTGGCGATTGGATTTCACTCAAAACTCTCCAAATGACTCCTCCCACCATATTATGATGATGCCCAAGTTTTGGGCTCGATCGGAAATCAATAGGGGTAAGAAATTGGACAATTCATGTTCAAAGGCAGTTCGTTCCTTATAGGAGTGGCTAGTGTATTCCGTAGTTCTAGCGATTGGATTTCACTCAAAACTCACCAAATGACTCCTCCCACCATATTATGATGATGCCCAAGTTTTGGGAACGATCTGAAATCAATAGGGGTAAGAAATTGGACAATTCAGGTTCAAAGGCAGTTCGTTCCTCATAGGAGTGGTTGGTGTATTTCGTAGTTCTAGAGATTGGATTTCACTCAAAACTAACCAAATGACTCCTCCCATCATACTATGGTGATGCCCAAGTTTTGGGCTGCATCGGAAATCAATAGGGGTAAGAAATTGGACAATTCAGGTTCAAAGGCAGTTCGTTCCTCATAGGAGTGGTTGGTGTATTCCGTAGTTCTAGAGATTGGATTTCACTAAAAACTCACCAAATGACTCCTCCCACCATACTATGGTGATGCCCAAGTTTTGGGCTCGATCGGAAATCCATAGGGGTAAGAAATTGGACAATTCAAGTTCGAAGACAGTTCGTTCCGAATTGGAGTGTTTGTGTATTCCATAGTTCTAGCGATTGGATTTCACTCAAAACTCACCAAATGACTCCTCCCACCATATTATGATGAAGCCCAAGTTTTGGGCTCGATCGGAAATCAATAGGGGTAAGAAATTGGACAATTCCGGTTCAAATTCAGTTCGTTCCTTATAGGAGTGGTTGGTGTATTCCGTAGTTCTAGCGATTGGATTTCACTCAAAACTCTCCAAATGACTCCTCCCACCATATTATGATGATGCCCAAGTTTTGGGCTCGATCGGAAATCAATAGGGGTAAGAAATTGGACAATTCAGGTTCGAAGGCAGTTCGTTCTGAATTGGAGTGGTTTGTGTATTGCATAGTTCTAGCGATTGGATTTCACTGAAAACTCACCAAATGACTCCTCCAACCAAGTTATGGTGATGCCCAAGTTTTGGGCTCGGTCGGAAATCAATAGGGGTAAGAAATTAGACAATTCAGGTTCAAAGGCAGTTCGTTCCTTATAGGAGTGGTTGTTGTATTGTGTAGTTATAGCGATCGGATTTTCCTCAAAACACACCAAATGACTCCTCCCACCATATTATGATGTTGCCAAAGTTTTGGGCTCGATCGGAAATCCATAGGGGTAAGAAATTGGGCAATTCAAGTTCGCAGGCAGTTCGTTCCGAATTGCAGTGGTTGGTGTATTGCATAGTTCCAGCAATTGGATTTCACTCAAAACTCACCAAATGACTCCTCCCACCATATTATCAAGATTCCCAAGTTTTGGGATCGATCGGAAATCCATAGGGGTAGGAAGTTGGACAATTCAAGTTCGAAGGCAGTTCGTTCTGAATTGGAGTGGTTGGTGTATTGCATAGTTCTTGCGATTGGATTTCACTCAAAACTCACCAAATGACTCCTCCCACCATATTATGATGATGCCCAAGTTGTGGGCTTGATCGGAAATCAATAGGGGTAAGAAATTGGACAATTCAGGTTCAAAGGCTGTTCGTTCCTTATAGGAGTGGTTGGTGTATTCCGTAGTTCTAGCTATTGGATTTCACTCAAAACTCACCAAATGAATCCTCCCACCATATTACGATGATGCCCAAGTTTTGGGCTCGATCGGAAATCAATAGGGGTAAGAAATTGGACAATTCAGGTTCAAAGGCAGTTCGTTCCTTATGGGAGTGGTTGGTGTATTCCGTAGTTCTAGCGATCGGATTTCAGTCAAAACTCACCAAATCACTCCTCCCACAATATTATGATGATGCCCAAGTTTTGGGCTCGATCGGAAATCTATAGGGGTAAGAAATTGGACAATTCAAGTTCGAAGACAGTTCGTTCCGAATTGGAGTGGTTGGTGTATTGCATAGTTCTAGCGATTGGATTTCACTCAAAACTCTCCAAATGACTCCTCCCACCATATTATGATGATGCCCAAGTTTTGGGCTCGATCGGAAATCAATAGGGGTAAGAAATTGGACAATTCATGTTCAAAGGCAGTTCGTTCCTTATAGGAGTGGCTAGTGTATTCCGTAGTTCTAGCGATTGGATTTCACTCAAAACTCACCAAATGACTCCTCCGACCATATTATGATGATGCCCAAGTTTTGGGAACGATCTGAAATCAATAGTGGTAAGAAATTGGACAATTCAGGTTCAAAGGCAGTTCGTTCCTCCTAGGAGTGGTTGGTGTATTCCGTAGTTCTAGAGATTGGATTTCACTCAAAACTCACCAAATGACTCCTCCCACCATAATATGATGATGGCCAAGTTTTGGGAACGATCGGAAATCCATAGGGGTAAGAAATTGGACAATACAGGTTCAAAGGCTGTTCGTTCCTTATAGGAGTCTTTGGTGTATTCCGTAGTTCTAGCGATTGGATTTCACTCAAAACTTACCAAATGACTCCTCCCACCATATTATGATGATGCAAAAGTTTTGGGCTCGATCGGAAATCCATAGGGGTAAGAAATTGGACAATTCAAGTTCGAAGACAGTTCGTTCCGAATTGGAGTGGTTGGTGTATTGCATAGTTCTAGCGATTGGATTTCACTGAAAACTCTCCAAATGACTCCTCCCACCATATTATGATGATGCCCAAGTTTTGGGCTCAATCGGAAATCAATAGGGGTAAGAAATTGGACAATTCAGGATCAAAGGCAGTTCGTTCCTTATAGGAGTGGTTGGTGTATTCTGTAGTTCTAGCGATTGGATTTCACTCAAAACTCACCAAATGACTCCTCCCACCATATTATGATGATGCAAAAGTTTTGGGCTCGATCGGAAATCCATAGGGGTAAGAAATTGGACAATTCAAGTTCAAAGGCAGTTCGTTCCTTATAGGAGTGGTTGTTGTATTCCGTAGTTCTAGCGGTCGCACTTCACAAAAAACTCACCAAATGACTCCTCCCGCCATATTATGATGATGCCCAAGTTTTGGGCTCGATCAGAAATCAATAGGGGTAAGAAATTGGACAATTCAGGTTCAAAGGCAGTTCGTTCCTTATAGGAGTCTTTGGTGTATTCCGTAGTTCTAGCGATTGGATTTCACTTCAAACTCACCAAATGACTCCTGCCACCACATTATGATGATGCCCAAGTGTTGGGCTTGATCGGAAATCAATAGGGGTAAGAAATTGGATAATTCAGTTCTTAGGCAGTTCATTCCTTACAAGAGTGGTAGGTGTATTCAGTAGTTCTAGCGATTGGATTTCACTCAAAACTCTCCAAATGACTCCTCCCACCACACTATGATGATGCCCAAGTTTTGGGCTCGATCGGAAATCAATAGGGGTAAAAAATTGGACAATTCATGTTCTTTGGAAGTTCGTTCCTTATAGGAGTGGTTGGTGTATTCCGTACTTCTAGCGATTGGATTTCACTCAAAACTCACCAAATGACTCCTCCCATCATATTATGATGATGCCCAAGTTTTGGGCTCGATCGGAAATCCATAGGGGTAAGAAGTTGGACAATTCAAGTTCGATGGCAGTTCGTTCCGAATTGGAGTGGTTGGTGTATTGCATAGTTCTAGCGATTGGATTTCACTCAAAACTCACCAAATGACTCCTCCCACCATATTATGATGATGCCCAAGTTTTGGGCTCGATCGGAAATCAATAGGAGTAAGAAACTGGACAATTCAGGTTCAAAGGCAGTTCGTTCCTTATAGGAGTGGTTGGTGTATTCAGTAGTTCAAGAGATTGGATTTCACTCAAAACTCACCAAATCAATCCTCCCACCATATTATGATGATGCCCAAGTTGTGGGCTCGATCGGAAATCAACATGGGTATGAAATTGGACAATTCAGGTTCAAAGGCAGTTTGTTCCTTATAGGAGTGGTTGTTGTATTCACTAGTTCAAGCGATTGGATTTCACTCAAAACTCACCAAATGACTCCTCCCACCATGTTATGTTGATGCCCAAGTTGTGGGCTCGATCGGAAATCAATAGGGGTATGAAATTGGACAATTCAGGTTCAAAGGCAGTTCGTTCGTTATAGGTGTGGTTGGTGTATTCCGTAGTTCTAGCAATTGGATTTCACTCCAAACTCAGCAAATGACTCCTCCCACCATATTACGATGATGCCCAAGTTTTGGGCTCGATCGGAAATCCATAGGGGTAAGAAATTGGACAATTCAGGTTCAAAGGCAGTTCGTTCCTTATAGGAGTGGTTGGTGTATTCCATAGTTCTAGCGATTGGATTTCACTCAAAACTCACCAAATGACTCCTCCCACCATATTATGATGATGCCCAAGTTTTGGGCTCGATCGGAAATCAATAGGGGTAAGAAATTGGACAATTCAGGTTCAAAGGCAGTTCGTTCCTTATAGGAGTGGTTGGTGCATTCCTTTGTTCTAGCGATTGGATTTCACTCAAAACTCACCAAATGATTCCTCCCACCATATTATGATGATTCCCAAGTTTTGGGCTCGATCGAAAATCCATAGGAGTAAGAAATTGGACAATTCAAGTTCGAAGGCATTTCGTTCCGAATTGGAGTGGTTGGTGTATTGCATAGTTCTAGCGATTGGATTTCACTCAAAACTCGCCAAATGACTCCTCCCACCATTTTATGATGATGCCCAAGTTGTGGGCTCGATCGGAAATCAATAGGGGTATGAAATTGGACAATTCAGGTTCAAAGGCGGTTCGTTCGTTATAGGTGTGGTTGGTGTATTCCGTAGTTCTAGCGATTGGATTTCACTCCAAACTCACCAAATGACTCCTCCCACCATATTATGATGATGCCCAAGTTTTGGGCTCGATCGGAAATCCATAGGGGTAAGAAATTGGACAATTCAGGTTCAAAGGCTGTTCGTTCCTTATAGGAGTGGTTGGTGTATTCCGTAGTTCTAGCGATTGGATTTCATTCAAAACTCATCAAATAACTCCTCCCACCATATTATGATGATGCCCAAGTTTTGGGCTCGATCGGAAATCAATAGGGGTAAGAAATTTGACAATTATGGTTCAAAGGCAGTTCGTTCCTTACAGGAGTCGCTGGTGTATTCCGTAGTTCTAGCGATTGGATTTCACTCAAAACTCCCCAAATGACTCCTCCCACCATATTATGATGAGTCCCAAGTTTTGGGCTCGATCGGAAATCAATAGGGGTAAGAAATTGGACATTTCAGGTTCGAAGGCAGTTTGTTCCTTATTCCTGGCTGGTGTATTCCGTAGTTCTAGCAATTAGATTTCACTCAAAAGTCACCAAATGACTCCTCCCACCATATTATGATGATGCCTAAGTTTTGGGCTCGATCGGAAATCAATAGGGGTAAGAAATTGGACAATTCAGGTTCAAAGGCAGTTCGTTCCTTATAGGAGTGGTTGGTGCATTCCTTAGTTCTAGCGATTGGATTTCACTCAAAACTCACCAAATGATTCCTCCCACCATATTATGATGATTCCCATGTTTTGGGCTCGATCGGAAATCCATAGGAGTAAGAAATTGGACAATTCAAGTTCGAAGGCATTTCGTTCCGAATTGGAGTGGTTGGTGTATTGCATAGTTCTAGCGATTGGATTTCACTCAAAACTCGATAAATGACTCCTCCCACCATTTTATGATGATGCCCAAGTTGTGGGCTCGATCGGAAATCAATAGGGGTATGAAATTGGACAATTCAGGTTCAAAGGCGGTTCGTTCGTTATAGGTGTGGTTGGTGTATTCCGTAGTTCTAGCGATTGGATTTCACTCCAAACTCACCAAATGACTCCTCCCACCATATTATGATGATGCCCAAGTTTTGGGCTCGATCGGAAATCCATAGGGGTAAGAAATTGGTAAATTCAGGTTCAAAGGCTGTTCGTTCCTTATAGGAGTGGTTGGTGTATTCCGTAGTTCTAGCGATTGGATTTCATTCAAAACTCACCAAATAACTCCTCCCACCATATTATGATGATGCCCAAGTTTTGGGCTCGATCGGAAATCAATAGGGGTAAGAAATTTGACAATTATGGTTCAAAGGCAGTTCGTTCCTTACAGGAGTCGCTGGTGTATTCCGTAGTTCTAGCGATTGGATTTCACTCAAAACTCCCCAAATGACTCCTCCCACCATATTATGATGAGTCCCAAGTTTTGGGCTCGATCGGAAATCAATAGGGGTAAGAAATTGGACATTTCAGGTTCGAAGGCAGTTCGTTCCTTATTCCTGGCTGGTGTATTCCGTAGTTCTAGCAATTAGATTTCACTCAAAAGTCACCAAATGACTCCTCCCACCATATTATGATGATGCCTAAGTTTTGGGCTCGATCGGAAATCAATAGGGGTAAGAAATTGGACAATTCAGGTTCAAAGGCTGTTCGTTCGTTATAGGAGTGGTTGGTGTATTCCGTAGTTCTAGCGATTGGATTTCACTCAAAACTCACCAAATAACTCCTCCCACCATATTATGATGATGACCAAGTATTGGGATCGATCGGAAATCAGTAGGGGTAAGAAATTGGACAGTACAGGTTCAAAGGCTGTTCGTTCCTTATAGGAGCGGTTGCTGTATTCCGTAGTTCTTGCGATTGGATTTCACTCAAAACTCACCAAATGACTCCTCCCACCATATTATGATGATGGCCAACTTTTGGGTTCGATCGGAAATCAATAGGGGTAAGAAATTGGACAATTCAGGTTCAAAGGCATTTCTTTCCGAATTGGAGTGGTTGGTGTATTGCATAGTTCTAGCGATTGGATTTCACTCAAAACTCACCAAATGACTCCTCCCCCATATTATGATGATGCCCAAGTTTTGGGCTCAATCGGAAATCAATAGGAGTAAGAAATTGGACAATTCAGGTTCAAAGGCAGTTCGTCCCTTATAGGAGCGGTTGCTGTATACCGTAGTTCTAGCAATTAGATTTCACTCAAAAGTCACCAAATGACTCCTCCCACCATATTATGATGATGCCCAAGTTTTGGGCCCGATCGGAATTCAATAGGAGTAAGAAATTGGACAATTCAGGTTCAAAGGCAGTTCGTTCCTTACAGTAGTGGTTGGTGTATTCCGTAGTTCTAGCGATTGGATTTCACTCAAAACTCACCAAATGACTCCTCCCACCATATTATGATGATGCCCAAGTTTTGGGCTCGATCAGAAATCAATAGCGGTAAGAAATTGGACAATTCAGGTTCAAAGGCAGTTCGTTCCTTATAGGAGTGGTTGGTGTATTCCATAGTTCTAGCGATCGGATTTCCCTCAAAACTCAACAAACCACTCCTCCCACCATATTATGATGATGCCCAAGTTTTGGGCTCGATCGGAAGTCAATAGGGGTAAGATATGGGACAATTCAAGTTCAAAGACAGTTCGTTCCGAATTGGAGTGGTTGGTGTATTGCATAGTTCTAGCGATTGGATTTCACTCAATACTCACGAAATGACTCCTCCCCCATATTATGATGATGCCCAAGTTTTGGCCTCGATCGGAAATCAATAGGGGTAAGAAATTGGACAATTCAGGTTCAAAGGCAATTCGTTCCTTATAGGAGTGGCTGGTGTATTCCGTTGTTCTAGCGATTGGATTTCACTCAAAACTCATCAAATGAGTCCTCCCACCATATTATGATGTTGCGCCAGTTTTGGGCTCGATCGGAAATCAGTAGGGGTAAGAAATTGGACAATTCAGGTTCAAAGGCAGTTCGTTCCTTATATGTGTGGTTGGTGTATTCCGTAGTTTTAGCGATTGGATTTCACTCAAAACTCACCAAATGAATCCTCCCACCATATTATGATGATGCCCAAGTATTGGGCTCGATCGGAAATCCATAGGTGTAAGAAATTGGACAATTCAGGTTCAAAGGCAGTTCGTTCCTGATAGGAGTGACTGGTGTATTCCGTAGTTCTAGCGTTAGGATTTCACTCAAAACTCACCAAATGACTCCTCGCACCATATTGTGTTGATGGCCAAGTTTTGGGATCGATCGGAAATTAATAGGGGTAAGAAGCTGGACAATTCAGGTTCAAAGGCAGTTCGTTCCTTATAGGAGTGGTTGGTGTATTCCGTAGTTCTAGCGATTGGATTTCACTCAAAACTCACCAAATGACTCCTCCCACCATATTATGATGATGCCCAAGTTTTGGGATCGATAGGAAAGCAATGGGGGTAAGAAATTGGACAATTCAAGTTCAAAGGCAGTTCGCTCCTTATAGGAGTGGTTGGTGTATTCCGTAGTTCTAGCGATTGGATTTCACTCAAAACTCACCAAATGACTCCTCCCACCATATTATGATGATGCCCAAGTTTTGGGATCGATAGGAAATCAATGGGGGTAAGAAATTGGACAATTCAAGTTCAAAGGCAGTTCGCTCCTCATAGGAGTGGTTGGTGTATTCCGTAGTACTAGCGATTGGATTTCGCTCAAAACTCACTAAATGACTCCTCCCACCATATTATGATGATGCCCATGTTTGGGCTCGATCGGAAGTCAATAGGGGCATGAAATTGGACAATTCAGGTTCAAAGGCAATTCGTTCCTTACAGGAGTGGTTGGTGTATTCTCTTGTTCTAGCGATTGGATTTTACTGAAAACTCACCAAATGACTCCTCCAACCACATTATGATGATGCCCAAGTTTTGGGCTCGATCGGAAATCTATATGGTCAAGAAATTGGACAATTCATGTTCGAAGGGAGTTCGTTCCATCTAGGAGTGCTTGGTGTATTCCGTAGTTCTAGCCATTGGATTTCACTCAAAACTCACCAAATGACTCCTCCCACCATATTATGATGATGCCCAAGTTTTGGGCTCGATCGGAAATCAATAGGGGTAAGAAATTGGACAATTCAAGTTCAAAGGCTGTTCGTTCCTTATAGTAGTGGTTGGTGTATTCCGTAGTTCTAGCGATTGGATTTCAATCAAAAGTTACCAAATGACTCCTCCCACCATACTATGATGATGCCCAAGTTTCGGGCTCGATCGGAAAACAATAGGGGTAAGAAAATGGACAATTCAGGTTCAAAGGCTGTTCGTTCCTTATAGGAGTGGTTGGTGTATTCCGTAGTTCTAGCAGTTGGATTTCACTCAAAACTCAGCAAATGACCCCTCCCACCATATTATGATGATGCCAATGTTTTGGGCCCGATCGGAAATGGAAAGGGGTAAGAAATTGGACAGTTCTAGTTCGAAGGCAGTTCGTTCCGAATTGGAGTGCTTGGTGTATTGCATAGTTCTAGCGATTGGATTTCACTCGAAACTCACCAAATGAGTCCTCCCACCATATTATGATGATGCCCAAGTTGTGGGCTCGATCGGAAATCAATAGGGGTAAGAAATTGGACAATTCAGGTTCAAAGGCTGTTCGTTCCTTATAGGAGTGGTTGGTGTATTCCGTAGTTATAGCGATTGGATTTCACTCAAAAGTTACCAAATGACTCCTCCCACCATACTATGATGAAGCCCAAGTTTTGGGCTCGATCGGAAAACAATAGGGGTAAGAAAATGGACAATTCAGGTTCAAAGGCTGTTCGTTCCTTATAGGAGTGGTTGATGTATTCCGTAGTTCTAGCGATTGGGTTTCACTCAAAACTTACCAAATGACTCCTCCCACCATATTATGATGATGCCCAAGTTTTGGGCTCGATCGGAAATCAATAGGGGTAAGAAATTGGACAATTCAGGTTCAAAGGCTGTTCGTTCCATATAGGAGTGGTTGGTGTATTCCGTAGTTCTAGGGATTGGATTTCACTCAAAACTCACCAAATGACTCCTCCCACCATATCATGATGATGCCCAAGTTTTGGTCTCGATCGGAAATCAATAGGGGTAAGAAATTGGACAATTCAGGTTCAAAGGCTGTTCGTTCCATATAGTGGTGGTTGGTGTATTCCGTAGTTCTAGCGATTGGATTTCACTCAAAACTCCCAAAATGACTCCTCCCACCATATTATGATGATGCCCAAGTTTTGGGCTGGATCGGAAATCAATTGGGATGAGAAATTGGACAATTCAGGTTGAAAGGCAGTTCGTTCCTTATAGGAGTGGTTGGTGTATTCCGTAGTTCTAGTGATTGGATTTCACTCAAAACTCACCAAATGACTCCTCCCACCATATTATGATGATTCCCAAGTTTAGGGCTCGATCGGAAATCAATAGGGGTAAGAAATTGGACAATTCAGGTTCAAAGGCAGTTCGTTCCTTATAGGAGTGGTTGGTGTATTCCGTAGTTCTAGCGATTGGATTTCACTCAAAAGTTACCAAATGACTCCTCCCACCATACTATGATGATGCCCAAGTTTTGGGCTCGATCGGAAAACAATAGGGGTAAGAAAATGGACAATTCAGGTTCAAAGGCTGTTCGTTCCTTATAGGAGTGGTTGGTGTATTCCGTAGTTCTAGCGATTGGATTTCACTCAAACCTTACCAAATGACTCCTCCCACCATATTATGATGATGCCCAAGTTTTGGGCTAGATCGGAAATCAATAGGGGTAAGAAATTGGACAATTCAGGTTCAAAGGCAGTTCGTTCCTTATAGGAGTGGTTGGTGTATTCCGTAGTTCTAGCGAATGGATTTCACTCAAAACTCACCAAATGACTCCTCCCACCATATTATGATGATGCCCAAGTTTTGGACTCGATCTGAAATCAATAGGGGAAAGAAATTGGACAATTCAGGTTCAAAGGCAGTTCGTTCCCTATAGGAGTGGTTGGTGTATTCCGTAGTTCTAGCGAATGGATTTCACTCAAAACTCACCAAATGACTCCTCCCACCATATTATGATGATGTCCAAGTTTTGGGCTCGATCGGAAATCAATAGGGGTAAGAAATTGGACAATTCAAGTTCAAAGGCTGTTCGTTCCATATAGGAGTGGTTGGTGTATTCTGTAGTTCTAGTGATTGGATTTCGCTCAAAACTCCCCAAATGATTCCTCCCACCATATTATGATGATTCCCAAGTTTTGGGCTCGATCGGAAATCAATAGGGGTAAGAAATTGGACAATTCAGGTTCAAAGGCAGTTCGTTCCTATAGGAGGGGTTGGTGTATTCCGTAGTTCTAGCGAGTGGATTTAACTCAAAACTCACCAAATGACTCCTCCAACCATATTATTATAATGCCCAAGTTTTGGGCTCGATCGGAAATCCATAGGGGTAAGAAATTGGACAATTCAAGTTCGTAGGTAGTTCGTTCCGAATTGGAGTGGTTAGTGTATTGCATAGTTCTGGCGATTGGATTTCACTCAAAACTCACCAAATGACTCCTCCCACCATATTATGATGATGCCCAAGTTTTCGGCTCGATCGGAAATCAATAGGGGTAAGAAATTGGACAATTCAGGTTCAAAGGCAGTTCGTTCCTTATAGGAGTGGTTGGTGTATTCCGTGGTTCTAGCGAATGGATTTCACTCAAAACTCACCAAATGACTCCTCCCACCATATTATGATGATGCCCAAGTTTTGGGCTCGATCGGAAATCAATAGGGGTAAGATATTGGACAATTCAGGTTCTAAGGCAGTTCGTTCCTTATAGGGGTGGTTGGTGTATTCCATAGTTCTAGCGTTAGGATTTCACTCAAAACTCACCAAATGACTCCTCCCACCATATTATGATGATGCCCAAGTTTTGGGCTCGATCGGAATTCCATAGGGGTAAGAAATTGGACAATTCAAGTCCGAAGGCAGTTCGTTCCGAATTGGAGTGGTTGGTGTATTGCATAGTTCTAGCGATTGGATTTCACTCAGAACTCACCAAATGTCTCCTCCCACCATATTATGATGATGCCCAAGTTTTGGGCTCGATCGGAAATCAATAGGGGTAAGAAATTGGACAATTCAAGTTCAAAGGCTGTTCGTTCCTTATAGGAGTGGTTGGTGTATTCCGTTGTTCTAGCGATTGAATTTCACTCAAAACTTACCTAATGACTCCTCCCACCATATTATGATGATGCCCAAGTTTTGGGCTCGATCGGAAATCAATAGGGGTAAGAAATTGGACAATTCAAGTTCAAAGGCTGTTCGTTCCATATAGGAGTGGTTGGTGTATCTCGTAGTTCTAGGGATTGTATTTCACTCAAAACTCACCAAATGACTCCTCCCACCGTATTATGTTGATGCCCAAGTTTTGGGCTCGATCGGAAATCAATAGGGGAAAGAAATTGGACAATTCAAGTCCGAAGGCAGTTCGTTCCAAATTGGAGTGGTTGGTGTATTACATAGTTCTAGCGATTGGATTTCACTCAAAACTCACCAAATAACTCCTCCCACCATATTATGATGATGCCCAAGTTTTGGGCACGATCGGAAGTCCAATGGGGTAAGAAATTGGACAATTCAAGTTCGAAGACAGTTCGTTCCGAATTGGAGTGGTTTATGTATTGCATAGTTCTTGCAGTTGGATTTCCCCCAAAACACACCAAACGACTCCTCCCACCATATTATGATGATGCCCAAGTTTTGGGCTCGATCAGAAATCAATAGGGGTAAGAAATTGGACAATTCAGGTTCAAAGGCAGTTCGTTCCTTATAGGAGTGGCTGGGGTATTCCGTAGTTCTAGCTATTGGATTTCACTCAAAACCCACCAAATGACTCCTCCCACCATATCACGATGATGGCCAAGTTTTGGGCTCGATCGGAAATCCATAGGGGTGAGAAATTGGACAATTCAGGTTCGAAGGCAGTTCGTTCCTTATAGGGGTGGTTGGTGTATTCCGTAGTTCTAGCGATTGGATTTCACTCAAAACTTACCAAATGACTCCTCCCACCATATTATGATGATGCCCAAGTTTTGGGCTCGATCGGAAATCAATAGGGGTAAGAAATTGGACAATTCAAGTTCAAAGGCAGTTCGTTCCTTATAGGAGTGGTTGGTGTATTCCGTAGTTCAAGCTATTGGATTTCACTCAAAACCCACCAAATGACTCCTCCCACCATATTATGATGATGGCCAGGTTTTGGGCTGGATCGGAAATCAATAGGGGTGAGAAATTGGACAATTCAGGTTGAAAGGCAGTTCGTTCCTTATAGGAGTGGTTGGTGTATTCCGTAGTTCTAGCGATTGGATTTCACTCAAAACTCACCAAGTGACTCCTCCCACCATATTATGATGGTGCCCAAGTTTTGGGCTCGATCGGAAATCAATAGGGGTAAGAAATTGGACAATTCAGGTTCAAAGGCTGTTCGTTCCATATAGGAGTGGTTGGTGTATTCCGTAGTTCTAGCGATTGGATTTCACTCAAAACTCCCCAAATGACTCCTCCCACCATATTATGATGATGCCCAAGTTTTGGGCTCGATCGGAAATCAATAGGGGTAAGAAATTGGACAATTCAGGTTCAAAGGCAGTTCGTTCGTTATAGGAGTGGTTGGTGTATTCCGTAGTTCTAGCGAGTGGATTTCACTCAAAACTCACCAAATGACTCCTCCAACCATATTATTATAATGCCCAAGTTTTGGGCTCGATCGGAAATCCATAGGGGTAAGAAATTGGACAATTCAAGTTCGTAGGTAGTTCGTTCCGAATTGGAGTGGTTAGTGTATTGCATAGTTCTGGCAATTGGATTTCACTCAAAACTCACCAAATGACTCCTCCCACCATATTATGATGATGCCCAAGTTTTGGGCTCGATCGGAAATCAATAGGGGTAAGAAATTGGACAATTCAGGTTCAAAGGCAGTTCGTTCCTTATTGGAGTGGTTGGTGTATTCCGTAGTTCTAGCGATTGGATTTCACTCAAAACTCACCAAATGACTCCTCCCACCATATTATGATGATTCCCAAGTTTTGGGCTCGATCGGAAATCAATAGGGGTAAGAAATTGGACAATTCAGGTTCAAAGGATGTTCGTTCCATATAGGAGTGGTTGGTGTATTCCGTAGTTCTAGGGATTGGATTTCACTCAAAACTCACCAAATGACTCCTCCCACCATATTATGATGATGCCCAAGTTTTGGGCTCGATCGGAAATCAATAGGGGTAAGAAATTGGACAATTCAGGTTCAAAGGCAGTTCGTTCCTTATAGGAGTGGTTGGTGTATTCCGTAGTTCTAGCGAATGGATTTCACTCAAAACTCACCAAATGACTCCTCCCACCATATTATGATTATGCCCAAGTTTTGGGCTCGATCGGAAATCAATAGGGGTAAGATATTGGACAATTCAGGTTCAAAGGCAGTTCGTTCCTTATAGGGGTGGTTGGTGTATTCCGTAGTTCTAGCGATCGAATTTCACTCAAAACTCACCAAATGACTCCTCCCACCATATTATGATGATGCCCAAGTTTTGGGCTCGATCGGAATTCCATAGGGGTAAGAAATTGGACAATTCAAGTTCAAAGGCTGTTCGTTCCATATAGGAGTGGTTGGTGTATTCCGTAGTTCTAGGGATTGGATTTCACCCAAAACTCACCAAATGACTCCTCCCACCATATTATGATGATGCCCAAGTTTTGGGCTCGATCGGAAATCAATAGGAGAAAGAAATTGGACAATTCAAGTTCGAAGGCAGTTCGTTCCAAATTGGAGTGGTTGGTGTATTACATAGTTCTAGCGATTGGATTTCACTCAAAACTCACCAAATCACTCCTCCCACCATATTATGATGATGCCCAAGTTTTGGGCACGATCGGAAGTCCAATGGGGTAAGAAATTGGACAATTCAAGTTCGAAGACAGTTCGTTCCGAATTGGATTGGTTTATGTATTGCATAGTTCTTGCAATTGGATTTCCCCCAAAACACACCAAACGACCCCTCCCACCATATTATGATGATTCCCAAGTTTTGGGCTCGATCGGAAATCAATAGGGGTAAGAAATTGGACAATTCAAGTTCAAAGGCAGTTCGTTCCCTATAGGAGTGGTTGGTGTATTCCGTAGTTCTAGCTATTGGATTTCACTCAAAACCCACAAAATGACTCCTCCCACCATATTATGATGATGGCCAAGTTTTGGGCTGGATCGGAAATCAATAGGGGTGAGAAATTGGACAATTCAGGTTGAAAGGCAGTTCGTTCCTTATAGGAGTGGTTGGTGTATTCCGTAGTTGTAGGTGTTGCATTCCTAAAAGGACATAAATTAATGTGCAAACAACCAATTAAAAATACCCGCAAGTGCACGAATCTATTGAGGTATAGATTATGTAAGTACGGGGTCGATCCCACGAAGAACTGTCGGCTTCCTACAAGTTCTAATTTGAGTACGTAAAGAACACTTATTTAACACACCACACATGCACAAAACAAAATGGGAACTAAAAATAAATACAGGAAGGTAAAAGAAAAGAAACAAAACAAGAAACCAAAGAAAAACACAAACAGCACTTTCTATCACCCTTTTATAACAATTTGGACAGATTCGTTTCTCTGTTTTTCCAGTTTCGACCTCTGTCCAGTGTTTTGCCTATAACTTTCTAACCGTTTGTCCAAAAATCACGTTCTTTATAGGGTTGGATTCAGAACAGAAAATGCAAGAAGACAACGCGGACCAAAATCCAAAACCAAGTACAAAAACAGACAAAAAGCAATGAAAACAACACGCCACGTTTCAAACAATGTAAACACACAAACACAACTTGGGGAGGGGGGTTTAGTTTGGTTCAAGTGCCCTAATTCTATTGCATGAAAGTAAATGACTTTAAATTTAAATGAGAATGGCAGAGAATGAAAATCAAAGAGTGGAATTAAAATGTAACAAACACTAGGGTTTCGGAATCCACCCTAAACAATTCTACCAATGTTCATGGATACTCAAGTAATGAACTCTAAACATATTGAAGAAGATGTTCGCAATCAAGACCGGGATTAGTGGCTCAAGACGCATTGATTCTCTCTAATATACGTAAAGTGCATGGTTAGTGCTACAATACTTGTGCCTTCCCTATAACCAAATCTAGGTGTGCTTAGTACTTCGATTCAATTACAAGAAAAACCCATTAAGTTCAAAGAGAATATGAACATCACAAGAACCCTAAAGCATGATGTTTACATTAGGTATTCAAGAAACCAATTCACATGGATGATTCTCACTTCATCCATTCATTGCTTAGGAAAACATGAAGATACACATAATCCCAACAACCTCAAGAAGCATGCTCTCAAAAGTGATCAATCAAAAAAGAACATACATCAAGGATAGATTATTTTGGTGAATAGGAATTCATCAATTGTTGTCAAGAAACCAATTCACATGATGCTCACTTAAACAAGTTCAATCATTTGTTGCTAATTAGAAATTATGTTCTTGGGTATCTTACACAACTTCTCAACTTTAGCTACATGCATACAACCTAAGGTGATTAAGCAAAGGAAGCAAACACATATCATATAAGATTCAATTAGTGAATGAGATTCATCAACAACATCTAAAAATTCATACACTCAAAGCATCAAAACAATAAGATATTCATGTTTAGGGCTTCAACCTAAGCCCTAACTAAATAAGAAGTTACATTGAAACTAAGAAATTACAAGAAACAAATAAAATGAAAGAAACTAAGAACAAAGAGGAGAAGGAGAATGCATCTTCAACCCCTTGGATCCTTGCCTCAAGGCTCCCCAAGGTTCTCTTCAATTGTTATGCCATTCTCCCCTCCCCTTCGGTTGCTCCTTTTTCTCCTTCTCCTTGCTCTTCAAAATCTGCTCCCAATGTGTAGAATGTTGAATTGGAATCAATACCCACGTTCAAAAGCCTCTCCAAAATCTGATTGCCATTCCCTTTGCTTCCCTCTCTCCTCCTTTCCAGCTTTTACTTTTAGTATTGTATTGCCAAAGTCTTCACCCATTGTCTTCTTGTCCCCTTGCAAATGATGAAGCCTTGTCTTCACAAAGATGCCAATTGCTTCAGAAAATATCTTATCTACTAAGGTAAATTCTTGTTACCAAGTGTTATGGTAACAAGAAGAATCAAGATGACACAATGGAGGTAAAAGCTGGCCAATTCCGGATTTCCAGAGCTGTGGTAACATGTTGGATTGGTTGGATAGGAAATACTTGTCCAATGGAGCTCAAATTTGGATATGTTGTAGTCAACATCCATTGGAACAAGTTTCATGAAGATCATGACCTCATCCGAGCACCAGAGCATGTTGATCCCGGGCCAAGAAGTTGACCTACGAAAATGAACAAAAACAGAATTTATAACCAATAATGCACTTTTAGCTCATTTTCATTCCAACCAAGGTAAAATCTAAGAAAACACAAAAAGGAAGTAAAAAGCTATAAAATGTCAAGAACTAACTCAAAATAGTGGGTGAATAACATGAAAAATCATGTGTAAAAATGAACCGAACAGTAGGGATTGGATTTCACTCAAAACTCACCAAATGACTCCTCCCACCATATTATGATGATGCCCAAGTTTTGGGCTCGATTGGAAATCAATAGGGGTAAGAAATTGGACAATTCAAGTTCGAAGGCAGTTCGTTCCAAATTGGAGTGGTTGGTGTATTACATAGTTCTAGCGATTGGATTTCACTCAAAACTCACCAAATGACTCCTCCCACCATATTATGATGATGCCCAAGTTTTGGGCTCGATCGAAAATCAATAGGGGTAAGAAATTGGACAATTCATGTTCAAAGGCAGTTCGTTCCTTATAGGAGTGGTTGATGTATTCCGTAGTTCTAGCGATTGGATTTCACTCAAAACTCTCCAAATGACTCCTCCAACCATATTATGATAATGCCCAAGTTTTGGGCTCGATCGGAAATCCATAGGGTAAGAAATTGGAAAATTGAAGTTCGTAGGTAGTTCGTTCCGAATTGGAGTGGTTAGTGTATTGCATAGTTCTGGCGATTGGATTTCACTCAAAACTCACCAAATGACTCCTCCCACCATATTTTGATGATGCCCAAGTTTTGGGCTCGATCGGAAATCAATAGGGGTAAGACATTGGACAATTCAGGTTCAAAGGCAGTTCGTTCCTTATAGGAGTGGTTGGTGGATTCCGTAGTTCTAGCGATTGGATTTCACTCAAAACTCACCAAAGGACTCCTCCCACCATATTATGATGATGCCCAAGTTTCGGGCTCGATTGGAAATCAATAGGGATAAGAAATTGGACAATTCAGGTTCAAAGGAAGTTCGTTCCTTATAGGAGTGGTTGGTGTATTCCGTCGTTCTAGCGATTAGATTTCACTCAAAACTCACCAAATGAGTCCTCCCACCATATTATGATGATGCCCAAGTTTTGGGCTCGATCGGAAATCAATAGGTGTAAGAAATTGGACAATTCAGGTTCGAAGGCAGTTCGTTCCTTATAGGAGTGGTTGGTGTATTCCGTAGTTCTAGCGATTGGATTTCACTCAAAACTCACCAAATGACTCCTCCCACCATATTATGATGATTCCCATGTTTTGTGCTCGATCGGAAATCAATAGGGGTAAGAAATTGGACAATTCAGGTTCAAAGGCAGTTCGTTCCTTATTGTAGTGGTTGGTGTATTCCGTGGTTCTAGAGGTTGGATTTCACTCAAAACTCACCAAATGACTCCTCCCACCGTATTATGATGATGCCCAAGTTTTGGCCACGATCGGAAATCAATAGGGGTAAGAAATTGGACAATACAGGTTCAAAGGCAGTCCGATCCTTATAGGAGTGGTTGGGGTATTCCGTAGTTCTAGCGATTGGATTTCACTCAAAACTCACGAAATGACTCCTCCCACCATATTATGACGATGCCCAACTTTTGGGCTCGATCGGAAATCAATAGGGGTAAGAAATTGGACAATTCAGGTTCAAAGGCAGTTCGTTCCTTATAGGAGTGGCTGGTGTATTCTGTAGTTCTAGCGATTGGATTTCACTCAAAACTCACCAAATGACTCCTCCCATCGTATTATGATGATTCCCAAGTTTTGGGCTCGATCGGAAATCCATACTGGTAAGAAATTGGACAATCCAAGTTCGAAGGCAGTTCGTTCCGAATTGGATTGGTTGGTGTATTGCATAGTTCTAGCGATTGGATTTCACTCAAAACACACCAAATGACTCCTCCCACCGTATTATGATCATGCCCAAGTTGTAGGCTCGATCGGAAATCAGTAGGGGTATGAAATTGGACAATTCAGGTTCAAAGGCAGTTCGTTCCTTATAGGAGTGGTTGGGGTATTCCGTAGTTCTAGCGATTGGATTTCACTCAAAACTCACCAAATGACTAATCCCACCATATTATGATGATGCCCAAGTTTTGGGCTCGATCAGAAATCAATAGGGGTAAGGAATTGGACAATTCAAGTTTGAAGGCAGTTCGTTCCGAATTGGTGTGGTTGGTGTATTGCATAGTTCTAGCGATTGGATTTCGTTGAAAACTCACCAAATGACTCCTCCCAACATATTATGACGATGCCCAACTTTTGGGCTCGATCGGAAATCAATAGGGGTAAGAAATTGGACAATTCAGGTTCAAAGGCAGTTCGTTCCTTATAGGAGTGGTTGGTGTATTCCGTACTTCTAGCGATTGGATTTCACTCAAAACTCCCCAAATGACTCCTCCCACCATATTATGATGATGCCCAAGTTTTGGGCTCGATCGGAAATCAATAGGGGTAAGAAATTGGACAATTCAGGTTCGAAGGCAGTTCGTTCCTTATAGGAGTGGTTGTTGTATTCCGTAGTTCTAGCGATTGGATTTAACTCAAAATTCACCAAATGACTCCTCCCACCATATTATGATGATGCCCAAGTTTTGGGTCGATCGGAAATCCATAGGGGTAAGAAATTGGACTATTCAGGTTCAAAGGCAGTTCGTTCCTCATAGGAGTGGTTGGTGTATTCCGTAGTTCTAGCGATTGGATTTCACTCAAAACTCACCAAATGACTCCTCCCACCATATTATGATGATGCCCAAGTTTTGGGCTCGATCGGAAATCAATAGGGGTAAGAAATTGGACAATTCAGGTTCCAAGGCAATTCGTTTCTTATAGGAGTGGTTGGTGTATTCCGTAGTTCTAGGGATTGGATTTCACTCAAAACTCACCAAATGACTCCTCCCACCATATTGTAATGATGCCCAAGTTTTGGGCTCGATCGGAAATCAATAGGGGTAAGAAATTGGACTATTCAGGTTCAAAGGCAGTTCGTTCCTTATAGGAGTGGTTGGTGTATTCCGTAGTTCTAGCGATTGGATTTCACTCAAAACTCACCAAATGACTCCTCCCACCATATTGTGATGATGCCCAAGTTTTGGGCTCGATCGGAAATCAATAGGGGTAAGAAATTGGACTATTCAGGTTCAAAGGCAGTTCGTTCCTTATAGGAGTGGTTGGTGTATTCCGTAGTTCTAGCGATTGGATTTCACTCAAAACTCACCAAATGACTCCTCCCACCATATTATGACGATGCCCAAGTTTTGGGCTCGATCGGAAATCAATAGGGGTAAGAAATTGGACAATTCAAGTTTGAAGGCAGTTCGTTCCGAATTGGTGTGGTTGGTGTATTGCATAGTTCTAGCTATTGGATTTCGTTCAAAACTCACCAAATGACTCCTCCCACCATATTATGACGATGCCCAACTTTTGGGCTCGATCTTAAATCAATAGGGGTAAGAAATTGGACAATTCAGGTTCAAAGGCAGTTCGTTCCTTATAGGAGTGGCTGGTGTATTCTGTAGTTCTAGCGATTGGATTTCACTCAAAACTCACCAAATGACTCCTCCCATCATATTATGATGATTCCCAAGTTTTGGGCTCGATCGGAAATCCAAAGGGGTAACAAAATTGGACAATCCAAGTTCGAAGGCAGTTCGTTCCGAATTAGAGTGGTTGGTGTATTGCATAGTTCTAGCGATTGGATTTCACTCAAAACACACCAAATGACTCCTCCCACCGTATTATGTTCATGCCCAAGTTGTGGGCTCGATCCGAAATCAATAGGGGTATGAAATTGGACAATTCAGGTTCAAAGGCAGTTCGTTCCTTATAGGAGTGGTTGGTGTATTCCGTACTTCTAGCGATTGGATTTCACTCAAAACTCCCCAAATGACTCCTCCCACCATATTATGATGATGCCCAAGTTTTGGGCTCGATCGGAAATCAATAGGGGTAAGAAATTGGACAATTCAGGTTCAAAGGCAGTTCGTTCCTTATAGGAGTGGTTGTTGTATTCCGTAGTTCTAGCGATTGGATTTAACTCAAAACTCACCAAATGACTCCTCCCACCATATTATGATGATGCCCAAGTTTTGGGCTCGATCGGAAATCCATAGGGGTAAGAAATTGGACTATTCAGGTTCAAAGGCAGTTCGTTCCTTATAGGAGTGGTTGGTGTATTCCGTAGTTCTAGCGACTGGATTTCACTCAAAACTCACCAAATGACTCCTCCCACCATATTATGATGATGCCCAAGTTTTGGGCTCGATCGGAAATCAATAGGGGTAAGAAATTGGACAATTCAGGTTCCAAGGCAGTTCGTTTCTTATAGGAGTGGTTGGTGTATTCCGTAGTTCTAGGGATTGGATTTCACTCAAAACTCACCAAATGACTCCTCCCACCAAATTGTGATGATGCCCAAGTTTTGGGCTCGATCGGAAATCAATAGGGGTAAGAAATTGGACTATTCAAGTTCAAAGGCAGTTCGTTCCTTATAGGAGTGGTTGGTGTATTCCGTAGTTCTAGCGATTGGATTTCACTCAAAACTCACCAAATGACTCCTCCCACCATATTATGATGATGCCCAAGTTTTGGGCTCGATCCGAAATCAATAGGCGTTAGAAATTGGACAATTCAGGTTCAAAGGCAGTTCGTTCCTTACAGGAGTGGCTGGTGTATTCCGTAGTTCTAGCGATCGGATTTCACTCAAAACTCACCAAATGACTCCTCCCACCATATTATGATCATGCCCAAGTTTTGGGCTCGATCGGAAATCAATAGGGGTAAGAAATTGGACTATTCAGGTTCAAAGGCAGTTCGTTCCTTATAGGAGTGGTTGGTGTATTCCGTAGTTCTAGCGATTGGATTTCACTCAAAACTCACCAAATGACTCCTCCCACCATATTATGATGATGCCCAAGTTTTGGGCTCGATCGGAAATCAATAGGGGTAAGAAATTGGACAATTCAAGTTCAAAGGAAGTTCGTTCCTTATAGGAGTGGTTGTTGTATTCCGTAGTTCTAGCGATCGGATTTCACTCAAAACTCACCAAATGACTCCTCCCACCACATTATGATGATGCCCATGTTTTGGGCTCGATCGGAAATCTATAGGGATAAGAAATTGGACAATTCAGGTTCAAAGGCAGTTCGTTCCTTATAGGAGTGGTTGGTGTATTCCGTCGTTCTAGCGATTAGATTTCACTCAAAACTCACCAAATGAGTCCTCCCACCATATTATGATGATGCCCAAGTTTTGGGCTCGATCGTAAATCCACAGGGGTAAGAAATTGGACAATTCAAGTTCGAAGGCAGTTCGTTCCGAATTGGGGTGGTTGGTGTATTGCATAGTTCTAGCGATTCGATTTCACTCAAACCTCACCAAATGACTCCTCCCACTATTTTATGATGATGCCCAAGTTGTGGGCTCGATCGGAAATCAATAGGGGTATGAAATTGGACAATTCAGGTTCAAAGGCAGTTCGTTCCTTATAGGAGTGGTTGTTGTATTCCGTAGTTCTAGCGATCGGATTTCACTCGAAACTCACCAAACGACTCCTCCCACCATATTATGATGTTGCCCATGTTTTGGGCTCGATCGGAAATCAATAGGGGTAAGAAATTGGACAATTCAGGTTCAAAGGCAGTTCGTTCCTTATAGGAGTGGTTGGTGTATTCCGTAGTTCTAGCGATTGGATTTCACAGAAAACTCACCAAATGACTCCTCCCACCATATTATGATGATGCCCAAGTTGTGGGCTAGATCGGAAATCAATAGGGGTACGAAATTGGACAATTCAGGTTCAAAGGCAGTTCGTTCCTTATAGGAGTGGTTGGTGTATTCCGTAGTTCTAGCGATTGGATTTCACTCAAAACTCACCAAATGAATCCTCCTACCATATTATGATGATGCCCAAGTTTTGGGCTCGATCGGAAAACCATAGGGGTAAGAAATTGGACAATTCAAGTTCGAAGACAGTTCGTTACGAATTGGAGTGGTTGGTGTATTGCATTGTTCTAGCGATTGGATTTCCCTCAAAACTCACCAAATGACTCCTCCCACCATATTATGATGATGCCCAAGTTTTGGGCTCGATCGGAAATCAATAGGGGTAAGAAATTGGACAATTCAGGTTCAAAGGGAGTTCGTTCCTTATAGGAGTTGTTGGTGCATTCCGTAGTTCTAGCGATTGGATTTCCCTCAAAACTCACCAAATGACTCCTCCATCCATATTTTGATGATGCCCAAGTTTTGGGGTCAATCGGAAATCAATTGGGGTAAGAAATTGGACAATTCAGGTTCACAGGCAGTTCGTTCCTTATAGGAGTGGTTGGTGCATTCCGTAGTTCTAGCGATTGGATTTCACTCAAAACTCCCCAAATGACTCCTCCCACCATATTATGTTGATGCCCAACTTTTGGGTTCGATCGGAAATCAATAGGGGTAAGAAATTGGACAATTCAGGTTCAAAGGCAGTTCGTTCCTTATTGGAGTGGTTGGGGTATTCCGTAGTTCTAGCGATTGGATTTCACTCAAAACTCACCAAATGACTCCTCCCATCATATTATGATGATTCCCAAGTTTTGGGCTCGATCGGAAATCAATAGGGGTAAGAAATTGGACAACTCAGGTTCAAAGGCAGTTCGTTCCTTATTGGAGTGGTTGGTGTATTCCGTAGTTCTGGCGATTGGATTTCACTCAAAAATCACCAACTGACTCCTCCCAGCATATTATGATGATGCCCAAGTTTTGGGCACGATCGGAAGTCAAATGGGGTCAGAAATTGGAAAATTCAAGTTCGAAGACTGTTCATTCCGAATTGGAGTGGTTTATGTATTGCGTAGTTCTAGCAATTGGATTTCTCCCAAAACACACCAAATGACTCCTCCCACCATATTATGATGATGCCCAAGTTTTGGGCTCGATCAGAAATCAATAGGGGTAAGAAATTGGACAATTCAGGTTCAAAGACAGTTCGTTCCTTATAGGAGTGGCTGGTGTATTCCGTAGTTCTAGCTATTGGATTTCACTCAAAACCCACCAAATGACTCCTCCCACCATATTATGATGATGGCCAAGTTTTGGGCTCGATCGGAAATCAATAGGGGTGAGAAATTGGACAATTCAGGTTCAAAGAAAATTCGTTCCTTATAGGAGTGGTTGGTGTATTCCGTAGTTCTAGCGATTGGATTTCACTCAAAACTCACCAAATGACTCCTCCACCATATTATGATGATGCCCAAGTGTTGGGCTCGATCGGAAATCAATAGGGGTAAGAAATTGGAGAATTCAAGTTTAAAGGCTGTTCGTTCCTTATAGGAGTGGTTGGTGTATTCCGTAGTTCTAGCGATTGGATTTCACTCAAAACTTACCAAATGACTCCTCCCACCATATTATGATGATGCCCAAGTTTTGGGCTCGATCGGAAATCAATAGGGGTAAGAAATTGGACAATTCAGGTTCAAAGGCAGTTCGTTCCTTATAGGAGTGGTTGGTGTATTGCATAGTTCTAGCGATTGGATTTCACTCAAAACTCACCAAATGACTCCTCCCACCATATTATGATGATGCCCAAGTTTTGGGCTCGATCGGAAATCAATAGGGGTAAGAAATTGGACAATTCAAGTTCAAAGGCTGTTCGTTTCTTATAGGAGTGGTTGGTGTATTCCGTAGTTCTAGCAATTGGATTTCACTCAAAACTCACCAAGTGACTCCTCCCACCATATTATGATGATGCCCAAGTTTTGGGCTCGATCGGAAATCAATAGGGGTAAGAAATTGGACAATTCAAGTTCGTAGGCAGTTCGTTCCGAATTGGAGTGGTTAGTGTATTGCATAGTTCTAGCGATTGGATTTCACTCAAAACTCATCAAATGACTCGTCCCACCATATTATAATGATGCCCAAGTTTTGGGCTCGATCGGAAATCCATAGGGGTATGAAATTGGACAATTCAAGTTCGTAGGCAGTTCGTTCCGAATTAGAGTGGTTGGTGTATTCCGTAGTTCTAGCGATTGGATTTCACTCAAAACTCACCAAATGACTCCTCCCACCATATTATGTTGATGCCCAACTTTTGGGTTCGATCGGAAATCAATTGGGGTAAGAAATTGGACAATTCAGGTTCAAAGGCAGTTCGTTCCTTATTGGAGTGGTTGGGGTATTCCGTAGTTCTAGCTATTGGATTTCACTCAAAACCCACCAAATGACTCCTCCCACCATATTATGATGATGGCCAAGTTTTGGGCTCGATCGGAAATCAATAGGGGTGAGAAATTGGACAATTCAGGTTCAAAGGCAGTTCGTTCCTTATGGGAGTGGTTGGTGTATTCCGTAGTTCTAGCGATTGGATTTCACTCAAAACTCACCAAATGACTACTCCCACCACATTATGATAATGCCCAAGTTTTGGGCTCGATCGGAAATCCATAGAGGTAAGAAATTGAAAATTCAAGTTCGTAGGCAGTTCGTTCCGAATTGGAGTGGTTAGTGTATTGCATAGTTCTAGCGATTGGATTTCACTCAAAACTCACCAAATGACTCCTCCCACCATATTATGATGATGCCAAAGTTTTGGGCTCGATCGGAAATCAATAGGGGTAAGAAATTGGACAATTCAGGTTCAAAGGCAGTTCGTTCCTTATAGGAGTGGTTGGTGTATTCCGTAGTTCTACCGATCGGATTTCACTCAAAACTAAACAACTGACTCCTCCCTCCATATTATGATGATGCCCAAGTTTTGGGCTTGATCGGAAATCAATAGGGGTAAGAAAATGGACAATTCAGGTTCAAAGACAGTTCGTTCCTTATAGGTGTGGTTGGTGTATTCTGTAGTTCTAGCTATTGGATTTCACTCAAAACTCACCAAATGAGTCCTCCCACCATCATATGATGATGGCCAAGTTTTGGGCACGATCGGAAATCAGTAGGGGTAAGAAATTCGACAATTCATGTTCAAAGGCAGTTCGTTCCTTATAGGAGTGGTTGGTGTATTCCGTAGTTCTAGCGATTGGATTTCACTCAAAACTCAACAAATGACTCCTCCCACCACATTATGATGATACCCAAGTTTTGGGCTCGATCGGAAATCAATAGGGGTAAGAAATTGGACAATTCAGGTTCAAAGGCAGTTCGTTCCATATGGGAGTGGTTGGTGTATTCCGTAGTTCTAGCGATCGGATTTCACTCAAAACTCACCAAATGACTCCTCCCACAATATTATGATGATGCCCAAGTTTTGGGCTCGATCGGAAATCCATAGGGGAAAGAAATTGGACAATTCAAGATCGAAGACAGTTCGTTCCGAATTGGAGTGGTTTGTGTATTGCATAGTTCTAGCGATTGGATTTCACTCAAAACTCTCCAAATGACTCCTCCCACCATATTATAATGATGCCCAAGTTTGGGAACGATCTGAAATCAATAGGGGTAAGAAATTGGACAATTCAGGTTCAAAGGCAGTTCGTTCCTCATAGGAGTGGTTGGTGTATTCCGTAGTTCTAGAGATTGGATTTCACTCAAAACTAACCAAATGACTCCTCCCACCAAACTATGTTGATGCCCAAGTTTTGGGCTCGATCGGAAATCCATAGGGGTAAGAAATTGGACAATTCAAGTTCGAAGACAGTTCGTTCCGAATTGGAGTGGTTTGTGTATTGCATAGTTCTAGCGATTGGATTTCACTCAAAACTCTCCAAATGACTCCTCGCACCATATTATGATGATGCCCAAGTTTTGGGCTCGATCGGAAATCAATAGGGGTAAGAAATTGGACAATTCAGGTTCAAAGGCAGTTCGTTCCTTATAGGAGTGGTTGGTGTATTCCGTAGTTCTAGCGATTGGATTTCACTCAAAACTCACCAAATGACTCCTCCCACCATATTATGATGATGCAAATGTTTTGGGCTCGATCGGAAATCCATAGGGGTAAGAAATTAGACATTTCAAGTTCCAAGACAGTTCGTTCCGAATTGGAGTGGTTGGTGTATTGCATAGTTCTAGCTGTTGGATTTCACTCAAAACTCACCAAATGACTCCTCCCATCATATTATGATGATTCCCAAGTTTTGGGCTCGATCGGAAATCCATTGGGGTAAGAAATTGGACAATTCAAGTTTGACGGCAGTTCGTTCCTTATTGGAGTGGTTGGTGTATTCCGTAGTTCTAGCTATTGGATTTCACTCAAAACTCACCAAATGACTCCTCCCACAATATTATGATGATGCCCAAGTTTTGGGCTCGATCGGAAATCAATAGGGGTAAGAAATTGGACAATTCAGGTTCAAAGGCTGTTCGTTCCTTATAGGAGTGGTTGGTGTATTCCGTAGTTCTAGCGATTGGATTTCACTCAAAACTCACCAAATCAATCCTCCCACCATATTATGATGATGCCCAAGTTGTGGGCTCGATCGGAAATCAATAGGGGTAAGAAATTGGACAATTCAAGTTCAAAGCTTACAGGAGTGGTTGGTGTATTCCGTAGTTCTAGCGATTGGATTTCACTCAAAACTCCCCAAATGACTCCTCCCACCATATTATGATGATGCCCAAGTTTTGGGCTCGATCGGAAATCCGTAGGGGTAAGAAATTGGACAATTCAAGTTAAAAGGCAGTTCGTTCCTTATAGGAGTGGTTGTTGTATTCCGTAGTTCTAGGGGTCGGACTTCACAAAAAACTCACCAAATGACTCCTCCCGCCATATTATGATGATGCCCAAGTTTTGGGCTCGATCAAAAATCAATAGGGGTAGAAATTGGACAATTCAGGTTCAAAGGCAGTTCGTTCCTTATAGGACTCTTTGGTGTATTCCGTAGTTCTAGCGATTGGATTTCACTCAAAACTCACCAAATGACTCCTCCCACCATATTATGATGATGCAAATGTTTTGGGCTCGATCGGAAATCCATAGGGGTAAGAAATTAGACATTTCAAGTTCCAAGACAGTTCGTTCCGAATTGGAGTGGTTGGTGTATTGCATAGTTCTAGCTGTTGGATTTCACTCAAAACTCACCAAATGACTCCTCCCATCATATTATGATGATTCCCAAGTTTTGGGCTCGATCGGAAATCCATTGGGGTAAGAAATTGGACAATTCAAGTTTGAAGGCAGTTCGTTCCGAATTGGAGTGGTTGGTGTATTGCATAGTTCTAGCGATTGGATTTCACTCAAAACTCCCCAAATGACTCCTCCCACCATGTTATGGTGATGCCCAAGTTTTGGTCTCGGTCGGAAATCAATAGGGGTAAGAAATTAGACAATTCAGATTCAAAGGCAGTTCGTTCCTTATAGGAGTGGTTGTTGTATTGCGTAGTTATAGCGATCGGATTTGCCTCAAAACACACCAAATGACTCCTCCCACCATATTATGATGTTGCCAAAGTTTTGGGCACGATCGGAAATCCATAGGGGTAAGAAATTGGACAATTCAAGTTCGAAGGCAGTTCGTTCCGAATTGCAGTGGTTGGTGTATTGCATAGTACCAGCAATTGGATTTCACTCAAAACTCACCAAATGACTCCTCCCACCATATTGTCAAAATTCCCAAGTTTTGGGGTCGATCGGAAATCCATAGGGGTTAGAAGTTGGACAATTCAAGTTCGAAGGGAGTTCGTTCTGAATTGGAGTGGTTGGTGTATTGCATAGTTCTTGCGATTGGATTTCACTCAAAACTCACCAAATGACTCCTCCCACAACATTATGATGATGCCCAAGTTTTGGGCTCGATCGGAAATCCATAGGGGTAAGAAATTGGACAATTCAAGTTCGAAGACAGTTCGTTCCGAATTGGAGTGGTTGGTGTATTGCATAGTTCTAGCGATTGGATTTCACTCAAAACTCACCAAATGACTCCTCCCACCATAATATGATGATGGCCAAGTTTTGGGAACGATCTGAAATCAATAGGGGTAAGAAATTGGACAATTCAGGTTCAAAGGCAGTTCGTTCCTCATAGGAGTGGTTGGTGTATTCCGTAGTTCTAGAGATTGGATTTCACTCAAAACTCATCAAATGACTCCTCCCACCATACTATGGTGATGCCCAAGTTTTGGGCTCGATCGGAAATCCATAGGGGTAAGAAATTGGACAATTCAAGTTCGAAGACAGTTCGTTCCGAATTGGAGTGGTTGGTGTATTGCATAGTTCTAGCGATTGGATTTCACTCAAAACTCTCCAAATGACTCCTCCCACCATATTATGATGATGCCCAAGTTTTGGGCTCGATCGGAAATCAATAGGGGTAAGAAATTGGACAATTCAGGTTCAAAGGCAGTTCGTTCCTTATAGGAGTGGTTGGTGTATTCCGTAGTTCTAGCGATTGGATTTCACTCAAAACTCCCCAAATGACTCCTCCCACCATATTATGTTGATGCAAAAGTTTTGGGATCGATCGGAAATCCATAGGGGTAAGAAATTGGACAATTCAAGTACGAAGACAGTTCGTTCCGAATTGGAGTGGTTGGTGTATTGCATAGTTCTAGCTATTGGATTTCACTGAAAACTCACCAAATGACTCCTCCCATCATATTATGATGATTCCCAAGTTTTGGGGTCGATCGGAAATCCATTGGGGTAAGAAATTGGACAATTCAAGTTTGAAGGCAGTTCGTTCCTTATTGGAGTGGTTGGTGTATTCCGTAGTTCTAGCTATTGGATTCACTCAAAACTCACCAAATGACTCCTCCCACAATATTATGATGATGCCCAAGTTTTGGGCTCGATCGGAAATCAATAGGGGTAAGAAATTGGACAATTCAGGTTCAAAGGCTGTTCGTTCCTTATAGGAGTGGTTGGTGTATTCCGTAGTTCTAGCGATTGGATTTCACTCAAAACTCACCAAATCAATCCTCCCACCATATTATGATGATGCCCAAGTTGTGGGCTCGATCGGAAATCAATAGGGGTAAGAAATTGGACAATTCAAGTTCAAAGCTTACAGGAGTGGTTGGTGTATTCCGTAGTTCTAGCGATTGGATTTCACTCAAAACTCCCCAAATGACTCCTCCCACCATATTATGATGATGCCCAAGTTTTGGGCTCGATCGGAAATCCGTAGGGGTAAGAAATTGGACAATTCAAGTTAAAAGGCAGTTCGTTCCTTATAGGAGTGGTTGTTGTATTCCGTAGTTCTAGGGGTCGGACTTCACAAAAAACTCACCAAATGACTCCTCCCGCCATATTATGATGATGCCCAAGTTTTGGGCTCGATCAGAAATCAATAGGGGTAGAAATTCGACAATTCAGGTTCAAAGGCAGTTCGTTCCTTATAGGAGTCTTTGGTGTATTCCGTAGTTCTAGCGATTGGATTTCACTTCAAACCCAACAAATGACTCCTCCCACCACATTATGATGATGCCCAAGTGTTGGGCTTGATCGGAAATCAATAGGGGTAAGAAATTGGACAATTCAGGTTCAAAGGCAGTTCATTCCTTACAAGAGTGGTAGGTGTATTCAGTAGTTCTAGCGATTGGATTTCACTCAAAACTCTCCAAATGACTTCTCCCACCATACTATGATGATGCCCAAGTTTTGGGCTCGATTTGAAATCAATAGGGGTAAGAAATTGGACAATTCATGTTCTTTGGAAGTTTGTTCCTTATAGGAGTGGTTGGGGTATTCCATAGTTCTAGCGATTGGATTTCACTCAAAACTCACCAAAAGACTCCTCCCATCATATTATGATGATTCCCAAGTTTTGGGCTCGATCGGAAATCCATGGGGGTAAGAAATTGGACAATTCAAGTTCGAAGGTAGTTCGTTCCGAATTGGAGTGGTTGGTGTATTGCATAGTTCTAGCGATTGGATTTCACTCAAAACTCACCAAATGACTCCTCCCACCATAATATGATGATGGCCAAGTTTTGGGAACGATCTGAATCAATAGGGGTAAGAAATTGGACAATTCAGGTTCAAAGGCAGTTCGTTCCTCATAGGAGTGGTTGGTGTATTCCGTAGTTCTAGAGATTGGATTTCACTCAAAACTCACCAAATGACTCCTCCCACCATACTATGGTGATGCCCAAGTTTTGGGCTCGATCGGAAATCCATAGGGGTAAGAAATTGGACAATTCAAGTTCGAAGGCATTTCGTTCCGAATTGGAGTGGTTAGTGTATTGCATAGTTCTAGGGATTTGATTTCACTCAAAACTCGCCAAACGACTCCTCCCACCATTTTATGATGCTGCCCAAGTTGTGGGCTCGATCAGAAATCAATAGGGGTATGAAATTGGACAATTCAGGTTCAAAGGCAGTTCGTTCGTTATAGGTGTGGTTGGTGTATTCCGTAGTTCTAGCGATTGGATTTCACTCCAAACTCACCAAATGACTCCTCCCACCATATTATGATGATGCCCAAGTTTTGGGCTCGATCGGAAATCCATAGGGGTAAGAAATTGGACAATTCAGGTTCATAGGCAGTTCGTTCCTTATAGGAGTGGTCGATGTATTCCGTAGTTCTAGAGATTGGATTTCACTCCAAACTCACCAAATGACTCCTCCCACCATATTATGATGATGCCCAAGTTTTGGTCTCGATCGGAAATCCATAGGGGTAAGAAATTGGACAATTCAGGTTCATAGGCAGTTCGTTCCTTATAGGACTGGTCGATGTATTCCGTAGTTCAAGAGATTGGATTTCACTCAAAACTCACCAAAGGACTCCTCCCACCATATTATGATGATGCCCAAGTTTTGGGCTCGATCGGAAATCAATAGGGGTAAGAAATTGGACAATTCAGGTTCTAAGGCAGTTCGTTCCTAATAGGAGTGGCTGGTGTATTCCGTTGTTCTAGTGATTGGATTTCACTGAAAACTCACCAAATGACTCCTCCCACCATATTATGATGATGCCAAAGTTTTGGGCTCGATCGGAAATCCATAGGGGTAAGAAATTGGACAATTCAAGTTCGAAGGCAGCTCGTTCCGAATTGGAGTGGTTGGTGTATTGCATAGTTCTAGCGATTGGTTTTCACTCAAAACTCACCAAATGAATCCACCCACCATACTATGATGATGCCCAAGTTTTGGGCTCGATCAGAAATCAATAGGGGTAAGAAATTGGACAATTCAGGTTCGAAGGCAGTTCGTTCCTTAGAGGAGTGGTTGGTGTGTTCCGTAGTTCTAGCGAATGGATTTCACTCAAAACTAACCAAACGACTCCTCCCACCATATTATGATGATGCCAAAGTTTTGGGCTCGATTGGAAATCCATAGGGGTAAGAAATTGGACATTTCAAGTTTGAAGGTTGTTCGTTCCGAATTGGAGTTGTTGGTGTATTGCATAGTTCTAGTGATTGGATTTCACTCAAAACTCACCAAATGACTCCTCCCACCATTTTATGATGATGCCCAAGTTGTGGGCGCGATCGGAAATAAATTGGGGTGTGAAATTGGACAATTCAGGTTCAAAGGCAGTTCGTTCCTCATAGGAGTGGTTGGTGTATTCCGTAGTTCTAGCGATTGGATTTCATTCAAAACTCACCAAATGAATCCGCCCACCATATTATGATGAAGCCCAAGTTTTGGGCTCGATCAGAAATCCTTAGGGGTAAGAAATTGGACAATTCAAGTTCGAAGACAGTTCGTTCCGAATTGGAGTGGTTGGTGTATTGCATAGTTCTAGCAATTGGATTTCACTCAAAACTCACCAAATGACTTCTCCCACAATATTATGATGATGCCCAAGTTTTTGGCTCGATCGGAAATCCATAGGGTTAAGAAATTGGACAATTGAAGTTCGAAGGCAGTTCATTCCGAATTGGAGTGGTTGGTATATTGCATAGTTCTAGCGATTGGATTTCACTCAAAACTCACCAAATGACTCCTCCCACCATTTTATGATGATGCCCATGTTGTGGGCTCGATCGAAAATCAATAGGGGTATGAAAGTGGACAATTCAGGTTCAAAGGCAGTTCGTTCCTTATAGGAGTGGTTGGTGTATTCCGTAGTTCTATAGATTGGATTTCACTCAAAACTCCCCAAATGAATCCACCCACCATATTATGATGATTCCCAAGTTTTGGGCTCGATCGGAAATCCATAGCGGTAAGAAACTGGACAATTCAGGTTCGAAGGCAATTCGTTCCGAATTGGACTGGTTGGTGTATTGCATAGTTCTAGCGATTGAATTTCCCTCAAAACTCACCAAATGACTCCTGCCACCATATTATGATGATTCCCAAGTTTTGGGCTCGATCGGAATTCCATAGGGGTAAGAAATTGGACAATTCAAGTTCGAAGGCAGTTCGTTCCAAATTGGAGTGGTTGGTATATTGCATAGTTCTAGCGATTGGATTTCACTCAAAACTCACCAAATGAATCCTCCCAAACTATTATGATGATGCCCAAGTTTTGGGCTCGATCGGAAATCCATAGGGGTAAGAAATTGGACAATTCAGGTTGAATGGCAGTTCCTTCCTTATTGGAGTGGCTGGTGTATTCCGTAGTTCTAGCAATTGGATTTCACTCAAAACTAACCAAACGACTCCTCCCACCATATTATGATGATGCCAAAGTTTTGGGCTCGATTGGAAATCCATAGGGGTAAGGAATTGGACAATTCAGGTTCAAAGGCAGTTCGTTCCTTATAGGAGTGGTTGGTGTATTCCGTAGTTCTAGCGATTGGATTTCACTCAAAACTCACAAAATGACTCCTCCCACGATATTATGATGATGCCCAAGTTTTTGGCTCGATCGGAAATCCATAAGGGTAAGAAATTGGACAATTCAAGTTCGAAGGAAGTTCGTTCCTTATAGGAGTGGTTGGTGTATTGCATAGTTCTAGTGATTGGATTTCACTCAAAACTCACCAAATGACTCCTCCAACCATATCATGATGATTCCCAAGTTTTATGCTCGATCGGAAATCCATAGGGGAAAGAAATTGGACAATTCATGTTCGAAGGCAGTTCGTTCCGAATTGGACTGGTTGGTGTATTGCATAGTCCAAGCGATTAGATTTCACTCAAAACTCACCAAACGACTCCTCCCACCATATTATGATGATTCCCAAGTTTTGGGCTCGATCGGAAATCCATAGGGTTAAGAAATTGGACAATTCAGGTTCAAAGGCAGTTCGTTCCTTATAGGAGTGGTTGGTGTATTCCGTAGTTCTAGCGATTGGATTTCTCTCAAAACTCACGAAATGACTCCTCCCACCATATTATGTTGATGCCCAAGTTTTGGGCACGATCGGAAATCAATAGGGGTAAGAAATTGGACAATTCAGGTTCAAAGGCAGTTCGTTCCTTATAGGAGTGGTTGGTGTATTCCGTAGTTCTAGCGATCTTATTTCACTCAAAACACACCGAATGACTCCTCCCACCATATTATGATGTTGCCAAAGTTTTGGGCTCGATCGGAAATCCATAGGGGTAAGAAATTGGACAATTCAAGTTCGAAGGCAGTTCGCTCCGAATTGGAGTGGTTGGTGTATTGCATAGTTCTAGCGATTGGATTTCACTCAAAACTCACCAAATGACTCCTCCCACCATATTACGATGATTCCCAAGTTTGGGCTCGAGCGGAAATCCATAGGGGTAAGAAATTAGACAATTCAAGTTCGAAGGCAATTCGTTCCGAATTAGAGTGGTTAGTGTATTGCATAGTTCTAGCGATTGAATTTCACTCAAAACTCACCAAATGACTCCTCCCACCATATTATGATGATTCCCAAGTTTTGGGCTCGACCGGAAATCGATAGGGGTAAGAAATTGGACAATTCAAGTTCGAAGGCAGTTCGTTCCGAATTGGACTGGTTGGTGTATTGCATAGTCCAAGCGATTAGATTTCACTCAAAACTCACCAAACGACTCCTCCCACCATATTATGATGATTCCCAAGTTTTGGGCTCGATCGGAAGTCCATAGGTGTAAGAAATTGCACAATTCAAGTTGGAAGGCAGTTCGTTCCGAATTGGAGTGGTTGGTGTATTGCATAGTTCTAGCGATTGGATTTCACCCAAAACTCACCGAATGTCTCCTCCCACCATATTATGATGATGCCCAAGTTTTGCACTCGATCGGAAATCCATAAGTGTAAGAAATTGGACAATTGAATTTCAAAGGCAGTTCGTTCCGAATTGGAGTCGTTGGTGTATTGCATAGTTCTAGCAATTGGATTTCAGTCAAAACTCACCAAATGACTCCTACCACTATATTTTGACAATGCCCAAGTTCTGGGCTCTATCCAAACTCCATAGGTGTCAGAAAGTGGACAATTCATGTTCAAGGGCAGTTCGTTCCGAATTGGAGTGGCTGGTGTATTCCGCAGTTCTAGCGATTGGATTTCACTCAAAACTCACCAAATGACTCCTCCCACCATATTATGATGATGCCCAAGTTTTGGGCTCGATCGGAAATCCATAGGTGTAAGAATTTGGACAATTCAAGTTGGAAGGCAGTTCGTTCCGAATTGGAGTGTTTAGTGTATTGCATAGTTCTAGCGATTGGATTTCACCCAAAACTCACCAAATGTCTAATCCCACCATATTATGATGATGACCAAGTTTTGCGCACGATCGGAAATCAATAGGGGTAAGAAATTGGACAATTCAGGTTCAAAGGCAGTTCCTTCCGTATAGGAGTGGTTAGTGTATTCCGTAGTACTAGCGATTGGATTTCCCTCAAAACTCACCAAATGACTCCTCCCACCATATTATGATGATGCCCAAGTTCTGGGCTCTATCCAAACTCCATAGGTGTCAGAAAGTGGACAATTCATGTTCAAGGGCAGTTCGTTCCGAATTGGAGTGGCTGGTGTATTCCGCAGTTCTAGCGATTGGATTTCACCCAAAACTCACCAAATGTCTAATCCCACCATATTATGATGATGACCAAGTTTTGCGCACGATCGGAAATCAATAGGGGTAAGAAATTGGACAATTCAGGTTCAAAGGCAGTTCCTTCCGTACAGGAGTAGTTGGTGTATTCCGTAGTACTAGCGATTGGATTTTACTCAAAACAAACCAAATGACTCCCCTCACCATATTGTGATGATTCCCAAGTTCTGGGCTCGATCGGAAATCCGTAGGGGTAAGAAATTGGACAATTCAAGTTCGAATGCAGTTCTTTCCGAATTGGAGTGGTTGATGTATTGCATAGTTCTAGCGATTGGCTTTCACTCAAAACTCACCAAATGACTCCTCCCACCATATTATGATGATGCCCTTGTTTTCGGCTCGATCGGAAATCAATAGGGGTAAGAAATTGGACAATTCAGGTTTAAAGGCAGTTCGTTCCATATAGGAGTGGTTGGTGTATTCCGTAGTTCTAGCGACTGGATTTCACTCAAAACTCACCAAATGACTCCTCCCACCATATTATGATGATGCCCAAGTTTTGGGCTCGATCGGAAATTAATTGGGGTAAGAAATTGGACAATTCAGGTTCAAAGGCAGTTCGTTCCTTACAGGAGTGGTTGGTGTATTCCGTAGTTCTCGCGATTGGATTTCACTGCAAACTCACCAAATGACTCCTCCCACCATATTATGATGATGCCCAAGTTTTGGGCTAGATCGGAAATCCATAGGGGTAAGAAATTGGACAATTCAAGTTTGAAGGCAGTTCGTTCCGAATTAGAGTGGTTGGTGTATTACATAGTTCTAGCGATTGGATTTCACTCAAAACTCACCTAATGACTCCTCCCACCATAGTATGATGATCCCCAACTTTTGGGCTCTATCGGAAATCAATAGGGGAAAGAAATTGGACAATTCAGGTTCAAAGGCTGTTCGTTCCTTATAGGTTTGGTTGGTGCATTCCGTAGTTCTAGCGATTGGATTTCACTCAAAACTCACCAAATGACTCCTCCCACCATATTATGATGATGCCCAAGTTTTGGGCTTGATCGGAAATCAATAGGGGTAAGAAATTGGACAATTCAGGTTCAAAGGCAGTTCGTTCCTTATAGGAGTGGTTGGTGTATTCCGTAGTTCTAGTGATTGGATTTCACTCAAAACTCACCAAATGACTCCTCCCACTATATTATGTTGATGCCCAACTTTTGGGCCTGATCGGAAATCAATAGGGGTAAGAAATTGGACAATTCAGGTTCAAAGGCAGTTCGTTCCTTATAGGAGTGGTTGGTGTATTCTGTAGTTCTAGCGATTGGATTTCACTCTAAACTCACCAAATGACTCCTCCCACCGTATTATGTTGATGAACAAGTTTTGGGCTCGATCGGATATCCGTAGGGGTAAGAAATTGGACAATTCAAGTTCAAAGGCAGTTCGTTCCGAATTGGAGTGGTTGGTGTATTGCATAGTTCTAGCGATTGGATTTCACTCAAAACTCACCAAATGACTCCTCCCACCATATTATGATGATGCCCAAGTTTTGGGCTTGATCGGAAATCAATAGGGGTAAGAAATTGGACAATTCAGGTTCAAAGGCAGTTCGTTCCTTATAGGTGTGGTTGGCGTATTCTGTAGTTTTAGCGATTGGATTTCATTCAAAACTCACCAAATGACTCCTTCCACCATATTATGATGATGCCAAAGTTTTGGGCTCGATCGGAAATCCATAGGGGTAAGAAATTGGACAATTCAAGTTCGAAGGCAGTTCGTTCCGAATTGGAGTGGTTGGTGTATTGCATTGTTCTAGCGATTGGATTTCACTCAAAAATCACCAAATGACTCCTCCCACCGTATTATGATGATGCCCAAGTTTTGGGCTCGATCGGAAATCCAAAGGGGTAAGAAATTGAACAATTCAAGTTCGAAGGCAATTCGTTCCGAATTGGAGTGGTTTGTGTATTGCATAGTTCTAGCGATTGGATTTCACTCAAAACTCACCAAATGACTCCTCCCACCATATTATAATGATGCCCAAGTTGTGGGCTCGATCGGAAATCAATAGGGGTATGAAATTGGACAATTCAGGTTCAAAGGCCGTTCGTTCCTTATAGGTGTGGTTGATGTATTCCGTAGTTGTAGCGATTGGATTTCACACAAAACTCACCAAATGACTCCTCCCACCATATTATGATGATATCAAAGTTTTGGGCTCGATCGGAAATCCATAGGGGTAAGAAACTGGACAATTCAAGTTCGAAGGCAGTTCGTTCCGAATTGGAGTGGTTGGTGTATTGCATAGTTCTAGCCATTGGATTTCACTCAAAACTCACCAAATGACTCCTCCCACCATATGATGATGATGCCCGAGTTGTGGGCTCGATCGGAGATCAATAGGGGTACGAAATTGGACAATTCAGGTTCAAAGGCAGTTCGTTCCTTATAGGAGTGGTTGGTGTATTCCGTAGTTCTAGCGATTGGATTTCACTCAAAACTCACAAAATGAATCCTCCCACCATATTATGATGATGCCCAAGTTTTGGGCCCAATCGGATATCAATAGGGGTAAGAAATTGGACAATTCAGGTTCAAAGGCAGTTCGTTTCTTATAGGAGTGGTTGGTGTATTCCGTAGTTCTAGCGATTGGATTTCTCTCAAAACTCACCAAATGACTCCTCCCACAATATTATGATGATACCCAAGTTTTGGGCTCGATCGGAAATCAATAGGGGTAAGAAATTGGATAATTCAAGTTCAAAGGCAGTTCGTTCCGAATTGGAGTGGTTGGTGTATTGCATAGTTCTAGCGATTGGATTTCACTCAAAACTCACCAAATGACTCCTCCCACCATATTATGATGATGCCCGAGTTGTGGGCTCGATCGGAGATCAATAGGGGTACGAAATTGGACAATTCAGGTTCAAAGGCAGTTCGTTCCTTATAGGAGTGGTTGGTGTATTCCGTAGTTCTAGCGATTGGATTTCACTCAAAACTCACAAAATGAATCCTCCCACCATATTATGATGATACTCAAGTTTCGGGCTCTATCGGAAATCAATAGGGGTAAGAAACTGGACAATTCAGCTTCAAAGGCAGTTTGTTCCTTATAGGAGTGGTTGTTTTATTCCGTAGTTCTAGCGATTGGATTTCACTCAAAACTCACCAAATGACTCCTCCCACCATATTAATGTGATGCCAAGGTTTTGGGCTCGATCGGAAATCCATAGGGGTAAGAAATTGGACAATTCAAATTCGAAGGCAGTTCGTTCCGAATTGGAGTGGTTGGTGTATTGCATAGTTCCAGCGATTGGATTTCACTCAATACCCACCAAATGACTCCTCCCACCATATTATGATGATGCCCAAGTTGGACAATTCAGGTTCAAAGGAAGTTCGTTCCTTATAGGAGTGGTTGGTGTATTCCGTAGTTCTAGCGATCGGACTTCACTCAAAACTCACCAAATGACTCCTCCCACAATATTATGATGATGCCAAAGTTTTGGGCTCGATCGGAAATCCATAGGGGTAAGAAATTGGACAATTCATGTTCAAAGGCAGTTCGTTCCTTATAGAAGTGGCTGGTGTATTCCGTAGTTCTAGCGATTGGATTTCACTCAAAACCCACCAAATGACTACTCCCACCATATTATGATAATGCCCAAGTTTTGGGCTCGATCGGAAATCCATAGGGGTAAGAAATTGAACAATTCAAGTTCGTAGGCAGTTCGTTCCAAATTGGAGTGGTTAGTGTATTGCATAGTTCTAGCGATTGGATTTCACTCAAAACTCTCCAAATGACTTCTCCCACCATATTATGTTGATGCCCAAGTTTTGGCCTAGATTGGAAATCCATAGGGGTATGAAATTGGACAATTCAAGTTCGTAGGCAATTCATTCCGAATTAGAGTGGTTGGTGTATTCCGTAGTTCTAGCGATCGGATTTCACTCAAAACTCACCAAATGACTCCTCCCACAATATTATGTTGATGCCCAAGTTTTGGGCCCGATCGGAAATCCATAGGGGTAAGAAATTGGACAATTCAAGTTCGCAGACAGTTCGTTCCGAATTGGAGTGGTTGGTGTATTGCATAGTTCTAGCGATTGGATTTCACTCAAAACTCACCAAATGACTCCTCCCACCATGTTATGATGATGCCCAAGTTTTGGGCTCGATCGGAAATCAATAGGGGTAAGAAATTAGACAATTCAGGTTCAAAGGCAGTTCGTTCCTTATAGGAGTGGTTGGTGTATTCTGTAGTTCTAGCGAATGGATTTCACTCAAAACTCACCAGAGGACTCCTCCCACCATATTATGATGATGCCAAAGTTTTGGGCTTGATCGGAAATCCATAGGGGTAAGAAATTGGACAATTCAAGTTCGAAGGCAGTTCGTTCCGAATTGGAGTGGTTGGTGTACTGCATAGTTCTAGATATTGGATTTCACTCAAAACTCACCAAATGACTCCTCCCACCATGTTATGATGATGCCCAAGTTGTGGGCTCGATCGGAAATCAATAGGGGTATGAAATTGGACAATTCAGGTTCAAAGGCATTTCGTTCCTTATAGGAGAGGTTGGTGTATTCCGTAGTTCTAGCGATTGGATTTCACTCAAAACTCACCAAATGACTCCTCCCACCATATTATGATGATGCCCAAGTTTTGGGCTCGATTGGAAATCCATAGGGGTAAGAAATTGGACAATTCAGGTTCAAAGGCAGTTCGTTCCATATAGGAGTGGTCGGTGTATTCCGTAGTTCTAGCGATTGGATTTCACTCAAAACTCACCAAAGGACTCCTCCCACCATATTATGATGATGCCCACGTTTTGGGCTCGATCGGAAATCAATAGGGGTAAGAAATTGGACAATTCAGGTTCAAAGGCAGTTCGTTCCTCATAGGAGTGGTTGGTGTATTCCGTAGTTCTAGGGATTGGATTTGTCTCAAAACTCACCAAATGACTCCTCCCACCATATTATGATGATGCCAAAGTTTTGGGCTTGATCGGAAATCCATAGGGGTAAGAAATTGGACAATTCAAGTTCGAAGGCAGTTCGTTCCGAATTGGAGTGGTTGGTGTACTGCATAGTTCTAGAGATTGGATTTCACTCAAAACTCACCAAATGACTCCTCCCACCATATTATGATGATGCCCAAGTTGTGGGCTCGATCGGAAATCAATAGGGGTATGAAATTGGACAATTCAGGTTCAAAGGCAGTTCGTTCCTCATAGGAGTGGTTGGTGTATTCTGTAGTTCTAGAGATTGGATTTCACTCAAAACTCACCAAATGACTCCTCCGACCATATTATGATGATGCCCAAGTTTTGGGATCGATCGGAAATCCATAGGGGTAAGAAATTGGACAATTCAAGTTCGTAGGCAGTTCGTTCCGAATTGGAGTGGTTGGTGTATTGCATAGTTCTAGCGATTGGATTTCACTTAAAACTCACCAAATGACTCCTCCCACCATATTATGATGATGCCCAAGTTTTGGGCTCGATTGGAAATCCATAGGGGTAAGAAATTGGACAATTCATGTTCGAAGACAGTTCGTTCCGAATTGGAGTGGTTGGTATATTGCATAGTTCTAGCGATTGGATTTCACTCAAAACTCACCAAATGACTCCTCCCACCATATTATGATGATGCCCACGTTTTGGGCTCGATCGGAAATCAATAGGTGTAAGAAATTAGACAATTCAGGTTCGAGGGCAGTTCGTTCCTTATTGGAGTGGTTGGTGTATTCCGTAGTTCTAGCAATTGGATTTCACTCAAAACTCACCGATTGACTCCTCCCACCATATTATGATGATGCCCAAGTTTTGGGCTCGATCGGAAATCAATAGCGGTAAGAAATTGGACAATTTAGGTTCAAAGGCAGTTCGTTCCTTATAGAAGTGGTTGGTGTATTCCATAGTTCTAGCGATTGGATTTCACTCAAAACTCACCAAATGACTCCTCCCACCGTATTATGATGATGCCAAAGTTTTGGGCTCGATCGGAAATCCATAGGGGTAATAAATTGGACAATTCAAGTTTGAAGGCAGTTCGTTCCGGATTGTAGTGGTTGGTGTATTGCATAGTTCTAGCGATTGGATTTCACTCAAAACTCACCAAATGACTCCTCCCACCATATTATGATGATTCCCAAGTTTTGGGCTCGATCGGAAATCAATAGGGGTAAGAAATTGGACAATTCAGGTTCAAAGGCAGTTCGTTCCTTATAGGAGTGGTTGGTGTATTCCGTAGTTCTAGCGATCGGATTTCACTCAAAACTCACCAAATGACTCCTCCCACCATATTATGATGATGCCCAAGTTTTGGGCTCGATCGGAAATCTAGAAGGGTAAGAAATTGGACAATTCAAGTTCAAAGACAGTTCGTTCCGAACTGGAGTGGTTGGTGTATTGCATAGTTCTAGCGATTGGATTTCACTCAAAACTCACCAAATGACTCCTCCCACCATATTAAGATGATGCCCAAGTTTTGGGCTCGATCGGAAATCAATAGGGGTAAGAAATTGGACAATTCAAGTTCAAAGGCAGTTCGTTTCTTATAGGAGTGGTTGGTGTATTCCGTAGTTCTAGCGATCGAATTTCACTCCAAACTCACCAAATGAATCCTCCCACCATATTATGATGATGCCCAAGTTTTGGGATCAATCAGAAATCAATAGAGGTAACAAATTGGACAATTCAGGTTCAAAGGCAGTTCGTTCCTTATAGGAGTGGGTGGTGTATTCTGTAGTTCTAGCGATTGGATTTCACTCAAAACTCACCAAATGACTCCTCCCACCATATTATGATGATGTGCAAGTTTTGGGCACGATCGGAAATCAATGGGGGTAAGAAATTGGACAATTCAGTTTCAAAGGCAGTTCGTTCCTTATAGGAGTGGTTGGTGTATTCTGTAGTTCTAGCGAATGGATTTCACTCAAAACTCACCAAAGCACTCCTCCCACCATATTATGATGATGCCAAAGTTTTGGGCTCGATCGGAAATCCATAGGGGTAAGAAATTGGACAATTCAAGTTCGAAGGCAGTTCGTTCCGAATTGGAGTGGTTGGTGTATTGCATAGTTCTAGAGATTGGATTTCCCTCAAAACTCACCAAATGACTCCTCCGACCATATTATGATGATGCCCAAGTTTTGGGCTCGATCGGAAATCCATAGGGGTAAGAAATTGGACAATTCAAGTTCGTAGGCAGTTCGTTCCGAATTGGAGTGGTTGGTGTATTGCATAGTTCTGGCGATTGGATTTCACTTAAAACTCACCAAATGACTCCTCCCACCATATTATGATGATGCCCAAGTTTTGGGCTCGATTGGAAATCCATAGGGGTAAGAAATTGGACAATTCATGTTCGAAGACAGTTCGTTCCGAATTGGAGTGGTTGGTATATTGCATAGTTCTAGCGATTGGATTTCACTCAAAACTCACCAAATGACTCCTCCCACCATATTATGATGATGCCCACGTTTTGGGCTCGATCGGAAATCAATAGGGGTAAGAAATTAGACAATTCAGGTTCGAGGGCAGTTCGTTCCTTATTGGAGTGGTTGGTGTATTCCGTAGTTCTAGCAATTGGATTTCACTCAAAACTCACCGATTGACTCCTCCCACCATATTATGATGATGCCCAAGTTTTGGGCTCGATCGGAAATCAATAGGGGTAAGAAATTGGACAATTTAGGTTCAAAGGCAGTTCGTTCCTTATAGAAGTGGTTGGTGTATTCCATAGTTCTAGCGATTGGATTTCACTCAAAACTCACCAAATGACTCCTCCCACCGTATTATGCTGATGCCAAAGTTTTGGGCTCGATCGGAAATCCATAGGGGTAATAAATTGGACAATTCAAGTTTGAAGGCAGTTCGTTCCGAATTGCAGTGGTTGGTGTATTCCATAGTTCTAGCGATTGGATTTCACTCAAAACTCACCAAATGACTCCTCCCACCATATTATGATGATTCCCAAGTTTTGGGCTCGATCGGAAATCAATAGGGGTAAGAAATTGGACAATTCAGGTTCAAAGGCAGTTCGTTCCTTATAGGAGTGGTTGGTGTATTCCGTAGTTCTAGCGATCGGATTTCACTCAAAACTCACCAAATGACTCCTCCCACCATATTATGATGATGCCCAAGTTTTGGGCTCGATCGGAAATCTAGAAGGGTAAGAAATTGGACAATTCAAGTTCAAAGACAGTTCGTTCCGAATTGGAGTGGTTGGTGTATTGCATAGTTCTAGCGATTGGATTTCACTCAAAACTCACCAAATGACTCCTCCCACCATATTAAGATGATGCCCAAGTTTTGGGCTCGATCGGAAATCAATAGGGGTAAGAAATTGGACAATTCAAGTTCAAAGGCAGTTCGTTTCTTATAGGAGTGGTTGGTGTATTCCGTAGTTCTAGCGATCGAATTTCACTCCAAACTCACCAAATGAATCCTCCCACCATATTGTGATGATGCCCAAGTCTTGGGATCAATCAGAAATCAATAGAGGTAACAAATTGGACAATTCAGGTTCAAAGGCAGTTCGTTCCTTATAGGAGTGGGTGGTGTATTCTGTAGTTCTAGCGATTGGATTTCACTCAAAACTCACCAAATGACTCCTCCCACCATATTATGATGATGTGCAAGTTTTGGGCACGATCGGAAATCAATGGGGGTAAGAAATTGGACAATTCAGTTTCAAAGGCAGTTCGTTCCTTATAGGAGTGGTTGGTGTATTCTGTAGTTCTAGCGAATGGATTTCACTCAAAACTCACCAAAGGACTCCTCCCACCATATTATGATGATGCCAAAGTTTTGGGCTCGATCGGAAATCCATAGGGGTAAGAAATTGGACAATTCAAGTTCGAAGGCAGTTCGTTCCGAATTGGAGTGGTTGGTGTATTGCATAGTTCTAGAGATTGGATTTCACTCAAAACTCACCAAATGACTCCTCCGACCATATTATGATGATGCCCAAGTTTTGGGCTCGATCAGAAATCCATACGGGTAAGAAATTGGACAATTCAAGTTCGTAGGCAGTTCGTTCCGAATTGGAGTGGTTGGTGTATTGCATAGTTCTGGTGATTGGATTTCACTTAAAACTCACCAAATGACTCCTCCCACCATATTATGATGATGCCCAAGTTTTGGGCTCGATTGGAAATCCATAGGGGTAAGAAATTGGACAATTCATGTTCGAAGACAGTTCGTTCCGAATTGGAGTGGTTGGTATATTGCATAGTTCTAGCGATTGGATTTCACTCAAAACTCACCAAATGACTCCTCCCACCATATTATGATGATGCCCACGTTTTGGGCTCGATCGGAAATCAATAGGGGTAAGAAATTCGACAATTCAGGTTCGAGGGCAGTTCGTTCCTTATTGGAGTGGTTGGTGTATTCCGTAGTTCTAGCAATTGGATTTCACTCAAAACTCACCAAATGACTCCTCCCACCATATTATGACGATTCCCAAGTTTTGGGCTCGATCGGAAATCAATACGGGTAAGAAATTGGACAATTCAGTTTCAAAGGCAGTTCGTTCCTTATAGGAGTGGTTAGTGTATTCCGTAGTTCTAGCGATCGGATTTCACTCAAAACTCACCAAATGACTCCTCCCACCATATTATGATGATGCCCAAGTTTTGGGCTCGATCGGAATTCAATAGGGGTAAGAAATTGGACAATTCAGGTTCAAAGGCAGTTCGTTCCTTATAGTAGTGGTTAGTGTATTCTGTAGTTCTAGCGATTGGATTTCACTCAAAACTCACCAAATGACTCCTCCCACCATATTATGATGATGCCAAAGTTTTGGGCTCGATCGGAACTCCATAGGGGTAAGAAATTGGACAATTCATATTCGAAGGCAGTTCGTTCAGAATTGGAGTGGTTGGTGTCCTGCATAGTTCTAGAGATTGGATTTCAGTCAAAACTCACCAAATGACTCCTCCCACCATATTATGATGATTGTTTTGGGCTCGATCGGAAATCAATAGGGGTAAGAAATTGGACAATTCAGGTTCAAAGGCAGTTCGTTCCTTATAGGAGTGGTTGGTGTATTCCGTAGTTCTGGCGATCGGATTTCACTCAAAACTTACCAAATGACTCCTCCCACCAAATTATGATGATGCCCAAGTTTTGGGCTCGATCGGAAATCCGTATGGGTAGGAAAATGGACAATTCAAGTTCGAAGACAGTTCGTTCCGAATTGGAGTGGTTGGTGTATTGCATAGTTCTAGCGGTTGGATTTCACTCAAAACTCACCAAATGACACCTCCCACCATATTATGATGATGCCCAAGTTTTGGGCTCGATCGGAAATCAATATGGGTAAGATATTGGACAATTCAGGTTCAAGGGCTGTACGTTCCTTATAGGAGTGGTTGGTGTATTCCGTAGTTCTAGCGATTGGATTTCTCTCAAATCTCACCAAATGACTCCTCCCACCATATTATGATGATGCCCAAGTTTTGGGCTCGAACGAAAGTCAATAGGGGTAGAAATTCGACAGTTCAGGTTCAAAGGCAGTTCGTTCCTTATAGGAGTGGTTGGTGTATTCTTTAGTTCTAGTGATTGGATTTCACTCAAAACTCACCAAATGACTCCTCCCACCATATTATGATGATGCCAAAGTTTTGGGCTCGATCGGAAATCCATAGGGGTAAGAAATTGGACAATTCAAGTTCGAAGGCAGTTCGTTCCGAATTGGAGTGGTTGGTGTATTGCATAGTTCTAGCGGTTGGATTTCACTCAAAACTCACCAAATGACTCCTCCCACCATATTATGATGATGCGCAAGTTTTGGGCTCGATCGGAAATCAATAGGGATAAGAAATTGGACAATTCAGGTTCAAAGGCAGTTTGTTCCATATAGGAGTGGTTGGTGTATTCCGTAGTTCTAGCAATTGGATTTCACTCAAAACTCACCAAACGACTCCTCCCACCATATTATGATGATGCCAAAGTTTTAGGCTCGATCCGAAATCCATAGGGGTAAGAAATTGGACAATTCAAGTTCGTAGGCAGATCGTTCTGAATTGGAGTGGTTGGTGTATGGCATAGTTCTTGCGATTGGATTTCACTCAAAACTCACCAAATGACTCCTCCCACCATATTATGATGATGCCAAAGTTTTGGGCTCGATCGGAAATCCATAGGTGTAAGAAATTGGACAATTCAAGTTCGTAGACAGTTCGTTCCGAATTGGAGTGGTTGGTGTATTGCATAGTTCTAGCGATTGGATTTCACTCAAAACTCACCAAATGACTCCTCCCACCATATTATGATGATGCCCAAGTTTTGGGCTCGATCGGAAATCAATAGGGGTAAGAAATTGGACAATTCAGGTTCAAAGGAAGTTCGTTCCTTATAGGAGTGGTTGGTGTATTCCGTAGTTCTACCGATTAGATTTCTCTCAAAACTCACCAAATGACTCCTCCCACCATATTATGATGATGCCAAAGTTTTGGGCTCGATCGGAAATCCAAAGGGGTAAGAAATTGGACAATTCAAGTTCGAAGGCAGTTCGTTCCGAATTGGAGTGGTTGGTGTATTGCATAGTTCTAGCGTTTGGATTTCACTCAAAACTCACCAAATGACTCCTCCCACCATATTATGATGATGCGCAAGTTTTGGGATCGATCGGCAATCAATAGGGGTAAGAAATTCGACAATTCAGGTTCAAAGGCAGTTCGTTCCTCATCGGAGTGGTTGGTTTATTATGTAGTTCTAGCGATTGGATTTCACTCAAAACTCCCCAAATGGCTCCTCCCACCATATTATGATGATGCCCAAGTTTTGGGCTCGATCGGAAATCAATAGGTGTAAGAAATTGGACCATTTAGGTTTAAAGGCAGTTCGTTCCTTATAGGCGTGGTTGGTGTATTCCGTAGTTATAGCGATTGGATATCACTAAAAACTCACCAAATGACTCCTCCCACCATATTATGATGATGCCCAAGTTTTGGGCTCGATCGGAAATCCATAGGGGTAAGAAATTGGATAATTCAAGTTCGAAGACAGTTCGTTCCGAATTGGAGTGGTTGGTGTATTGCATAGTTCTAGCAATCGGATTTCACTCAAGACTCACGAAATGACTCCTCCCACCATATTATGATGATGCCCAAGTCTTGGGCTCGATCCGAAATCAATAGGGGTAAGAAATTGGACAATTCAGGTTCAAAGGCAGTTCGTTCCTTATAGGAGTGGTTGGTGTATTGCGTAGTTCTAGCAATTGGATTTCACTCAAAACTAACCAAACGACTCCTCCCACCATATTATGATGATGCCCAAGTTTTGGGCTCGATCGGAAATCCATAGGGGTAAGAAATTGGATAATTCAAGTTCGAAGACAGTTCGTTCCGAATTGGAGTGGTTGGTGTATTGCATAGTTCTAGCAATCGGATTTCACTCAAGACTCACGAAATGACTCCTCCCACCATATTATGATGAGGCCCAAGTTTTGGGCTCGATCGGAAATCAATAGGGGTAAGAAATTGGATAATTCAAGTTCGAAGACAGTTCGTTCCGAATTGGAGTGGTTGGTGTATTGCATAGTTCTAGCAATCGGATTTCACTCAAAACTCACCAAATAACTCCTCCCACCATTTTATGATGATGCCCAAGTTGTGTGCTCGATCGGAAATCAATAGGGGTATGAAATTGGACAATTCAGGATCAAAGGCAATTCATTCCTTATAGGAGTGGTTGGGGTATTCTGAAGTTCTAGCAATTGGATTTCACTCAAAACTCACCAAATGAATACTCCCACCATGTTGTGATGATGCCCAAGTTTTGGGCTCGATCGGAAATCAATAGGGGTAAGAAATTGGACACTTTAGGTTTAAAGGCAGTTCGTTCCTTATAGGAGTGGTTGGTGTATTCCGTAGTTCTAGCGATCGGATTTCACTCAAAACTCACCAAATGACTCCTCCCCCCATATTATGATGATGCCCAAGTTTTGGGCTCGATCGGAAATCCATTGGGGTAAGAAATTGGACAATTCAAGTTCGTAGACAGTTCGTTCCGAATTGGAGTGGTTGGTGTATTGCATAGTTCTAGCGATTGGATTTCACTCAAAACTCACCAAATGACTCCTCCCACCATATTATGATGATGCCCAAGTTTTGGGCTCGATCGGAAATCAATAGGGGTAAGAAATTGGACAATTCAGGTTCAAAGGAAGTTCGTTCCTTATAGGAGTGGTTGGTGTATTCCGTAGTTCTAGTGATTGGATTTCACTCAAAACTCACCAAGTGAATCCTCCCACCATATTATGATGATGCCCAAGTTTTGGGCTCGATCAGAAATCCATAGGGGTAAGAACTTGGACAATTCAAGTTCGAAGACAGTTCGTTCCGAATTGGAGTGGTTGGTGTATTGCATAGTTCTAGCGATTCGATTTCACTAAAAACTCACCAAATGACTCCTCCCACCATATTATGATGATGCCCAAGTTTTGGGCTCGATCGGAAATCCATAGGGGTAAGAAATTGAACAATTCAAGTTCGAAGACAGTTCGTTCCGAATTGGAGTGGTTGGTGTATTGCATAGTTCTAGCGATTGGATTTCACTCAAAACTCACCAAACGACTCCTCCCACCATATTATGATGATGCCCAAGTTTTGGGCTTGATCGGAAATCAATAGGGGTACGAAATTGGACAATTCAGGTTCAAAGCCAGTTCGTTCCTTATAGGAGTGGTTGGTGTATTCCGTAGTTCTAGCGATTGGATTTCGCTCAAAACTCACCAAATGACTCCTCCCACCATATTATGATGATGCCCAAGTTTTGGGCTCGATCGGAAATCAATAGGGGTAAGAAATTGGATAATTCATGTTCAAAGGCAGTTCGTTCCTTATAGGAGTGGTTGGTGTATTCCGTAGTCCTAGCGATTGGATTTCCCTCAAAACTCACCAAATGACTCCTCCCACCATATTATGATGATGCCAAAGTTTTGGGCTTGATCAGAAATCAATAGGGGTAAGAAATTGGACAATTCATGTTCAAAGGCAGTTCGTTCCTTATAGGAGTGGTTGGTGTATTCCGTAGTTCTAGCGATTGGATTTCGCTCAAAACTCACCAAATGACTCCTCCCACCATATTATGATGATGCCCAAGTTTTGGGCTCGATCGGAAATCAATAGGGTTAAGAAATTGGACAATTCAGGTTCAAAGGCAGTTCGTTCCTTATAGGAGAGGGTGGTGTATTCCGTAGTTCTAGCGATTGAATTTCACTCAAAACTCACCAAATGACTCCTCCCACCATATTATGATGATGCCCAAGTTTTGGGCTCGATCGGAAATCAATAGCGGTGTTGAGCCTATTCCTAACAACTAAAATGAGTTATTAAAAATAGCAACTTCAATTCTCGCAAGTGCACGAACCAATTATAGTATAGCTTATGTAAATACGAGGTCGATCCCACGGAGAATGGTAACGTGGTTACAAGTTAAACTACTAGAATGCTGGAAAAACAGAAAACAAACAAACAAACAAACTAACAAATGGCAAGGTCTAGGACAGAATCCGAGCACCACACACGCACTCGAAATGGGGGGTTTTGTTGTTGAAATGAAAACAAGATAATGAAATGGAGGTGCTGGACAGTAACAATGGCAGCAATCAACAAGTTGTGAAACAATGATTGAGAAGTGTTAGAGCCTTGGAATCTACCACCAGTGTTCCTATCCAAGTTATGAATGCATAGAAATTGACTCAAGCTCATCAACAATAGATTATCGCATACAAGCCTATGGTATCTAGGTGCAGGATGCATGATTCTCCTAAGGCATGTGATTGTGCATGGTATCTACACAATACGTGATCTCTAATATGCAACCTAAGCATGGTATCTACTTAGAATAAAGCATACAAGAGTCATTAAGTTCCTTGAGAATATGATAATCACACAAGTCCTAGAACATGGTATCTGTCCTAGTCAACCTATGGTTATTAACCCCTTGAAAGATTCTTAGGCCATTCATGTGTTGCTTGTGAAAGGAGAGTAGAATTGGTGAATCTAAACCCCTTCCCAACTTGTGCTAGATGCATAAAATCCTAGTTAGCTACTCCAAGAAAACATACATCAAGCACATAATAAGCTGGAGATTAACAACTTGGCAATGAAAGCAAGAAAATCAATTAACTATGAAATCATCCATAACATTGAATATTCATGACTAGGGCTTCATCCTAAGCCCTAACTAAATGGATTAGTTAAACATAACTATGAATACAGAAAATAAGAAATACATAGATAGAATAAAGAGAATAGAAGAACTAGTTGGTGGCAGCAAGGTAGTTCTCAGGACAGCTCCAAGCTCTCCCTCCTTTGCAGCTAGCTCTCTTCTCTCTTTGTGGTGAATCTGAATGTGTGTGAGAGTAATGGATGAAGTGGATGTATGTGTCTAACTCTCTTTTCTTTCTCTCTTGTGAATGAGCTGCAACTCTCTATTTATAGACTGCCAATTCGTCCTCCCCTAAGCTGGTGTAGACAGCCCACCAGAAATCCTGGAAACTGTTCCTTGATTTGTGCAAACATGTTTCCCCATAATTAAGCATGCCTTGTTTTGCTCCTTGAGACTTCCAATGCTGAAATGACTCCCTAATTTGCTCAACATGTTTGGTCTAAAGTCAGGTACAACTGAGGTGAGGCACTTGGCTCAAGGGAGGTGTGAAACACAAGGCTCATTAGCTGGCAACTGCATATTAAAATCCTCCTGAGAATGGTTCAGTGTTTGACGGTTTAAGGACTCCATATATGTCCAATTGGGCTGAATTTTGGATATGTTATACTAGACACCAATCTGAACAACTTCTATGAAGGACGTCTCCTCATTTGAGTTGTGTAAGTTGCTGAAATTAGGCTTGCAAGATGACCTACGAAGCTGGACTGACAAGGAGAGTGTGGCCCAAATTGGGTCTGTCTTTAAGTTTATATTCCTCTTGTGCCAATCAGCCCTTAATATGCATGGATTGTGTCAAATGTGATCTCTTGCTGTCTTAACCTACAAAACACACAAACATAGGTAAGTGACTCAAAATAAAGAGAAACTAAACAAAAATCACTAAGTAAAGAAGGCATGCAAATGTGTGAAATTATGAACATATCAAATACCCCCAAACTTAGATTTTGCTAGTCCTCAAGCAAAACAAAATAAAACTACAACTTTGGAAACAGGAAAGAAGCAGCTAGCCTTCCAAACAATATCCTCAAAGAATCACCATAGTATATGGTTCCAAAGAAACACAACAATCACAATCTAAGTTCCACACATGATTCAAGAGTGTGCAAAGCTTACAATGACATCCTTAAGTGTAGTGTGTGAATGCCAAATCAGAACAACACCTGCAACTCAAATAAGTACATGCGCACACACTTAGAGCACAATCAAGAATTTCGAACCCCATAAGCTCGTTATCAAATCAGCTCTCCACAGTAATACCATACAATACCAAGGATCAAAAGGACTTTACAAGGGTTGTAATGAGGCTTAGGGTAGTGGTTGAATGAAAGAGAGGATATGGATATATAACAACATCTTGAGCACAACTAAAGCATAGGTAAGAACATGAGAGATTACTGAGCTTTGTAACATGCAAGGAACACAAACATGAGCAGATTCTCAACATAATTTCAGCACCTTCAAATGTGTTTATTTGGCCTAATTTTGTGGCTCTTTACCCTAGATCACCATGATCTTCTCCTTATAACACCCTAGGGTCGTGACTACATTGGCCACACTTCATTACCTCTTTTGATTAGTTACCAATACCCTCAAACTTATTTCTTTTCAACACTTGGGTTATGGCACTAATGATTCACTTTTGCTCTAAAAACCTTGCATTCTTTATGACTCTCTTTTGAAGATAGCTTTAATTGCTCAAAGAATAGGTAAAGATAAGAAACAAAGATTTATTATGGTAGGAATGGTTTACACAAAGAAAGGCTTAATGTAGGCTCAAATGGGTTGACTAGGGATGAATACATGTAGGGGGATGGTTAGAAAGGCTCAAACGATTTAAACATGGCCTAAATCACTTCCCAAGCATTGTATGGCAACAGATTGTCTCAAGAGATATTCAAATAAGTTCTAGAGTACGAAACCAAGATCATGAGATAAGTAGAATTGCATAACATCTCCAAGTAGCAAGAAATTGGACTAACTTGGCAAAGTGCTCAATAAGTGCAAGGATGGCATGCAAGACAGAGTTCACTCAGAATCACACAAAGACCTTAAACAATGACTATCAATTTCTGAAAAAAACATATTAGAATTAAATCCAAGTCTTATCATAGGTGTTTGGAAGGATAACGAAATAACACACAAAATCCTGCGTTTTTAGACACTAAACACACTTAAAAAATTTAAAATTTTGACAAGTTGAAACAACATAACTAAATCCTCCCCCCCAAACTTAAATGAAACATTGTCCTCAATGTTTAGAGTATAAGAACAAGCAATGCCTCATAAATGAAAGGAAAGAAGATAAGGAAAAGACATAACCAAATGTTAGAGTTTAGAAAACAACTCCCCTTTGAAGCGATTAGGACGCAAGCAGCTTCTTGCACTTTCTATCTTCTCCTCATCACCTTGGGTTGCCTCCCAAGAAGCGCTAAGTTTCATGTCTTCAGCCGGACATCCAAACTTTGGTGAGCATCAAGAGAGTGGTAGAGGCTCCTTGAGTGCTTGAGACTCAATATTGGCTTCAAAGTTGGCATCAAAGTAAGGTTTCAACCGATGTCCGTTCACCTTGAAGGTGCTGCCATCCTTAATGTTTTGAATCTCCACTGCGCCATGATTAAACACATTAGTAATAACAAAAGGGCCAATCCACCGAGAACGAAGCTTACCTGGGAAGAGCTTAAGGCGTGAATTGAATAAGAGAACCTTCTGCCCTTTCTCAAACGTCTTCCTAAGAATTTTCTTGTCATGAAATAGCTTTGTTTTCTCCTTGTAAAGCTTAGCGTTCTCATATGCTTCATGTCGCAACTCCTCCAGCTCATTGAGTTGAAGCCTCCTCTTCTCACCAGCGGCTTTCATATCAAAATTGAAGGCCTTGATTGCCCAATAAGCCCTGTGCTCAAGCTCCACTGGTAAGTGACAAGGTTTACCGAAAACAAGTCTATATGGAGACATACCTATAGGGGTCTTATAAGCAGTCCTATAAGCCCACAATGCATCATCCAAACGCATGGACCAATCCTTCCTTGTGGTGTTCACTGTCTTCTCAAGTATGTGCTTAATCTCCCTATTGCTTATCTCAACCTGCCCACTAGTTTGAGGATGATAGGGTGTTGCTACCTTGTGCGTGATTCCATACTTCTTCAAGAGTGCTGCAAAAGCTTGGTTAACAAAGTGGGAGCCACCATCACTAATGATTGCTCTAGGTGTGCCAAACCTTGTAAAAATATTTCCTTTTAGAAAACTGATCACAACCTTGGCATCATTAGTTCTAGTGGCAATGGCTTCCACCCATTTAGAAACATAATCAACAGCAACTAATATATATTCAAATCCATAAGAGGTAGGAAAAGGGCCCATGAAATCAATTCCCCAAACATCAAATATATCAACGATTAAGATATTAGTGAGAGGCATCTGATTTCTAGCATGCAAATTACCCATCCGTTGGCATCTATCACATGAAGCACAAAAAGCATAAGCATCCTTAAAAAGGGTAGGCCAAAAGAAACCTGATTGTAGCACTTTGTTGGCAGTCTTCTTTGCCCCAAAATGGCCTCCGCATGCATGGGAGTGACAAAACTCTAGAATGCTCTTAAAATCCCCTTCAGGCACACACCTTCGAATTACTTGGTCTGGACAATGCTTGAATAGGTATGGATCATCCCAAAAGTAGTATTTTGCTTGCTTCCTAAGCTTGTCACGTTGGAACGTAGATAACCCTGTAGGGAGTTCGTTAGTGCACAAATAGTTAACAATATCAGCAAACCAAGGCAATGGATTAAGAGAATTCAAAGCACAAATAGAGAAGAGTTGCTCATCAGGGAAGCTTTCACGCAATGGCAGTGAATCCTCCTCTTCATTAGATACATGCACCAATCTACTCAAGTGATCAGCCACCACATTCTCACTTCCTTTTTTATCTTTTATCTCCAAATCAAACTCTTGCAACAAGAGAATCCATCTAATGAGGCGTGGCTTGGCATCCTTCTTAGCTAACAAGTATTTCAATGCTGCATGATCAGTGTAAACAATGACCTTGTTAGTAATCAAATAAGATCTAAACTTCTCTAAAGCAAATATGACAGCTAACAACTCCTTCTCTGTGGTGGAATAATTGAGTTGGGCATCATTGAGGGTTCTACTAGCATAGTAGATGGCATGTGGCTTCTTATCAACTCGCTGCCCCAAAACAGCTCCAACGGCATAATCTGAGGCGTCACACATCAGTTCAAAAGGCAAGCTCCAATCCGGTGGCATAATGATTGGGGCAGTTGTGAGCATCATTTTCAAAGCATTGAAAGCATTCTCACAATTTTGATCAAACACAAAATCCATGTCCTTGGCAAGGAGATTGCACAAAGGCCTTGCAATCTTAGAAAAATCTTTAATGAAACGCCTATAGAAACCTGCATGGCCAAGGAAAGAACGTACTTCTTTGACAGAAGTAGGTGAGGGCATAGAGGCAATCAAATCAATCTTAGCTTTATCTACCTCAATTCCATTACTAGAGATGACATGACCAAGAACTATGCCTTGGTTAACCATAAAATGACATTTTTCCCAATTAAGCACCAAGTTACTCTGTTCACATCTAGCCAACACCTTAGATAAGTTATGCAAGCATTGATCAAAAGAATCACCAAAGACAGAGAAGTCATCCATGAATACCTCAATAAACCTTTCTACCATGTCGGAGAAAATGCTCATCATGCACCTTTGGAAAGTGGCTGGGGCGTTGCAAAGACCAAAAGGCATCCTCCTATAAGCAAAAGTACCAAAGGGACATGTGAAGGTTGTCTTCTCTTGATCTTCTGGGGCTATGGCGATTTGGTTGTAACCTGAATATCCATCAAGGAAGCAATAGTAGCTATGGCCAGCCAATCTCTCAAGCATCTGATCAATGAATGGAAGAGGGAAGTGATCCTTGCTTGTTGCTGTGTTGAGCTTCCTATAATCAATGCAAACTCTCCAGCCCGTGGTCATCCGTGTAGGCACAAGCTCGTTTGCTTCATTCTTCACCACTGTGATACCTGACTTCTTGGGGACAACTTGCACTGGGCTCACCCATTTACTGTCAGAAATAGGATAAATAATACCAACATCTAAAAGCTTCATTACCTCTTTCCTTACCACGTCCTTCATGTTTGGATTTAGACGTCTTTGGGCATCCCTCTTAGGCATTGCATTATCCTCCAATAATATCTTGTGCATGCACAGTGTTGGGCTTATGCCTTTGATGTCTGCAATGCTCCACCCAATTGCAGTTTTGTGCTCTTTTAGAACTCTCAAAAGCTTCTTCTCATCATTTGGTTCGAGCTGTGAGGCAATGATAACAGGTAGAGTCTCATTTTTTCCTAAATAAGCATATTTAAGGTGTGTTGGCAATTGCTTTAATTCCAACTCTGGTGCCTGCACAATAGAAGGTAAAACCTTATCAGTGGGTGGGGGTAATGATTCAAATTGGTTTGCATACCTCTTTCCAACTTCTATATAGCTATCCATGCTGCAGACAAGCTCAAGAAGTAGAGGAGAGATCACAGCCTCTAAGCTGTCCACTTCTTCTTTCCTTATGCTTTGTGTGATGCATGCTTCAATTGGCTCCAAATAACTCATTGGCAGTGCTTCTTTCACCATATTATCAATTGCATCAAGCTGGAAAACTTCATGCTCATCACTTGGAAACTTGGAGGCTTCAAACACTTTGAATGCTATTGTCTCATCAAACACATTCATAGTCAATGTACCCTTCTTCACATCAATAATAGCACCGGCAGTTGCCATGAATGGCCGACCTAGAATGAGTGGTAACTGATTGTCATGAATTGGTGCTTCTTCCATTTCCAACACCAAGAAATCAGCTGGCAAAATTAGCTCTTCCACTTTCACCAAAACATCTTCTAGAATGCCCTTAGGGTACCTGATACTTCTATCTGCCAATTGAATGCTCACAGATGTGGCTTGCAACTCACCAAGGTTAAGTTTCTCATAAACATGATATGGCATAAGGTTTATAGATGCACCAAGATCAAGCAAAGCTTTTTGAAACTTAAAATCACCAACTATACAAGGTATAGAAAACGAACCTGGATCCTTTAGCTTTGGAGGTAGCTTTCTTTGTAAGACTGCACTCACCTCTTCACTTAATGCAACCTGTTCATGCTCTTTGAATCTCCTCTTGTTAGTGCATAGATCCTTCAAAAATTTTGCATACTTGGGAATCTGAGCTATGGCACTAAGCAGTGGGATGTTGATTTGCACCTTCTTGAATATTTCCATTATCTCATCCAAGCCTTGATCTTTCTTTGACTTTGATAACCTGCTGGGAAAGGGTGCAATAGGCCTAAAAGCATTAGTTGAAATTGGAACTTGATTAGCATTAGATGATACCTTAGGGCCTGTGCTCTTTCCAAGGGTGTTGAGGGGCTGTTTGGTGGAACCTGTGGGCTGCCCTTGTGGTGGCTGAATGATCTCCACGTTTTCTCCATCTTCTTGCTCTTCATTGACATCTCCAACCTTATTATCAACTTTTCTACCACTTCTCAAGATGTGCACTGCTTTAGCATGCTCTTGATGCCTTGGGTTCACCTCCGTTTGGCTTGGAAAAGTTCCGGATGCTCTATTGCTCATGGAGGATGCAATCTGCCCAACTTGCACTTCTAGTTTGTTCACTGCATTTTGAAGATTCTGATTGGTTTGCATCTGTTGCCCCATGAACTTCTTGAACATGTCTTGCAATTCTCCCATTTGATCACCCCTTTGCTCTTGCACTTGTTGGGGAGCTTGCTGGAATTGCCTTTGTTGTATTTGGAATCCTGGGGGAGGTCCTTGAGATTGTTGCACATTTGAATTATTGCTCCACCTGAAATTAGGATGATTTCTCCACCCCGGATTGTATGTGTTTGAGTAAGGATCATTATTAGGATCCCTTCCTTGAAGGGCATTTGCTTGCTCTAGCATGTGCTTTGCAAAAGATTGGTCTTGAACTTCCACTTTGTTTCCTAGAGGGCCAGTCACTGCCTATTGAAGCAAAGAACACATAACATCAAGTTTTGCAGTAATCTCATTATTAGTACTTACCTCAGAGACCACAGCTTTCATAGGAGCTCCTCTTCCTTTATTGTAGCTCCATTGTTGAGAGTTAGCACTCAAAGATTCAAAGAGAGTAAAAGCCTCATCTGCTGTTTTGTTCATCAGTCCTTCTCCACTTGTTGCATCTACCATCATCCTTTCGGAATCAAGCAAACCTTCATAGAAAGATTGCATTTGCATCCAACTCTCTATGTTGTGGTGTGGGCAAGAACTCATCATCTCCTTGTACCTCTCCCAGCATTCATGAAAAGCTTCTCCTTCTCTTTGTGTGAAACCAAGAATTTCCTTTCTAATCTTGTTAGTCTTTTGAGCTGGAAAGAATTTCTGCAAAAACTTATTAGAAAGCTCATCCCAAGTACGAATTGAAGCATTAGGCAAAGAGTATAACCAAGACTTAGCCTTATCTTTTAAACTGAACGGGAATAGCCTCATCTTAATCTGCTCATCATCAAGTCCTTGAATTTTGATTGTAGCACATATTTCAAAGAATTGCTTAACATGCATGTATGGATCCTCAGTGGTATTACCATAATAAGTTGGAAGAAGATGAATCATACCACTTCTAAGCTCAAACCTGTCAATTGTGAGTTGAGGATAGACGATGCACGAAGGTTGATCAGTGACTTTGGGAATGGAAAATTCACGCAGGGGTTTCCGAGGTTGGACAACAAGTGCACCACCTCCCTCATTATTATTGTTGTTGTTTGGAATCTCTGCCATCTTGCTTGAACCTTCAGATTCGTAGCTCTTAGATTCAACGCTTGAAGAACTATAATTCCTCCTCAAACCAGTACGTACAGCAAAAGATCTTGGTGAAAGTGGCTCAGTTTCAGATTCGGACATACATGCACGCACAAGAACCAAATTAGTGCCTTCAAATGTAGATAACAACTAAAACGAAAAACAGAATATAGAAAGCAAAACCAACGAAAATAACAACTAAAACAAAAACAAAAACACTCAAAGTAATCTAACTATAGCACCATCGTTACCGGTTCCCCGGCAACGGCGCCAAAAACTTGTTGAGCCTATTCCTAACAACTAAAATGAGTTATTAAAAATAGCAACTTCAATTCTCGCAAGTGCACGAACCAATTATAGTATAGCTTATGTAAATACGAGGTCGATCCCACGGAGAATGGTAACGTGGTTACAAGTTAAACTACTAGAATGCTGGAAAAACAGAAAACAAACAAACAAACAAACTAACAAATGGCAAGGTCTAGGACAGAATCCTAGCACCACACACGCACTCGAAATGGGGGGTTTTGTTGTTGAAATGAAAACAAGATAATGAAATGGAGGTGCTGGACAGTAACAATGGCAGCAATCAACAAGTTGTGAAACAATGATTGAGAAGTGTTAGAGCCTTGGAATCTACCACTAGTGTTCCTATCCAAGTTATGAATGCATAGAAATTGACTCAAGCTCATCAACAATAGATTATCGCATACAAGCCTATGGTATCTAGGTGCAGGATGCATGATTCTCCTAAGGCATGTGATTGTGCATGGTATCTACACAATACGTGATCTCTAATATGCAACCTAAGCATGGTATCTACTTAGAATAAAGCATACAAGAGTCATTAAGTTCCTTGAGAATATGATAATCACACAAGTCCTAGAACATGGTATCTGTCCTAGTCAACCTATGGTTATTAACCCCTTGAAAGATTCTTAGGCCATTCATGTGTTGCTTGTGAAAGGAGAGTAGAATTGGTGAATCTAAACCCCTTCCCAACTTGTGCTAGATGCATAAAATCCTAGTTAGCTACTCCAAGAAAACATACATCAAGCACATAATAAGCTGGAGATTAACAACTTGGCAATGAAAGCAAGAAAATCAATTAACTATGAAATCATCCATAACATTGAATATTCATGACTAGGGCTTCATCCTAAGCCCTAACTAAATGGATTAGTTAAACATAACTATGAATACAGAAAATAAGAAATACATAGATAGAATAAAGAGAATAGAAGAACTAGTTGGTGGCAGCAAGGTAATTCTCAGGACAGCTCCAAGCTCTCCCTCCTTTGCAGCTAGCTCTCTTCTCTCTTTGTGGTGAATCTGAATGTGTGTGAGAGTAATGGATGAAGTGGATGTATGTGTCTAACTCTCTTTTCTTTCTCTCTTGTGAATGAGCTGCAACTCTCTATTTATAGACTGCCAATTCGTCCTCCCCTAAGCTGGTGTAGACAGCCCACCAGAAATCCTGGAAACTGTTCCTTGATTTGTGCAAACATGTTTCCCCATAATTAAGCATGCCTTGTTTTGCTCCTTGAGACTTCCAATGCTGAAATGACTCCCTAATTTGCTCAACATGTTTGGTCTAAAGTCAGGTACAACTGAGGTGAGGCACTTGGCTCAAGGGAGGTGTGAAACACAAGGCTCATTAGCTGGCAACTGCATATTAAAATCCTCCTGAGAATGGTTCAGTGTTTGACGGTTTAAGGACTCCATATATGTCCAATTGGGCTGAATTTTGGATATGTTATACTAGACACCAATCTGAACAACTTCTATGAAGGACGTCTCCTCATTTGAGTTGTGTAAGTTGCTGAAATTAGGCTTGCAAGATGACCTACGAAGCTGGACTGACAAGGAGAGTGTGGCCCAAATTGGGTCTGTCTTTAAGTTTATATTCCTCTTGTGCCAATCAGCCCTTAATATGCATGGATTGTGTCAAATGTGATCTCTTGCTGTCTTAACCTACAAAACACACAAACATAGGTAAGTGACTCAAAATAAAGAGAAACTAAACAAAAATCACTAAGTAAAGAAGGCATGCAAATGTGTGAAACTATGAACATATCAAGCGGTAAGAAATTGGACAATTCAGGTTCAAAGGCAGTTCGTTCCATATAGGACTGGTCGGTGTATTCCGTAGTGTTAAGCTCATAATTTCATACATATACATGCCCTATTTACTTACTTCTTTTGCTTAGTTTCTTAGATTTCTAAGTTATTTGCCTCTCTTTGTATGTTTTGTAGGCCAAGAGAGTAAAAGAGCATAATTCATGCAATTCAAGCATGTTAAGGCCTAATTTGGATGAATGGAAGAAGAGCTTAAAGACAAACTCATTTTGGCTACAGCCCCTTGCCGGCCCAGTTCCGTAGGTCATATTGCAAGCTTTGTTTCAGCAACCTACATAGCTCGAATGAGGCCACATTCTTCATGAAAGTTGTTCCAATGGGTGTGTACTATAACATATCCAAACTTCAGCCCCATTGGATAAATCTGGAGTCCATTACCTACCAAACACAGAGCCATGCTCAGGATGGATTTTATCAGCGAGCAAAACGAGTTAGCAATTTGTTTCGGCCTTAACTTCTTCATCCGAGCTTGGATTGGGCCAATTCTTGTGTGGTTGGATCATAGACATTCTGAACTTCAAGTTTGAGTGCTTAAAGTCATCCTTTGATTCAGCCTAGCCCAATTCGTAGGCCCTTGAAGTTGCTGGTCATGCTGACCTCAGCATGTGCTGGTTGGATGCTTGGTCATGATGGCATAAGCATGATATGTTATTGATTGTGGGGAAGTTAGGTGAAGCAGATGCATTTCTTATATTTGGGTGGAATGTTGCAGCAGCCAAATGGTATAAACAAGATGAAGTGGGAGTTGCAACACTAAGCCTAAAGACAAGAAGAATTATTTTCAAATGTAATTGTGTGTTAGGTGATATAGGTGTGGTTAGTGAATTTAATTGTATAATCTGATTCACTTAACCCTTGTGCCTATAAATAGGGAGTCTCTAGAGTCAGAAAAGAGAGTTCCAATTTTACACTTCCATTGTACACAAAGAGAGGGAAAGTTGAGAGTCACAAAGGGAGAGAAGGGAGAAGGCAGCAGCTGGGAGGCTTTGGCCTCCTGGCAGCCATGGAGATGAATCTTTCCCATCTCTAGCATGCTGTCCTTATCTTCTTCTCCTCCCTTTGTCTTTTATTTTCTTCTTGTATTTCCTTTGTTTTACTTTGTTTTTCTGTTATTAGTTTTAATAAACATCTTGCTAGTCTTGTATCATGGTTTGAGTTTATAAAGTTTGATTTCATTCATGAATTCCTCTTCACTATTTTAATGGAGCTGTTTTGCATCCTTTGATTGATCACCTAAGGTTTTATGCGTTATGCTCTTGTTGGGAGGGTTTGGGGATCATCTTCATTCCATCCATTAGCAACTCATGTGATTTGGTTTCTAGGTCTCCTAATGTAAACACCATGCTTGGGGTCCTTGTGATGTTCAATGCAATTTGATCCAAACACCATGGACTTATTGTGAGCATCTTCATGAGTGAATCAATTTGTTTACTTGCTGCCATAACATGATTAGAACAATTAGGGTGGATTCTAAAACCTCACCATCTTGTCTTAGTTCTTTTCTTTCTTCTTGTTTTGTTTCTCTTGTTTTCATTTCTGTTTTGTGTAGGAAAACTGAGTTGGATCATTCAATCACCAATCCCTGTGGAATCGACCTCGCACTTACATATGCTAAACTACCAACGGCTCGTGCACTTGCGAGTATCACAAGTTGAGGATGCAGCTGAATCCATTTTGGTGCAGCTGAATCAACGCAACAAGTTTTTGGCGCCGTTGCCGGGGATCGGTAACATTGCTTGATTCTTTTTGGTTTTCCTACTTTTTATTTATTTTTATCTTTTTCATAACTGGACAGTTTCATGTTTTAAAGTTAATGAGGTTAATTGATAAGTTGTGTTTGTAGTCCAACAGACAAGGACAATTGCCTGACAAGCAAGAGAACTGGGTTTGAGTCCCAGCTTACACAACACCAAAAGAAAAAAAGTTCAAGTAGCATGTTGATTATTGCTAGTTTCTGGTTTCATTCACTTGTTCTTAATTAAATATCTTGTCCAAGTTTACATAAACACCATATGACTCTTGGACTGATTAGTGAATGGATGGGTAGATATTGAAGACAAACACCATGTTTAAATTCTACTTGGTTCTTTATTGTTCTTCTTGTTCTTAATGGGTTCGGAATTTGTGTTTAGACTAAACACCATAGCTAAATATATTTTCTGAATACTTGATTAAAACCACACACCATATGGATAATCATATTTGAGAAAGAACGAACTCCATAAGCTAGTTTGATTTACTTTGATACTTGTTACTTTGAAGCATGGAATTAGATGGTTGTAGTGAAGTTGAATCCCTAATCTTGATGTTTTAGTTTAGTTTATCATTTTCATTTATGTTATGGTTTCCTAATCCAATAAATCTAAAAATCTGTTTCAAGTTTCCTTGTCTTTCTTTAAGCATTTCTGAAGTAGCTCAATAAGAAAGAGGGAGAGAGAGGAGACAACTCAATCCATAGAAACATGGAGTATGGAGTAGCGGAGAAGTCGACCTCCAGCTGCTATGGCCAACCACGCTCCAGCTATCACTTCAAAGGGAAGCATTCCGATCATATCTCTTTCATTTGTATAATAATTGCTACTCATGTTTAGTTTTGTCTCATTTTCTGTTTTGTTTTTGTTAGGTTTTTCTTTTCCTTGATGTGGGAGAAACATGATGAGCAGCTGACCCAAATACTCAAAGAAGAACATGTGCTGCCATACTATGTGCATTTCCCTCTCATTGTCTTCAAGGGGAAGTTCTAAACTCTCTTTCTTTTATTTCTTTCATTTCATTCCTTTACCCTGGATTTCATGTGCATTGCATGCTTTACATGGATTCAAATATTGAGGACAATGCTTCATTTAAGTTTGGGGGTGCAGGAAGTTTTTTTTGCTTTTTAGTTTTTGTGTTCAGTGTCTGAAAACGTAGGCTTCTTCATTGCTACAATTTTTACTTTCTGCTACTGTTTTGAAAGTTTGGTCCGCGTTGTGTTCTTCATTTTTTCATGCTGAATCCAACGACATAAAGAACGTTAAAATTGACCAAGTGGTTTGAAAGTTACATGTCAAAATAGATTATATGTTGAAATTGAGCAAAACAGCAATTTGAAACCTTACGTTTTTCTTTTCTGTTTCTTTTCTTTGAGTCATTTTCAGTTTTCCTTCCCACACCAATGATAAATCTTGAGTCTAACTTCTAATATGGCTCTTAGGAATTTGATAAGCATTGTGTTAGGTCTAAATCTTATTCTTTTGCTAGCTAAGTCTCACATAATTATTCTTGAGCTTTCTATGCACTTTAGCCATGATTATACAACTCTGGCATGTCTTACCCAATTGTATGCATTTTTACTTGTGTGATTCACTGGAATGTCAAGTTTATAACTAAGATATGATTTAGGCCATCTTTGTTAAGCCTCTTTCTTTTTCCTCCATCAACCCATACAATACATATTCCATTGTAAACCCATTTGTGCTCAAACACTTAGCCATTTCTTTCTATCACCTTATCATCCATTAAACATCCTACCATCTAGGGAACATGTAGAGTATGATTGTATTTGAGATTGTAATGTATTCAAGGCAATAAATGAGCTATAAAAAAATCAAAAGAAAAAGAGAAAAGAAGTGTGGCCAATGTAGTCACGACCCTAGGGTGATATAAGGAGAAATCAAGGTGATCTAGGGTAAAGAGCCGCAAAATTGGGCCAAATATTATACAAAGTGTGTAAATGTCAAAATCAAATTGTGAAGTGATTCAATTGCAAAATCTGGTGTTGTGAGCTCTTCAATTTATGTGCCTTACATGTCAAATGTCAATGATCTTGTTTACATGTCATGCTCTACTTTGTTCTTTAGACCTTGTGTTTCCATATCCATTCTTTGTCTAACCATTATCATAACCCCATTACATCCATGAGTAAAGTCCTATTGATTTTGGTTTAGCTTGGCAAACTTGTGTTCATTCTTGCAGGAATTCATATTGTTGTTTGAGAAGCATGAGTTGTATCTTCATGGCTATATCACACACACACCTTGAGCATGATTTTTGTGAGATTGTGGTAGCACTTGAATAATGTTTAGAAATTCCTTAGTGCTTGTTTTGTTCCTTGTTGAGCCATGTCTCTGAAGTTTAAAATTTCTGTTCAGTTGGAAGGTTAACGTTTTTTTTTGTTTTTTGTTTTTTTTGTTTTGCTTAAGGACTAACAAATCTATTAAGTTTTCTAACCACTTTGTTTTGTAGAGTCAGTAAAACGTTTGTGGGTATCGTATCTGTTAAACCCTCAGGAGACACAACTCCTCCTACTAGGGATGCCTAGAGGTTTAAAGGCTTGTTGCATATGCTCAATGCAATCGAGTTACCTACGAAAGTGGTCTAGTTAACTTCTTATTTTGTTCTGTTTTTCTTCGTTTTCCTTTTGTTTTGCTCGAGGACTAGCAAAATCTAAGTTTGGGGGTGTGTTAAGCTCATAATTTCATACATATACATGCCCTATTTACTTACTTCTTTTGCTTAGTTTCTTAGATTTCTAAGTTATTTGCCTCTCTTTGTATGTTTTGTAGGCCAAGAGAGTAAAAGAGCATAATTCATGCAATTCAAGCATGTTAAGGCCTAATTTGGATGAATGGAAGAAGAGCTTAAAGACAAACTCATTTTGGCTACAGCCCCTTGCCGGCCCAGTTCCGTAGGTCATATTGCAAGCTTTGTTTCAGCAACCTACATAGCTCGAATGAGGCCACATTCTTCATGAAAGTTGTTCCAATGGGTGTGTACTATAACATATCCAAACTTCAGCCCCATTGGATAAATCTGGAGTCCATTACCTACCAAACACAGAGCCATGCTCAGGATGGATTTTATCAGCGAGCAAAACGAGTTAGCAATTTGTTTCGGCCTTAACTTCTTCATCCGAGCTTGGATTGGGCCAATTCTTGTGTGGTTGGATCATAGACATTCTGAACTTCAAGTTTGAGTGCTTAAAGTCATCCTTTGATTCAGCCTAGCCCAATTCGTAGGCCCTTGAAGTTGCTGGTCATGCTGACCTCAGCATGTGCTGGTTGGATGCTTGGTCATGATGGCATAAGCATGATATGTTATTGATTGTGGGGAAGTTAGGTGAAGCAGATGCATTTCTTATATTTGGGTGGAATGTTGCAGCAGCCAAATGGTATAAACAAGATGAAGTGGGAGTTGCAACACTAAGCCTAAAGACAAGAAGAATTATTTTCAAATGTAATTGTGTGTTAGGTGATATAGGTGTGGTTAGTGAATTTAATTGTATAATCTGATTCACTTAACCCTTGTGCCTATAAATAGGGAGTCTCTAGAGTCAGAAAAGAGAGTTCCAATTTTACACTTCCATTGTACACAAAGAGAGGGAAAGTTGAGAGTCACAAAGGGAGAGAAGGGAGAAGGCAGCAGCTGGGAGGCTTTGGCCTCCTGGCAGCCATGGAGATGAATCTTTCCCATCTCTAGCATGCTGTCCTTATCTTCTTCTCCTCCCTTTGTCTTTTATTTTCTTCTTGTATTTCCTTTGTTTTACTTTGTTTTTCTGTTATTAGTTTTAATAAACATCTTGCTAGTCTTGTATCATGGTTTGAGTTTATAAAGTTTGATTTCATTCATGAATTCCTCTTCACTATTTTAATGGAGCTGTTTTGCATCCTTTGATTGATCACCTAAGGTTTTATGCGTTATGCTCTTGTTGGGAGGGTTTGGGGATCATCTTCATTCCATCCATTAGCAACTCATGTGATTTGGTTTCTAGGTCTCCTAATGTAAACACCATGCTTGGGGTCCTTGTGATGTTCAATGCAATTTGATCCAAACACCATGGACTTATTGTGAGCATCTTCATGAGTGAATCAATTTGTTTACTTGCTGCCATAACATGATTAGAACAATTAGGGTGGATTCTAAAACCTCACCATCTTGTCTTAGTTCTTTTCTTTCTTCTTGTTTTGTTTCTCTTGTTTTCATTTCTGTTTTGTGTAGGAAAACTGAGTTGGATCATTCAATCACCAATCCCTGTGGAATCGACCTCGCACTTACATATGCTAAACTACCAACGGCTCGTGCACTTGCGAGTATCACAAGTTGAGGATGCAGCTGAATCCATTTTGGTGCAGCTGAATCAACGCAACACGTAGTTCTAGCGATCGGATTTCACTCAAAACTCACCAAATGACTCCTCCCACCTTATTATGATGATGCCCAAGTTTTGGGCTCGATCGGAAATCAATAAGGGTAAGAAATTGGACAATTCAGGTTCAAAGGCAGTTCGTTCCTTATAGGAGTGGTTGGTGTATTCTGTAGTTCTAGCAATTGGATTTCACTCAAAACTCGTCAAATGACTCCTCCCACCATATTATGATGTTGCCCAAGTTTTGGGCTCGATCGGAAATCAATTGGGGTAAGAAATTGGACAATTCAGGTTCAAACGCAGTTCAATCCTTATAGGAGTGGTTGGTTTATTCCGTAGTTCTAGCAATTGGATTTTTATCAAAACTCACCAAATGACTCCTCCCACCTTATTATGATGATGCCCAAGTTTTGGGCTCGATCGGAAATCAATAAGGGTAAGAAATTGGACAATTCAGGTTCAAAGGCAGTTCGTTCCTTATAGGAGTGGTTGGTGTATTCCGTAGTTCTAGCGATTGGATTTCACTCAAAACTCACCAAATGACTCCTCCCACCATATTATGATGATGCCCAAGTATTGGGCTCGATCGGAAATCCATAGGGGTAAGAAATTGGACAATTCAAGTTCGAAGACAGTTCGTTCCGAATTGGAGCGGTTGGTGTATTGCATAGTTCTAGCGATTGGATTTCACTCAAAACTCACCAAATGACTCCGCCCACTATATTGTGATGATGCCCAAGTTTTGGGCTCGATCGGAAATCAATAGGGGTAAGAAATTGGACAATTCAGGTTCAAAGGCAGTTCGTTCCTTATAGGAGTGGTTGGTGTATCAGGTAGTTCTAGCGATTGGATTTGACTCAAAACTCAACAAATGACTCCTCCCACCATATTATGATGATGCCCAAGTTGTGGGCTCGATCGGAAATCAATAGGTGTAAGAAATTGGACAATTCAGGTTCAAAGGCATGTCGTTCCGAATTGGAGTGGTTGGTGTATTGCATAGTTCTAGCGATTGGATTTCACTCAAAACTCACCAAATGACTCCTCCCACCATATTATGATGATGCCCAAGTTTTGGGCTCGATCGGAAATCAATAGGGGTAAGAAATTGGACAATTCAGGTTCAAAGACACTTCGTTCCTTATAGGAGTGGCTGGTGTATTCTGTAGTTCTAGCGAATAGATTTCACTCAAAACTCACCAAATGACTCCTCCCACCATATTACGATGATGCCCAAGTTTTGGGCTCGATCGGAAATCAATAGGGGTAAGAAATTGGACAATTCAGGTTCAAAGGCATTTCGTTCCGAATTGGAGTTGTTGGTGTATTGCATAGTTCTAGCGATTGGATTTCACTCAAAACTCACCAAATGACTCCTCCCACCATATTATGATGATGCCCAAGTTGTGGGCTCGATCGGAAATCAATAGGGGTATGAAATTGGACAATTCAGGTTCAAAGGCAGTTCGTTGATAATGGAGTGGCCGGTGTATTCCGTAGTTCTTGCGATTGGATTTCACTCAAAACTCACCAAATGACTCCTCCCCCCATATTATGATGATGCCCAAGTTTTGGGCTCGATCGGAAATCCATTGGGGTAAGAAATTGGATAATTCAAGTTCGAAGACAGTTCGTTCCGAATTGGAGTGGTTGGTGTATTGCATAGTTCTAGCAATCGGATTTCACTCAAGACTCACCAAATGACTCCTCCCACCATATCATGATGATGTCCAAGTTGTGGGTTCGATCAGAAATCAATAGGGGTATGAAATTGGACAATTCAGGTTCAAAGGCAGTTCGTTCCTTATAGGAGTGGTTGGTGTATTCCGTAGTTCTAGTGATTGGATTTCACTCAAAACTCACCAAGTGAATCCTCCCACCATATTATGATGATGCCCAAGTTTTGGGCTCGATCAGAAATCCATAGGGGTAAGAACTTGGACAATTCAAGTTCGAAGACAGTTCGTTCCGAATTGGAGTGGTTGGTGTATTGCATAGTTCTAGCGATTGGATTTCACTCAAAACTCACCAAATGACTCCTCCCACCATATTATGATGATGCCCAAGTTTTGGGCTCGATCGGAAATCAATAGGGTTAAGAAATTGGACAATTCAGGTTCAAAGGCAGTTCGTTCCTTACAGGAGAGGGTGGTGTATTCCGTAGTTCTAGCGATTGAATTTCACTCAAAACTCACCAAATGACTCCTCCCACCATATTATGATGATGCCCAAGTTTTGGGCTCGATCGGAAATCAATAGCGGTAAGAAATTGGACAATTCATAAGAAATTGGACAATTCAGGTTCAAAGGCAGTTCGTTCCATATAGGACTGGTCGGTGTATTCCGTAGTTCTAGCGATCGGATTTCACTCAAAACTCACCAAATGACTCCTCCCACCTTATTATGATGATGCCCAAGTTTTGGGCTCGATCGGAAATCAATAAGGGTAAGAAATTGGACAATTCAGGTTCAAAGGCAGTTCGTTCCTTATAGGAGTGGTTGGTGTATTCCGTAGTTCTAGCAATTGGATTTTTATCAAAACTCACCAAATGACTCCTCCCACCATATTATGATGATGTCCAAGTTTTGGGCTCGATCGGAAATCAATAGGGGTAAGAAATTGGACAATTCAGGTTGAAATGCAGTTCGTTCCTTATAGGAGGGGTTGGTGTATTCCGTAGTTCTAGCGATTGGATTTCACCCAAAACTCACCAAATGACTCCTCCAACCATATTATGATGATGCCCCTATTTTGGGCTCTATCAGAAATCAGTTGGTGTAAGAAATTGGACAATTCAGGTTCAAACGCAGTTCAATCCTTATAGGAGTGGTTGGTTTATTCCGTAGTTCTAGCAATTGGATTTTTATCAAAACTCACCAAATGACTCCTCCCACCACATTATGATGATGTTCAGGTTTTGGGCTCGATCGGAAATCCATAGGTGTAAGAAATTGGACAATTCCAGTTCGAAGGCAGTTCGTTCCGAATTGGAGTGGTTGGTGTATTGGATAGGTCTAGCGATTGGATTTCACTCAAAACTCACTAAATGACTCCTCCCACCATATTATGATGATGCCCAAGTGTTGGGCTCGATCGAAAATCAATAGGGGTAAGAAATTGGACAACACAGGTTGAAAGGCGGTTCGTTCCGAATTGGAGTCGCTAGTGTGTTCCGCAGTTCTAGCATTTGGATTTCACTCAAAACTGACCAAATGACTCCTCCCACCATATTATGATAATGCCCAAGTTTTGGTCTCGGTCGGATATCCATAGGTGTCAGAAATTGGACAATTCAAGTTCAAAGGTAGTTCTTTCCGAATTGGGGTGGATGGTGTATTGCATAGTTCTAGCGATTGGATTTCACTCAAAACTAACCAAATGACTCCTCCCACCGTATTATGTTGATGCCCAAGTTTTTTGGGTTCGATCGGAAATCCATAGGTGTAAGAAATTGGACAATTCAACTTCAAAGGAAGTTCGTTCCGAATTGGAGTGGTTGTTGTGTTGCTTAGTTCTAGCGATCGGATTTCATTCAAAACTCACCAAATGACTACTCCCACCATATTATGATGATGCCCAAGTTTTGGGCTCGATCGAAAATGCATAGGTGTAAGAAATTGGACAATTCAAGTTCAAGGGCAGTTCGTTCCGAATTGGAGTGGTTATTGTGTTGCTTAGTTCTAGCGATTGGATTTCAATCAAAACTCACCGAAAGACTCCTCCCACCATATTATCGTGGTGCCCAAGTTTTGGGCTCGATCGGAAACCAATAGGGGTTAGAAATTGGACAATTCAGTTTCAACGGCAGTTCGTTCCTTATAGTAATGTTTGGTGTATTCCGTAGTTCTAGCGATTGGATTTCACTCAAAACTCACCAAATGACTCCTCCCACCAAATTATCATGATGCCCAAGTTTTGGGCTCGATCGGAAGTCCATAGGTGTAAGAAATTGGACAATTCAAGTTCAAAGGAAGTTCGTTCCGAATTGGAGTGGTTGTTGTGTTGCTTAGTGCTAGCAACTAGATTTAACTTAAAACTCACCAAATGATTCCTCCCACCATATTATGATGGTTCCCAAGTTTTGGGCTTGATATGAAATCAATAGGGGTTAGAAATTGGACAATTCAGATTCAAAGGCAGTTCGTTCCTTACCGGAGTGGTTGGTGTATTCCATAGTTCTAGCGATTGGATTTCACTCAAAACTCACCAAATGACTCCTCCCACTATATTATGATGATGCCCAAGTTTTGGGCTCGATCGGAAATCCATAGATGAAAGAAATTTGATAAGTCAAGTTCTAAGGCAGTTCGTTCCGAATTGGAGTGTTTGGTGTATTCCGTAGTTCTAGCGATTGGATTTCACTCAAAACTCCCCAAATGACTCCTCCCACCATAGTATGTTGATGCCCAGGTTTTGGGGTCGATCGGAAATCAATACGGGTTATAAATTAGACAATTCAGGTTCAAAGGCAGTTCGTTCCTTATAGAATGGTTGGTGTATTCCGTAGTTCTAGCGATTGGATTTCACTCAAAACTCACCAAATGACTCCTACCACCATGTTATGATGATGCCCAAGTTTTGGGCTCGATCGGAAATCCATAGGTGTAAGAAATTGGACAATTCAAGTTCAAAGGCAGTTCGTTCCGAATTGGAGTGGTTGGTGTATTGCACAGTTCTAGCGATTGGATTTCTCTCAGAAATCACCAAATGATTCCTCCCACCATATTATGATGACGCCCATGTTTTGGTCTCGATCGGAAATCAATAGGAGTAAGAAATTGGACAATTCAGGTTCAATGGCAGTTCGTTCCTTATAGGAGTGGTTGGTGCATTCCGTAGTTCTAGCGATTGGATTTCACTCAAAACTCACCAAATGACTCCTACCACCATGTTATGTTGATGCCCATGTTTTGGGCTCGATCGGAAATAAATAGGTGTAAGAAATTGGACAATTCAAGTTCAAAGGCAGTTCGTTCCGAATTGGAGTGGTTGGTGTATTGCATAGTTCTAGCAATTGGATTTCACTCAAAACTCACCAAATGACTCCTCCCACCACATTATGATGATGGCCAGGTTTTGGGCTCGATCGAAAATCAATAAGGGTAAGAAACTTGACAATTCAGGTTCAAAGGCAGTTCGTTCCTTATAGGAGTGTTTGGTGTATTCCTTAGTTCTAGAGATTGGATTTCACTCAAAACTCACCAAATGACTCCTCCCACCATATTATGATGATGCCCAAGTTTTGGGCTCGATCAGAAATCAATAGGGGTTAGAAATTGGACAATTCAGTTTCAAAGGCAGTTCGTTCCTTATTGGAGTGTTTGGTGTATTCCATAGTTCTAGGGACTGGATTTCACTCAAAACTCACCAAATGACTCCTCCCACCAAATTATGATGATGCCCAAGTTTTGGGCTCCTTCTGAAATCAGTAGGGAGTAGAATTGGACAATTCAGGTTCAAAAGCAGTTCGTTCCTTGTAGAAGTGTTTGGTGTATTCCATTGTTCTAGCGATTGGATTTCACTCAAAACTCAGCAAATGACTCCTCCCACCATATTATGTTGATGTCCAAGTTTTGGGCTCGATCGGAAATCAATAGGGGTTAGAAATTGGACAATTCTGGTTCAAAGGCAGTTCGTTCCTTGTAGAAGTGTTTGGTGTATTCCGTAGTTCTATTGATTGGATTTCACTCAAAACTCACCAAATGACTCCTCCCAACATATTACGATGATCCCCAAGTTTTGGGCTCCATCGAAAATAAATAGGTAAAAGAAATTGGACGATTCAAGTTCAAAGGCAGTTCATTCCGAATTGGAGTCGTTGGTGTTTTGCTTAGTTCTAGCGATTGGATTTAACTGAAAACTCACCAAATGATTCCTCCCACCATATTATGATGGTTCCCAAGTTTTGGGCTCGATCTGAAATAAATAGGGAGTAGAATTGGACAATTCAGGTTCAAAAGCAGTTCGTTCCTTGTAGAAGTGTTTGGTGTATTCCATTGTTCTAGCGATTGGATTTCACTCAAAACTCAGCAAATGACTCCTCCCACCATATTATGTTGATGTCCAAGTTTTGGGCTCGATCGGAAATCAATAGGGGTTATAAATTGGACAATTCTGGTTCAAAGGCAGTTCGTTCCTTGTAGAAGTGTTTGGTGTATTCCGTAGTTCTATTGATTGGATTTCACTCAAAACTCACCAAATGACTCCTCCCAACATATTACGATGATCCCCAAGTTTTGGGCTCCATCGAAAATAAATAGGTAAAAGAAATTGGACGATTCAAGTTCAAAGGCAGTTCATTCCGAATTGGAGTCGTTGGTGTTTTGCTTAGTTCTAGCGATTGGATTTAACTGAAAACTCACCAAATGATTCCTCCCACCATATTATGATGGTTCCCAAGTTTTGGGCTCGATCTGAAATAAATAGGGATTAGAATTGGACAATTCAGGTTCAAAGGCAGTTCGTTCCTTATAGGAGTGGTTGGTGTATTCCGTAGTTCTAGCTATTGGAATTCTCTCAAAACTCACCAAATGACTCCTCCCACCATATTATGGTGATGACCAAGTTTTTGGCTTGATCGGAAATCAATAGGGGTTAGAAATTTTACAATTCAAGTTCAAAGGCAGTTCGTTCTTTATAGGAGTGGTTGGTGTATTCCGTAGTTCTAGTTGTTGGATTTCAATCAAAACTCACCAAATGACTCCTCCCACCATATTACGATGATGCCCAAGTTTTGGGCTCGATCAGAAATCAATAGGGGCTAGAAATTGGACAATTCTGGTTCAAAGGCAGTTCGTTCCTTGTAGAAGTGTTTGGTGTATTCCGTAGTTCTATTGATTGGATTTCACTCAAAACTCACCAAATGACTCCTCCCAACATATTACGATGATCCCCAAGTTTTGGGCTCCATCGAAAATAAATAGGTAAAAGAAATTGGACAATTCAAGTTCAAAGGAAGTTCGTTCCGAATTGGAGTCGTTCGTGTTTTGCATAGTTCTAGCAATTGGATTTCACTCAAAACCCCCCGAATGACTCCTTCCACCATATTATGATGATGCCCAAGTTTTGGGCTCGATCGGAAATCCATAGGGGTAAGAAATTGGACAATTCAAGTTCGTAGGCAGTTCGTTCCGAATTAGAGTGATTGGTGTATTCCGTAGTTCTAGTAATTGGATTTAACTCAAAACTCACCAAATGACTCCTCCGACCATATTATGTTGATGCCCAAGTTTTGGGCTCGATTGGAAATCAATAGGGGTAAGAAATTGGACAATTCAGGTTCAAAGGCAGTTCGTTCCTTACAGGAGTGGTTGGTGCATTCCGTAGTTCTAGCGATTGGATTTCACTCAAAACTCACCAAATGACTCCTCCCACCATATTATAATGATGCCCAAGTTTTGGGCTCGATCGGAAATCAATAGGGGTAAGAAATTGGACAATTCATGTTCAAAGGCAGTTCGTTCCTTACAGGAGTGGTTTGTGCATTCCGTAGTTCTAGCGGTTGGATTTCACTCAAAACTCACCAAATGACTCCTCCCACCATATTATGATGATGCCCAAGTTTTGGGCTCGATCGGAAATCAATAGGGGTAAGAAATTGGACAATTCAGGGTCAAAGGCAGTTCATTCCTTATAGGAGTGGTTGGTGTATTCCGTAGTTCAAGCGATTGGATTTCACTCAAAACCCACCAAATAACTCCTCCCACCATATTATGACTATGCCCAAGTTTTGGGCTCGATCGGAAATCAATAGGGGTAAGAAATTGGACAATTCAGGTTCAAAGGCAGTTCGTTCCTTACAAGAGTGGTTTGTGAATTCCGTAGTTCTAGCAATTGGATTTCACTCAAAACTCACCAAATGACTCCTCCCACCATATTATGATGATGCCTAAGTTTTTGCCTCGATCGGAAATCAATAGGGGTAAGAAATTGGACAATTCAAGTTCGAAGGCAGTTCGTTCCGAATTGTCGTGGTTGGTGTATTGCATAGTTCTAGCGATTGAATTTCACTCAAAACTCACCAAATGACTACTCCCACCATATTATGATGATGCCCAAGTTTTGGGCTCGATCGGAAATTAATAGGGGTAATAAATTGGACAATTCAGGTTCTTAGGCAGTTCGTTCTTTATAGGAGTGGTTGGTGTATTCCGTAGTTCTAGCGATTGGATTTCACTCAAAACTCACCAAATGACTCCTCCCACCATATCATGATGATGCCCCAGTTTTGGGCTCGATCGGAAATCAATAGGGGTAAGAAATTGGACAATTCAGGTTCAAAGGCAGTTCGTTCCTTATAGGACTGGTTGGTGTATTCCGTGGTTCTAGCGATTGGATTTCACTCAAAACTCACCAAATGATTCCTCCGACAATATTATGATGATGCCCAAGTTCTGGGCTCGATCGGAAGTCAATAAGGGTAAGAAATTGGACAATTCAGGTTCAAAGGCAGTTCGTTCCTTATAGGGGTGGTTGGTGTATTCCGTAGTTTTAGCGATTGGATTTCACTCAAAACTCATGAAATGACTCCTCCCACCATATTATGGTGATGCCCAAGTTTTGGGATCGATCGTAAATCAATAGGGGTAAGAAATTGGACAATTCAGGTTCAAAGTCATTCGTTCCTTATAGGAGTGGTTGGTTTATTCCGTAGTTCTAGCGATTGGATATCACTCAAAACACACCAAAAGACTCCTCCCACCATATTATGATGAGGCCCAAGTTTTGGGCTCGATCGGAAATCACTTGGGGTAAGAAATTGGACAATTCAGGTTCAAAGGCAGTTCGTTCCTTATAGGAGTGGTTGGTGTATTCCATAGTTCTAGAGATCGGATTTCACTCAAAACTCACCAAATGACTCCTCCCCCAATATTATGATGATGCCCAAGTTTTGGGCTCGATCAGAAATCCATAGGGGTAAGAAGTTGGACAATTCAAGTTCGAAGACAGTTCGTTCCGAATTGGAGTGGTTGGTGTATTGCATAGTTCTAGCGATTGGATTTCACTCAAAACATACCAAATGAATCCTCCAACCATATTATGATGATGCCCAAGTTTTGGGCTCAATCGGAAATCAATAGGTGTAAGAAATTGGACAATTCAGGTTCACAGCCAGTTCGTTCCTTATTGGAGTGGTTGGGGTATTCCATAGTTCTAGCGATCGGATTTCACTCAAAACTCACCAAATGACTCCTCCCACCATATTAAGATGATGCCCAAGTTTTGGGCTCGATCGGAAATCAATAGGGATAAGAAATTGGACAATTCAGGTTCAAAGGCAGTTCATTCCTTATAGGAGTGGTTGGTGTATTCCGTAGTTTTAAAGATTGGATTTCACTCAAACCTCACCAAATGACTCCTCCCACCATATTATGATGATGCCCAAGTTTTGGGCTCGCTTGGAAATCCATAGGGGTAAGAAATTGGACAGTTCAAGTTCGAAGAAAGTTCGTTCCGAATTAGAGTGGTTGGTGTATTGCATAGTTCTAGCGATTGGATTTCACTCAAAACTCACCAAATGACTCCTCCCACCATATTATGATGATGCCCAAGTTTTGGGCTCGATCGGAAATCCATAGGGGTAAGAAATTGGACAATTCTAGTTCGAAGGCAGTTCGTTCCGAATTGGAGTGGTTGGTGTATTGCATAGTTCTAGTGATTGGATTTCACTCAAAACTCACCAAATGACTCCTCCCACCATATTATGATGATGCCCAAGTTGTGGGCTCGATCGGAAATCAATAGGGGTAAGAAATTGGACAATTCAGGTTCTAAGGCAGTTCGTTCCTTATAGGAGTGGTTGGTGTATTCCGTAGTTCTAGCGATTGGATATCACTCAAAACACACCAAAAGACTCCTCCCACCATATTATGATGAGGCCCAAGTTTTAGGCTCGATCGAAAATGAATAGGGGTAAGAAATTAGACAATTCAGGTTCAAAGGCAGTTTGTTCCTTAGAGGAGTGGTTGGTGTATTCCATAGTTCTAGCGATTGGATTTCACTCAAAACCCACCAAATGACTCCTCCCACCATATTATGATGATTCCCAAGTTTTGGGCTCGATCGGAAATCCATAGGGGTAAGAAATTGGACAATTCAAGTTCGAAGAAAGTTCGTTCCGAATTGGAGTGGTTGGTGTATTGCATAGTTCTAGCGATTGGATTTCACTCAAAACTCACCAAATGACTCCTCCCACCATATTATGATGATGCCCAACTTTTGGGCTCGATCGGAAATCAATAAGGGTAAGAAATTGGACAATTCAGGTTCAAGGGCAGTTCGTTCCTTATAGGAGTGGTCGGTGTATTCTGTAGTTTTAAAGATTGTATTTCACTCAAAACTCACCAAATGAATCCTCCCACCATATTATGATGATGCCCAAGTTTTGGGCTCGATCGGAAATCAATAGGGGTAACAAATTGGACAATTCAGGTTCAAAGGCAGTTCGTTCCTTGTAGGAGTGGTCGGTGTATTCCATAGTTCTAGCGATTGGATTTCACTCAAAACTCACCGAATGACTCCTCCCACCATATTATGATGATGCCCAAGTTGTGGGCTCGATCGGAAGTCAATAGGGGTATGAAATTGGACAATTCAGGTTCAAAGGCAGTTCGTTCCTTATAGGAGTGGTTGTTGTATTCTGTAGCTCTAGCGATCGGATTTCACTAAAAACTCACCAAATGACTCCTCCCGCCATATTATGATGATGCCCAAGTTTTGGGCTCGATCGGAAATCAATGGGGGTAAGAAATTGGAGAATTCAGGTTCAAAGGCAGTTCGTTCCTTATAGAAGTGGTTTGTGTATTCCGTAGTTCTAACGATTGGATTTCTCTCAAAACTCACCAAATGACTCCTCCCACCATATTATGATGATGTCCAAGTTTTGGGCTCGATCGGAAATGAATAGGGGTAAGAAATTGGACAATTCAGGTTCAAAGGCAGTTCGTTCCTTATTGGACTGGTAGGTGTATTCCGTAGTTCTAGCGATTGGATTTCACTCAAAACTCACCAAATGACTCCTCCCACCATATTATGATGATGCCCAAGTTTTGGGCTCGATTGGAAATCCATAGGGGTAAGAAATTGGACAATTCAAGTTCGAAGAAAGTTCGTTCCGAATTGGAGTGGTTGGTGTATTGCATAGTTCTAGCGATTGGATTTCACTCAAAACTCACCAAATGACCCCTCCCACCATATTATGATGATGGCCAAGTTTTGGGCTCGATCGGAAATCAATAGGGATAAGAAATTGGACAATTCAGGTTCAAAGGCAGTTAGTTCCTTATAGGAGTGGTTGGTGTATTCCGTAGGTCTAGCGATTGGATTTCACTCAAAACTCACCAAATGACTCCTCCCACCATATTATGATGATGCCCAACTTTTGGGCTCTATCGGAAATCCATAGGGGTAAGAAATTGGACAATTCAAGTTGGAAGGCTGTTCGTTCCGAATTGGAGTGGTTGGTGTATTGCATAGTTCTAGCGATTGGATTTCACTCAAAACTCACCAAATGACTCCTCCCACCATGTTATGATGATGCCCGAGTTGTGGGCTCGATCGGAGATCAATAGGGGTATGAAATTGGACAATTCAGGTTCAAAGGCAGTTCGTTCCTTATAGGAGTGGTTGGTGTATTCCGTAGTTCTAGCGATCGGATTTCACTCAAAACTCACCAAATGACTCCTCCCACAATATTATGATGATACCCAAGTTTTGGGCTCGATCGGAAATCAATAGGGGTAAGAAATTGGACAATTCAAGTTCAAAGGCTGTTCATTCCTTATAGGAGTGGTTGGTGTATTCCGCAGTTCTTGTGATTGGATTTCACTCAAAACTCACCAAATGACTCCTCCCACCATATTGTGATGATGCCAAAGTTTTGGGCTCGATCGGAAATCAATAGGGGTAAGAAATTGGACAATTCAGGTTCAAAGGCAGTTCGTTCCTTATAGGAGTGGTTGGTGTATTCCGTGGTTCTAGCGATTGAATTTAACTCAAAACTTACCAAATGAATCCTCCCACCATATTATGATGATGCCAAAGTTTTTGGCTCGATCGGAAACCCATAGGGGTAAGAAATTGGACAATTCAAGTTCGTAGGCAGTTCGTTCCGAATTGGAGAGGTTGGTGATAGTTTTAGCGATTGCATTTAACTCAAAACTTACCAAATGAATCCTCCCACCATATTATGATGATGCCAAAGTTTTCGGCTCGATCGGAAATCCATAGGGGTAAGAAATTGGACAATTCTAGTTCGTAGGCAGTTCGTTCCGAATTGGAGAGGTTGGTGATAGTTTTAGCGATTGGATTTCACTCAAAACTCTCCAAATGACTCCTCCCACCATCTTATTGTGATGCCCAAATTTTGGGCTCGATTGGAAATCAATAGGGGTAAGAAATTGGACAATTCAGGTTCAAAGGCAGTTCGTTCCTTATAGGAGTGGTTGGTGTATTCCGTCGTTCTAGCGATAGGATTTCACTCAAAACTCACCAAATGACTCCTCCCATCATATTATGATGATGCCCAAGTTTTGGGCTCGATAGAAAATCAATAGTGGTAAGAAATTGGACAATTCAGGTTCAATGGCAGTTCGTTCCTTATAGGAGTGGTAGGTGTATTCCGTAGTTCTAGAGATTGGATTTCACTCAAAACTCACCAAATGAATCCTACCACCATATTATGATGATGCCCATGTTTTGGGCTCGATCGGAAATCCATAGGGGTAAGAAATTGGACAATTCAAGTTCGAAGGCATTTCGTTCCGAATTGGAGTGGTTGGTGTGTTGCATAGTTTTAGCGATTGGATTTCACTCAAAACTCACCAAATGACTCCTCCCACCATATTATGATGATGCCCAAGTTGTGGGCTCGATCGGAAATCAATAGGGGTAAGAAATTGGACAATTCAGGTTCAAAAGCAGTTCGTTCCTTATAGGAGTGGTTGGTGTATTCCGTAGTTCTAGCGATTGGATTTCACTCAAAACTCACCAAATGACTCCTCCCACCATATTATGATGATGCCCAAGTTTTGGGCTCGATCTGAAATCAACATGGGTAAGAAATTGGACAATTCAGGTTCAATGGCAGTTCGTTCCTTGTAGGAGTGGCTGGTGTATTCTGTAGTTCTAGCGATTGGATTTCACTCAAAACTCACCAAATGACTCCTCCCACCATATCATGATGATGCCCAAGTTTTGGGCTCGATCGGAAATAAATTGGGGTATGAAATTGGACAATTCAGGTTCAAAGGCAGTTCGTTCCTTATAGGAGTGGTTGGTGTATTGCATATTTCTAGCGATTAGATTTCACTCAAAACTCACCAAACGACTCCTCCTACCATATTATGATGATTTCCAAGTTTTGGGCTCGATCGGAGATCCATAGGGGTAAGAAATTGAACAATTCAAGTTCGGAGGCAGATCGTTCCGAATTCGAGTGGTTGGTGTATTGCATAGTTCTAGGGATTGGATTTCACTCAAAACTCACCAAATGACTCCTCCCACACTATTATGATGATGCCCAAGTTTTGGGCTCGATCGCAAATCAATAGGGTTAAGAACTTGGACAATTCATGTTCGAAGGTAGTTCGTTCCTTATAGGAGTGGTTGGTGTATTGCATAGTTCTAGCGATTAGATTTCACTCAAAACTCACCAAACGACTCCTCCCACCATATTATGATGATTCCCAAGTTTTGGGCTCGATCGGAAATTCATAGGGGTAAGAAATTGGACAATTCAAGGTCGAAGGCAGTTCGTTCCTTATAGGAGTGGTTGGTGTATTCCGTAGTTCTAGCGATTGGATTTCACTGAAAACTCACCGAATGACTCCTCCCACCATATTTTGATGATGCCCAAGTTTTGGGCTCGATCGGAGATCCATAGGGGTAAGAAATTGGACAATTCAAGTTCGAAGGCAGATCGTTCCGAATTGGAGTGGTTGGTGTATTGCATAGTTCTAGCGATTGAATTTCACTCAAAACCCACCAAATGACTCCTCCCACCATATTATGACGATTCCCAAGTTTTGGGCTCGACCGGAAATCCATAGGGGTAAAAAATTGGACAATTCAAATTCGAAGGCAGTTCGTTCCGAATTGGACTCGTTGGAGTATTGCGTAGTTCCAGCGATTGGATTTCACTTAAAACTCACCCAATGACTCCTCCCACCATATTATGATGATTCCCAAGTTTTGGGCTCGATCGGAAATCCATAGGGGTAAGAAATTGGACAATTCAAGTTCGAAGGCAGTTCGTTCCGAATTGGAGTGGTTGGTGTATTGCATAGTTCTAGCGATTGAATTTCCTTCAAAACTCACCAAATGACTCCTCCCACCATATTATGATGATTCCCAAGTTTTGGGCTCGATCGGAATTCCATAGGGGTAAGAAAGTGGACAATTCAAGTTTGAAGGCAGTTCGTTCCAAATTGGAGTGGTTGGTGTATTGCATAGTTCTAGCGATTGGATTTCACTCAAAAGTCACCAAATGACTCCTCCCACCATATTATGATGATACCCATGTTTTGGGCTCGATCGGAAATCAATAGGGGCAAGAAATTGGACAATTCAGGTTCAAAGGCTGTTCGATCCATATAGGAGTGGTTGGGGTATTCCGTAGTTCTAGCGATTGGATTTCACTCAAAACTCACCGAACGACTCCTCCCACCATACTGTGATGATGCCCAAGTTTTGGGCTCGATCGGAAATCAATAGGGGTAAGAAAATGGACAATTCAGGTTCAAAGGCAGTTCGTTCCTTATAGGAGTGGTTGGTGTAGTCCGTAGTTCTAGCGATTGGATTTCACTCAAAACTCACGATATTATGATGATTCCCAAGTTTTTGGCTCGATCGGAAATCCATAAGGGTAAGAAATTGGACAATTCAAGTTCGAAGGAAGTTCGTTCCTTATAGGAGTGGTTGGTGTATTGCATAGTTCTAGCGATTGGATTTCACTCAAAACCCACTAAATGACTCCTCCCACCATATCATGATGATTCCCAAGTTTTGTGCTCGATCGGAAATCCATAGGGGTAAGAAATTGGACAACTCATGTTCGAAGGCAGTTCGTTCCGAATTGGACTGGTTGGTGTATTGCATAGTTCTAGCGATTAGATTTCACTCAAAACTCACCAAACGACTCCTCCCACCATATTATGATGATTCCCAAGTTTTGGGCTCCATCGGAAATCCATAGGGTTAAGAAATTGGACAATTCAGGTTCAAAGGCAGTTCGTTCCTTATAGGAGTGGTTGGTGTATTCCGTAGTTCTAGCGATTGGATTCACTCAAAAATGACCAAATGACTCCGCCCACCATATTGTGTTGATGCCCAAGTTTTGGGCTCGATCGGAAATCAATAGGGGTAAGAAATTGGACAATTCAGGTTCAAAGGCAGTTCGTTCCTTATAGGAGGGGTTGGTGTATTCCGTAGTTCTAGCGATCTTATTTCACTCAAAACTCACCGAATGACTCCTCCCACCATATTATGATGTTGCCAAAGTTTTGGGCTCGATCGGAAATCCATAGGGGTAAGAAATTGGACAATTCAAGTTCGAAGGCAGTTCGTTCCAAATTGGAGTGGTTGGTGTATTGCATAGTTCTAGCAATTGGATTTCACTCAAAACTCACCGAACGACTCCTCCCACCATACTGTGATGATGCCCAAGTTTTGGGCTCGATCGGAAATCAATAGGGGTAAGAAAATGGACAATTCAGGTTCAAAGGCAGTTCGTTCCTTATAGGAGTGGTTGGTGTAGTCCGTAGTTCTAGCGATTGGATTTCACTCAAAACTCACGATATTATGATGATGCCCAAGTTTTTGGCTCGATCGGAAATCCATAAGGGTAAGAAATTGGACAATTCAAGTTCGGAGGCAGTTCGTTCCAAATTGGAGTGGTTGGTGTATTGCATAGTTCTAGCGATTGAATTTCACTCAAAATTCACCAAATGACTCCTCCCACACTATTATGATGATGCCCAACTTTTGGGCTCGATCGGAAATCCATAGGGGTAAGAAATTGGACAATTCAAGTTCGAAGGTATTTCGTTCCTTATAGGAGTGGTTGGTGTATTCCGTAGTTCTGGCGATTGGATTTCACTCAAAACTCACCAAATGACTCCTCCCACCATATTATGATGATTCCCAAGTTTTGGGCTCGACCGGAAATCCATAGGGGTAAGAAATTGGACAATTCAAGTTCGAAGGCAGTTCGTTCCGAATTGGAGTGGTTGGTGTGTTGCGTAGTTCTAGCGATTGAATTTCACTCAAAACTCACCAAATGACTCCTCCCACCATATTATGATGATTCCCAAGTTTTGGGCTCGATTGGAAATCCATAGGGGTAAGAAATTGTACAATTCAAGTTCGAAGGCAGTTCGTTCCGAATTGGAGTGGTTGGTGTATTGCGTAGTTCTAGCGATTGGATTTCACTCAAAACTCACCAAACGACTCCTCCCACCGTACTGTAATGATGCCCAAGTTTTGGGCTCGATCGGAAATCAATAGGGGTAAGAAAATGGACAATTCAGGTTCAAAGGCAGTTCGTTCCTTATAGGAGTGGTTGGTGTATTCCGTAGTTCTAGCGATTGGATTTCACTCAAAACTCACCAAATGACTCCTCCCACCATATTATGATGATGCCAAAGTTGTGGGCTTGATCGGAAATCAATAGGGGTAAGAAATTGGACAATTCAGGTTCAAAGGCAGTTCATTCCTTATAGGAGTGGTTGGTGTATTCCGTAGTTCAAGCGATTGGATTTAACTCAAAACTCACCAAATGACTCCTCCCACCATATTATGATGATGCCCAAGTTTTGGGCTCGACCGGAAATCAATAGGGGTAAGAAATTGGGCAATTCAGGTTCAAAGGCAGTTCGTTCCTTATAGGAGTGGTTGGTGTATTCCGTAGTTCTAGCGATTGGATTTCACTGAAAACTCACCAAATGAATCCTCCCACCATATTATGATGACGCCCAAGTTGTGGGCTTGATCGTTCATCAATAGGGGTAAGAAATTGGACAATTCAGGGTCAAAGGCAGTTCGTTCCTTATAGGAGTGGTTGGAGTATTCCGTAGTTCTAGCTTTTGGATTTCATTAAAAACTCACCAAATGACTCCTCCCACCATATTATGATGATGCCCTGGTTTTGGGCTCGATCGGAAATCAATAGGGGTATGAAATTGGACAATTCAGGTTCAAAGGCAGTTCGTTCCTTATAGGAGTGGTTGGTGTATTCCGTACTTCTAGCGAATGGATTTCACTCAAAACTCACCAAACGACTCCTCCCACCGTACTGTAATGATGCCCAAGTTTTGGGCTCGATCGGAAATCAATAGGGGTAAGAAAATGGACAATTCAGGTTCAAAGGCAGTTCGTTCCTTATAGGAGTGGTTGGTGTATTCCGTAGTTCTAGCGATTGGATTTCACTCAAAACTCACCAAATGACTCCTCCCACCATATTTTGATGATGCCCAAGTTTTATGCTCGATCGGAAATCCGTAGGGGAAAGAAATTGGACAATTCAAGTTCGAAGGCAGTTCGTTCCTTATAGGAGTTGTTGGTGTATTCCGTAGTTCTAGCGATTGGATTTCACTCAAAACACACCAAATGACTCCTCCCACCATATTTTGATGATGCCCAAGTTTTATGCTCGATCGGAAATCCGTAGGGGAAAGAAATTGGACAATTCAAGTTCGAAGGCAGTTCGTTCCTTATAGGAGTTGTTGGTGTATTCCGTAGTTCTAGCGATTGGATTTCACTCAAAACTCACCAAATGACTCCTCCCACCATATTTTGATGATGCCCAAGTTTTATGCTCGATCGGAAATCCGTAGGGGTAAGAAATTGGACAATTCAAGTTCGAAGGCAGTTCGTTCCTTATAGGAGTTGTTGGTGTATTCCATAGTTCTAGCGATTGGATTTCACTCAAAACTCAACAAATGACTCCTCCCACCATATTATGATGATGCACAAGTTTTTGGCTCGATCGGAAATCCATAGGGGAAAGAAATTGGACAATTCAAGTTCGAAGGCAGTTCGTTCCTCATAGGAGTAGTTGGTGTATTCGTAGTTCTAGCGATTGGATTTCACTCAAAACTCACCAAATGACTCCTCCCACCATATTTTGATGATGCCCAAGTTTTATGCTCGATCGGAAATCCGTAGGGGTAAGAAATTGGACAATTCAAGTTCGAAGGCAGTTCGTTCTGAATTGGATTGGTTGGTGTATTGCATAGTTCTAGCGATTAGATTTCACTCAAAACTCACCAAACGACTCCTCCCACCATATTATGACGATTCCCAAGTTTTGGGCTCGATCGGAAATCCATAGGGTTAAGAAATTGCACAATTCGGGTTCAAAGGAAATTCGTTCCTTATAGGAGTGGTTGGTGTATTCCGTAGTTCTAGCGATTGGATTTCACATAAAACTCACCAAATGACTCCTCCCACCATATTATGTTGATGCCCAAGTTTTGGGCTCGATCGGAAATCAATAGGGTAAGAAATTGGGCAATTCATGTTCAAAGGCAGTTCGTTTTTGATAGGAGTGGTTGGTGTATTCCGTAGTTCTAGCGATCTTATTTCACCCAAAACTCTCCAAATGACTCCTCCCACCATATTATGATGTTGCCAAAGTTTTGGGCTCGATCGGAAATCCATAGGGGTAAGAAATTGGACAATTCAGGTTCGGAGGCAGTTCGTTCCATATAGGAGTGGTTGGTGTATTCCGTGGTTCTAGCAATTGGATTTCACTAAAAACTCACCAAATGACTCCTCCCACCACATTATGATGATGCCCAAGTTTTGGGCTCGATCGGAAATCAATAGGGGTAAGAAATTGGACAATTCAGGTTCAAAGGCAGTTCGTTGCTTATAGGAGCGGTTGGTGTATTCCGTAGTTCTAGCGCTTGGATTTCACTCAAAACTTTCCAAATGACTCCTCCCACCAAATTATGATGATTCCCAAGTTTTGGGCCCGATCGGAAATCCATAGGGGTAAGAAATTGGACAATTCAAGTTCGAAGGCATTTCGTTCCTTCTAGGAGTGGTTGGTGTATTCGGTTGTTCTAGCAATTGGATTTCACTCAAAACTCACCAAATGACTCCTCCCACCATATTATGATGATGCCCAAGTTGTGGGCTTGATCGGAAATCAATGGGGGTAAGAAATTGGACAATTCAGGTTCAAAGGCAGTTCGTTCCATATAGGGGTGGTTGGTGTATTCCGTAGTTCTAGCTATTGGATTTCACTCAAAACTCACCAAATGACTCCTCCCACCATATTATGATGATGCCAAAGTTTTGGGATAGATCGGAAGTCAATAGGGGTAAGAAATTGGACAATTCAGGTTCAAAGGCAGTTCGTTCCATATAGGAGTGGTTGGTGTATTCCGTAGTTCTAGCTATTGGATTTCACTCAAAACTCACCAAATGACTCCTCCTCACATATTATGATGATGCCAAAGTTTTGGAAACGATCGGAAGTCTATAGGGGTAAGAAATTGGACAGTTCAGGTTCAAAGCCAGTTCGTTCCTTGTAGGAGCGGTTGATGTATTCCGTAGTTCTAGCGATTGGATTTCACTCAAAACTCACCAAATAACTCCTCCCACCATATTATGATGATGACCAAGTTTTGGGATCGATCGGAAATCAATAGGGGTAAGAAATTGGACAATACAGGTTCAAAGGCATTTCTTTCGGAATTGGAGTGGTTGGTGTATTGCATAGTTCTAGCGATTGGATTTCACTCAAAACTCACCAAATGACTCCTCCCACCATATTATGATGATGCCCAAGTTTTGGGCTCAATCGGAAATCAATAGGAGTAAGAAATTGGACAATTCAGGTTCAAAGGCAGTTCGTTCCTTATAGGAGCGGTTGCTGTATGCCGTAGTTCTTGCGATTGGATTTCACTTAAAACTCACCAAATGACTCCTCCCACCATATTATGATGATGCCCAAGTTGTGGGCTCGATCGGAAATCAATAGGGGTAAGAAATTGGACAATTCAGGTTCAAAGGCTGTTCGTTCCTTATAGGAGTGGTCGGTGTATTCCGTAGTTTTAGCGATTGGATTTCACTCAAAACTCATCAAATGACTCCTCGCACCATATTATGATGATGCCCAAGTTGTGGGCTTGATCGGAAATCAATGGGGGTAAGAAATTGGACAATTCAGGTTCAAAGGCAGTTCGTTCCTTATAGGAGTGGTTGGTGTATTCCGTAGTTCTAGCTATTGGATTTCACTCAAAACTCACCAAATGACTCCTCCCACCATATTATGATGATGCCAAAGTTTTGGGATAGATCGGAAGTCAATAGGGGTAAGAAATTGGACAATTCAGGTTCAAAGGCAGTTCGTTCCATATAGGAGTGGTTGGTGTATTCCGTAGTTCTAGCTATTGGATTTCACTCAAAACTCACCAAATGACTCCTCCTCACATATTATGATGATGCCAAAGTTTTGGGACCGATCGGAAGTCAATAGGGGTAAGAAATTGGACAATTCAGGTTCAAAGGCAGTTCGTTCCTTATAGGAGCGGTTGCTGTATTCCGTAGTTCTTGCGATTGGATTTCACTCAAAACTCACCAAATGACTCCTCCCACCATATTATGATGATGCCCAAGTTTTGGGTTCGATCGGAAATCAATAGGGGTAAGAAATTGGACAATTCAGGTTCAAAGGAAGTTCATTCATTATTGGAGCGGTTGTTGTATTCCATAGTTTTAGCGAATGTATTTCACTTAAAACTCACCAAATGACTCCTCACACCATATTATGATGATGCCCAAGTTTTGGGCTCAATCGGATATCCATTGGGGTAAGAAATTGGACAATTCAAGTTCGAAGGCAGTTCGTTTCTAATTGGAGTGGTTGGTGTATTGCATAGTTCTAGCGATTGGATTTCACTCAAAACTCACCAAATGACCCCTCCCACCATATTATGATGATGCCCAAGTTTTGGGCTCGATCGGAAATCAATAGGAGTAAGAAATTGGACAGTTCAGGTTCAAAGGCAGTTCGTTCCTTATAGGAGTGGTTGGTGTATTCCGTAGTTCTAGCGAATGGATTTCACTCAAAACTCACCAAATGACTCCTCCAACCATATTGTGATAATGCCCAAGTTTTGGGCTCGATCGGAAATCCATAGCGGTAAGAAATTGGACAATTCATGTTCGTAGGTAGTTCGTTCCGAATTGGAGTGGTTAGTGTATTGCATAGTTCTGGCGATTGGATTTCACTCAAAACTCACCAAATGACTCCTCCCACCATATTATGATGATGCCCAAGTTTTCGGCTCGAACGGAAATCAATAGGGGTAAGAAATTGGACAATTCAGTTTCAAAGGCAGTTCGTTCCTTATAGGAGTGGTTGGTGTATTCCGTAGTTCTAGCGAATGGATTTCACTCAAAACTCACCAAATGACTCCTCCCACCATATTATGATGATGCCCAAGTTTTGGGCTCGATCGGAAATCAATAGGGGTAAGAAATTGGACAATTCAGGTTCAAAGGCTGTTCGTTCCATATAGGAGTGGTTGGTGTATTCCGTAGTTCTTGGGATTGGATTTCACTCAAAACTCACCAAATGACTCCTCCCACCATATTATGATGATGCCCAAGTTTTGGGCTCGATCGGAAATCAATATTGGTAAGAAATTGGACAATTCAGGTTCAAAGGCTGTTCGTTCCATATAGGAGTGGTTGGTGTATTCCGTAGTTCTAGTGGTTGGATTTCACTCAAAACTCACCAAATGACTCCTCCCACCATATTATGATGATGCCCAAGTTTTGGGCTCGATCGGAAATCAATAGGGGTAAGAAATTGGACAATTCAGGTTCAAAGGCAGTTCGTTCCTTATAGGAGTGGTTGGTGTATTCCGTAGTTCTAGCGAGTGGATTTCACTCAAAACTCACCAAATGACTCCTCCAACCATATTATTATAATGCCCAAGTTTTGGGCTCGATCGGAAATCCATAGGGGTAAGAAATTGGAAAATTCAAGTTCGTAGGTAGTTCGTTCCGAATTGGAGTGGTTAGTGTATTGCATAGTTCTGGCGATTGGATTTCACTCAAAACTCACCAAATGACTCCTCCCACCATATTATGATGATGCCCAAGTTTTCAGCTCGATCGGAAATCAATAGGGGTAAGATATTGGACAATTCAGGTTCAAAGGCAGTTTGTTCCTTATAGGGGTGGTTGGTGTATTCCGTAGTTCTAGGGATAGGATTTCACTCAAAACTCACCAAATGACTCCTCCCACCATATTATGATGATGCCCAAGTTTTGGGCTCGATCGGAATTCCATAGGGGTAAGAAATTGGACAATTAAAGTTCGAAGATAGTTCGTTCCGAATTGGAGTGGTTGGTGTATTGCATAGTTCTGGCGATTGGATTTCACTCAAAACTCACCAAATGACTCCGCCCACCATATTACGATGATGGCCAAGTTTTGGGCACGATCGGAAGTCTAATGGGGTAAGAAATTTGACAATTCAAGTTCGAAGACAGTTCGTTCCGAATTGGAGTGGTTTATGTATTGCATAGTTCTAGCGATTGGATTTCACTCAAAACCCACCAAAGGACTCCTCCCACCATATTACGATGATGGCCAAGTTTTGGGCTCGATCGGAAATCAATAGGGGTGAGAAATTGGACAATTCAGGTTCGAAGGCAGTTCGTTCCTTATAGGAGTGGTTGGTGTATTCCGTAGTTCTAGCGATTGGATTTCACTCAAAACTTACCAAATGACTCCTCCCACCATATTATGATGCTGCCCAAGTTTTGGGCTCGATCGGAAATCAATAGGGGTAAGAAATTGGACAATTCAAGTTCAAAGGCAGTTCGTTCCTTATAGGAGTGGTTGGTGTATTCCGTAGTTCTGGCTATTGGATTTCACTCAAAACCCACCAAATGACTCCTCCCACCATATTATGATGATGGCCAAGTTTTGGGCTGGATCGGAAATCAATAGGGGTGAGAAATTGGACAATTCAGGTTGAAAGGCAGTTCGATCCTTATAGGAGTGGTTGGTGTATTCCGAAGTTCTAGCGATTGGATTTCACTCAAAACTCACCAAGTGACTCCTCCCACCATATTATGATGATGCCCAACTTTTGGGCTTGATCGGAAATCAATAGGGGTAAGAAATTGGACAATTCAGGTTCAAAGGCTGTTCGTTCCATATAGGAGTGGTTGGTGTATTCCGTAGTTCTAGTGATTGGATTTCACTCAAAACTCACCAAATGACTCCTCCCACCATATTATTATAATGCCCAAGTTTTGGGCTCGATCGGAAATCCATAGGGGTAAGAAATTGGACAATTCAAGTTCGTAGGTAGTTCGTTCCGAATTGGAGTGGTTTGTGTATTGCATAGTTCTGGCGATTGGATTTCACTCAAAACTCACCAAATGACTCCTCCCACCATATTATGATGATGCCCAAGTTTTCGGCTCGATCGGAAATCAATAGGGGTAAGAAATTGGACAATTCAGGTTCAAAGGCAGTTCGTTCCTTATAGGAGTGGTTGGTGTATTCCATAGTTCTAGCGATTGGATTTCACTCAAAACTCACCAAATGACTCCTCCCACCATATTATGATGATGCCCAAGTTTTGGGCTCGATCGGAAATCAATAGGAGTAAGAAATTGGACAATTCAGGTTCAAAGGCTGTTCGTTCCATATAGGAGTGGTTGGTGTATTCCGTAGTTCTAGGGATTGGATTTCACTCAAAACCCACCAAATGACTCCTCCCACCATATTATGATGATGCCCAAGTTTTGGGCTCGATCGGAAATCAATAGGGGTAAGAAATTGGACAATTCAGGTTCAAAGGCAGTTCGTTCCTTATAGGAGTGGTTGGTGTATTCCGTAGTTCTAGCGAATGGATTTCACTCAAAACTCACCAAATGACTCCTCCCACCATATTATGATGATGCCCAAGTTTTGGGCTCGATCGGAAATCAATAGGGGTAAGATATTGGACAATTTAGGTTCAAAGGCAGTTCGTTCCTTATAGGGGTGGTTGGTGTATTCCGTAGTTCTAGCGATCGGATTTCACTCAAAACTCACCAAATGACTCCTCCCACCATATTATGATGATGCCCAAGTTTTCGGCTCGATCGGAAATCAATAGGGGTAAGAAATTGGACAATTCAGGTTCAAAGGCAGTTCGTTCCTTATAGGAGTGGTTGGTGTATTCCGTAGTTCTAGCAATTGGATTTCACTCAAAACTCACCAAATGACTCCTCCCACCATATTATGATGATGCCCAAGTTTTGGGCTCGATCGGAAATCAATAGGGGTAAGAAAGTGGACAATTCAGGTTCAAAGGCAGTTCGTTCCTTATAGGAGTGGTTGGTGTATTCCGTAGTTCTAGCGAATGGATTTCACTCAAAACTCACCAAATGACTCCTCCCACCATATTATGATGATGCCCAAGTTTTGGGCTCGATCGGAAATCAATAGGGGTAAGATATTGGACAATTTAGGTTCAAAGGCAGTTCTTTCCTTATAGGGGTGGTTGGTGTATTCCGTAGTTCTAGCGATCGGATTTCACTCAAAACTCACCAAATGACTCCTCCCACCATATTATGATGATGCCCAAGTTTTGGGCTCGATCGGAATTCCATAGGGGTAAGAAATTGGACAATTAAAGTTCGAAGATAGTTCGTTCCGAATTGGAGTGGTTGGTGTATTGCATAGTTCTAGCGATTGGATTTCACTCAAAACTCACCAAATGACTCCTCCCACCATATTATGATGATGCCCAAGTTTTCGGCTCGATCGGAAATCAATAGGGGTAAGAAATTGGACAATTCAAGTTCAAAGGCTGTTCGTTCCATATAGGAGTGGTTGGTGTATTCCGTAGTTCTAGGGATTGGATTTCACTCAAAATTCACCGAATGACTCCTCCCACCATATTATGATGATGCCCAAGTTTTGGGCTCGATCGGAAATCAATAGGGGAAAGAAATTGGACAATACAAGTTCGAAGGCAGTTCGTTCCAAATTGGAGTGGTTGGTGTATTACATAGTTGTAGCGATTGGATTTCACTCAAAACTCACCAAATCACTCCTCCCACCATATTATGATGATGCCCAAGTTTTGGGCACGATCGGAAGTCCAATGGGGTAAGAAATTGGACAATTCAAGTTCGAAGACAGTTCGTTCCGAATTGGAGTGGTTTATGTATTGCATAGTTCTTGCAATTGGATTTCTCCCAAAACACACCAAACGACTCCCCCCACCATATTATGATGATGCCCAAGTTTTGGGCTCGATCAGAAATCAATAGGGGTAAGAAATTGGACAACTCAGGTTCAAAGGCAGTTCGTTCCTTTTAGGAGTGGCTGGGGTATTCCGTAGTTCTAGCGATTGGATTTCACTCAAAACCCACCAAATGACTCCTCCTACCATATTATGATGATGGCCAAGTTTTGGGCTCGATCGGAAATCAATAGGGGTGAGAAATTGGACAATTCGGGTTCGAAGGCAGTTCGTTCCTTATTGGAGTGGTTGGTGTATTCCGTAGTTCTAGCGATTGGATTTCACTCAAAACTCACGAAATGACTCCTCCCACCATATTATGACGATGCCCAACTTTTGGGCTCGATCGGAAATCAATAGGGGTAAGAAATTGGACAATTCAGGTTCAAAGGCTGTTCGTTCCATATAGGAGTGGTTGGTGTATTCCGTGGTTCTAGGGATTGGATTTCACTCAAAACCCACCAAATGACTCCTCCCACCATATTATGATGATGCCCATGTTTTGGGCTCGATCGGAAATCAATAGGGGTAAGAAATTGGACAATTCAGGTTCAAAGGCAGTTCGTTCCTTATAGGAGTGGTTGGTGTATTCCGTAGTTCTAGCGAATGGATTTCACTCAAAACTCACCAAATGACTCCTCCCACCATATTATGATGATGCCCAAGTTTTGGGCTCGATCGGAAATCAATAGGGGTAAGATATTGGACAATTTAGGTTCAAAGGCAGTTCTTTCCTTATAGGGGTGGTTGGTGTATTCCGTAGTTCTAGCGATCGGATTTCACTCAAAACTCACCAAATGACTCCTCCCACCATATTATGATGATGCCCAAGTTTTGGGCTCGATCGGAATTCCATAGGGGTAAGAAATTGGACAATTAAAGTTCGAAGATAGTTCGTTCCGAATTGGAGTGGTTGGTGTATTGCATAGTTCTAGCGATTGGATTTCACTCAAAACTCACCAAATCACTCCTCCCACCATATTATGATGATGCCCAGGTTTTGGGCTCGATCGGAAATCAATACGGGTAAGAAATTGGACAATTCAAGTTCAAAGGCAGTTCGTTCCTTATAGGAGTGGTTGGTGTATTCCGTAGTTCTAGCGATTGGATTTCACTCAAAACCCACCAAATCACTCCTCCCACCATATTATGATGATGCCCAAGTTTTGGGCACGATCGGAAGTCCAATGGGGTAAGAAATTGGACAATTCAAGTTCGAAGACAGTTCTTTCCGAATTGGAGTGGTTGGTGTATTGCATAGTTCTAGCGATTGGATTTCACTCAAAACCCACCAAATGACTCCTCCCACCATATTATGATGATGGCCAAGTTTTGGGCTGGATCGGAAATCAATAGGGGTGAGAAATTGGACAATTCAGGTTGAAAGACAGGTCGTTCCTTATAGGAGTGGTTGGTGTATTCCGTAGTTGTAGCGATTGGATTTCACTCAAAACTCACCAAGTGACTCCTCCCACCATATTATGATGATGCCCAAGTTTTGGGCTCGATCGGAAATCAATAGGGGTAAGAAATTGTACAATTCAGGTTCAAAGGCAGTTCGTTCCTTATAGGAGTGGTTGGTGTATTCCGTAGTTCTAGCGAGTGGATTTCACTCAAAACTCACCAAATGACTCCTCCAACCATATTATGATAATGCCCAAGTTTTGGGCTCGATCGGAAATCCATAGGGGTAAGAAATTGGACAATTCAAGTTCGTAGCTAGTTCGTTCCGAATTGGAGTGGTTAGTGTATTGCATAGTTCTGGCGATTGGATTTCACTCAAAACTCCCCAAATGACTCCTCCCACCATATTTTGATGATGCCCAAGTTTTGGGCTCGATCGGAATTCCATAGGGGTAAGAAATTGGACAATTAATGTTCGAAGATAGTTCGTTCCGAATTGGAGTGGTTGGTGTATTGCATAGTTCTATCGATTGGATTTCACTCAAAACTCACCAAATGACTCTTCCCACCATATTATGATGATGCCCAAGTTTTGGGCTCGATCGGAAATCAATAGGGGTAAGAAATTGGACAATTCAAGTTCAAAGGCTGTTCGTTCCATATAGGAGTGGTTGGTGTATTCCGTAGTTCTAGGGATTGGATTTCACTCAAAATTCACCGAATGACTCCTCCCACCACATTATGATGATGCCCAAGTTTTGGGCTCGATCGGAAATCAATAGGGGAAAGAAATTGGACAATTCAAGTTCGAAGGCAGTTCGTTCCAAATTGGAGTGGTTGGTGTATTACATAGTTGTAGCGATTGGATTTCACTCAAAACTCACCAAATCACTCCTCCCACCATATTATGATGATGCCCAAGTTTTGGGCACGATCGGAAGTCCAATGGGGTAAGAAATTGGACAATTCAGGTTCGAAGACAGTTCGTTCCGAATTGGAGTGGTTTATGTATTGCATAGTTCTTGCAATTGGATTTCCCCCAAAACACACCAAACGAATCCCCCCACCATATTATGATGATGCAAAAGTTTTTGGCTCGATCAGAAATCAATAGGGGTAAGAAATTGGACAACTCAGGTTCAAAGGCAGTTCGTTCCTTTTAGGAGTGGCTGGGGTATTCCGTAGTTCTAGCTATTGGATTTCACTCAAAACCCACCAAATGACTCCTCCTACCATATTATGATGATGGCCAAGTTTTGGGCTCGATCGGAAATCAATAGGGGTGAGAAATTGGACAATTCAGGTTCGAAGGCAGTTCGTTCCTTATAGGAGTGGTTGGTGTATTCCGTAGTTCTAGCGATTGGATTTCACTCAAAACTCACGAAATGACTCCTCCCACCATATTATGACGATGCCCAACTTTTGGGCTCGATCGGAAATCAATAGGGGTAAGAAATTGGACAATTCAGGTTCAAAGGCAGTTCGTTCCTTATAGGAGTGGCTGGTGTATTCTGTAGTTCTAGCGATTGGATTTCACTCAAAACTCACCAAATGACTCCTCCCATCGTATTATGATGATTCCCAAGTTTTGGGCTCGATCGGAAATCCATATTGGTAAGAAATTGGACAATCCAAGTTCGAAGGCAGTTTGTTCCGAATTGGAGTGGTTGGTGTATTGCATAGTTCTAGCGATTGGATTTCACTCAAAACACACCAAATGACTCCTCCCACCGTATTATGATCATGCCCAAGTTGTGGGCTCGATCGGAAATCAATAGGGGTATGAAATTGGACAATTCAGGTTCAAAGGCAGTTCGTTCCTTATAGGAGTGGCTGGTGTATTCTGTAGTTCTAGCGATTGGATTTCACTCAAAACTCACCAAATGACTCCTCCCATCGTATTATGATGATTCCCAAGTTTTGGGCTCGATCGGAAATCCATATTGGTAAGAAATTGGACAATCCAAGTTCGAAGGCAGTTCGTTCCGAATTGGAGTGGTTGGTGTATTGCATAGTTCTAGCGATTGGATTTCACTCAAAACACACCAAATGACTCCTCCCACCGTATTATGATCATGCCCAAGTTGTGGGCTCGATCGGAAATCAATAGGGGTATGAAATTGGACAATTCAGGTTCAAAGGCAGTTCGTTCCTTATAGGAGTGGCTGGTGTATTCTGTAGTTCTAGCGAGTGGATTTCACTCAAAACTCACCAAATGACTCCTCCCATCGTATTATGATGATTCCCAAGTTTTGGGCTCGATCGGAAATCCATATTGGTAAGAAATTGGACAATCCAAGTTCGAAGGCAGTTCGTTCCGAATTGGAGTGGTTGGTGTATTGCATAGTTCTAGCGATTGGATTTCACTCAAAACACACCACATGACTCCTCCCACCGTATTATGATAATGCCCAAGTTGTGGGCTCGATCCGAAATCAATAGGGGTATGAAATTGGACAATTCAGGTTCAAAGGTAGTTCGTTCCTTATAGGAGTGGTTGGTGTATTCCGTACTTCTAGCGATTGGATTTCACTTAAAACTCCCCAAATGACTCCTCCCACCATATTATGATGATGCCCAAGTTTTGGGCTCGATCGGAAATCAATAGGGGTAAGAAATTGGACAATTCAGGTTCAAAGGCAGTTCGTTCCTTATTGGAGTGGTGGTTGTATTGCATAGTTCTAGTGATTGGATTTCACTCAAAACTCACCAAATGACTCCTCCCACCATTTTATGATGATGACCAAGTTTTGGGCTCGATCGGAAATAAATTGGGGTATGAAATTGGACAATTCAGGTTCAAAGGCAGTTCATTCCGAATTGGAGTGGTTGGTATACTGCATTGTTCTAGCAATTGGATTTCACTCAAAACTCACCAAATGACTCCTCCCACCATTTTATGATGATGCCCAAGTTGTGGGCTCGATCGAAAATCAATAGGGGTATGAAAGTGGACAATTCAGGTTCAAAGGCAGTTTGTTCCTTATAGGGGTGGTTGGTGTATTCCGTAGTTCTAGCGATTGGATTTCACTCAAAACTCATCAAATTAATCCTCCCACCATTTTATGATGATGCCCAAGTTTTGGGCTCGATCAGAAATCCGTAGGGGTAAGAAATTGGACAATTCAAGTTCGAAGACAGTTCGTTCCGAATTGGAGTGGTTGGTGTATTGCATAGTTCTAGCAATTGGATTTCACTCAAAACTCACCAAAAGACTCCTCCCACAATATTATGATGATGCCCAAGTTTTGGGCTCGATCGCAAATCAATAGGGTTAAGAAATTGGACAATTCATGTTCGAAGGTAGTTCGTTCCTTATAGGAGTGGTTGGTGTATTGCATAGTTCTAGCGATTAGATGCCCAAGTTCGAAGGCAGTACGTTCCGAATTGGACTGGTTGGAGTATTGCATAGTTCCAAAGATTGGATTTCACTTAAAATTCACCCAATGACTCCTCCCACCATATTATGATGATTCCCAAGTTTTGGGCTCGATCGGAAATCCATAGGGGTAAGAAATTGGACAATTCAAGTTCGAAGGCAGTTCGTTCCGAATTGGACTGGTTGGTGTATTGCATAGTTCTAGCGTTTGAATTTCCCTCAAAACTCACCAAATGACTCCTCCCACCACATTATGATGATTCCCAAGTTTTGGGCTCGATCGGAATTCCATAGGGGTAAGAAATTGGACAATTCAAGTTCGAAGGCAGTTCGTTCCAAATTGGAGTGGTTGGTGTATTGCATAGTTCTAGCGATTGGATTTCACTCAAAACTCACCAAATGAATCCTCCCACACTATTATGAAGATGCCCAAGTTTTGGGCTCGACCGGAAATCCATAGGGGTAAGAAATTGGACAATTCAGGTTCACTGGCAGTTCCTTCCTTATTGGAGTGGCTGGTGTATTCCGTAGTTCCAGCAATTGGATTTCACTCAAAACTCACCAAATGACTCCTCCCACGATATTATGATGATGCCCAAGTTTTTGGCTCGATCGGAAATCCATAAGGGTAAGAAATTGGACAATTCAAGTTCGAAAGAAGTTCGTTCCTTATAGGAGTGGTTGGTGTATTGCATAGTTCTAGCGATTGGATTTCACTGAAAACTCACCAAATGACTCCTCCAACCATATCATGATGATTCCCAAGTTTTATGCTCGATCGGAAATCCATAGGGGTAAGAAATTGGACAATTCATGTTCGAAGGCAGTTCGTTCCGAATTGGACTGGTTGGTGTATTGCATAGTTCTAGCGATTAGATTTCACTCAAAACTCACCAAACGACTCCTCCCACCGTATTATGATGATTCCCAGGTTTTGGGCTCGATCGGAAATCCATAGGGTTAAGAAATTGGACAATTCAGGTTCAAAGGCAGTTCGTTCCTTATAGGAGTGGTTGGTGTATTCCGTAGTTCTAGCGATTGAATTTCACTCAAAACTCACGAAATGACTCCTCCCACAATATTATGTTGATGCCCAAGTTTTGGGCTCGATCGGAAATCAATAGGGGTAAGAAATTGGACAATTCAGGTTCAAAGGCAGTTCGTTCCTTATAGGAGTGGTTGGTGTATTCCGTAGTTCTAGCGATCTTATTTCACTCAAAACACACCGAATGACTCCTCCCACCGTATTATGATGTTGCCAAAGTTTTGGGCTCGATCGGAAATCCATAGGGGTAAGAAATTGGACAATTCAAGTTCGATGGCAGTTCGCTCCGAATTGGAGTGGTTGGTGTATTGCATAGTTCTAGCGATTGGATTTCACTCAACACTCACCAACTGACTCCTCCCACCATATTACGAAGATTCCCAAGTTTGGGCTCGAGCGGAAATCCATAGGGGTAAGAAATTGGACAATTCAAGTTCGAAGGCAATTCGTTCCGAATTAGAGTGGTTAGTGTATTGCATAGTTCTAGCGATTGAATTTCACTCAAAACTCACCAAATGACTCCTCCCACCATATTATGATGATTCCCAAGTTTTGGGCTCGACCGGAAATCCATAGGGGTAAGAAATTGGACAATTCAAGTTCGAAGGCAGTTCATTCCGAATTGGACTGGTTGGAGTATTGCATAGTTCCAGCGATTGGATTTCACTTAAAACTCACCAAATGACTCCTCCCACCATATTATGATGATTCCCAAGTTTTGGGCTCGATCGGAAATCCATAGGGGTAAGAAATTGGACAATTCAAGTTCGAAAGCAGTTCGTTCCGAATTGGACCGGTTGGAGTATTGCATAGTTCCAGCGATTGGATTTCACTCAAAACTCACCGAATGACTCCTCCCAACATATTATGATGATTCCCAAGTTTTGGGCTCGATCGGAAATCCATAGGGGTAAGAAATTGGACAATTCAAGTTCGAAAGCAGTTCGTTCCGAATTGGAGTGGTTGGTGTATTGCGTAGTTCTAGCGATTGGATTTCACTCAAAACTCACCAAATAACTCCTCCCACCATATTATGATGATTCCCAAGTTTTGGGCTCGATTGGAAATCCATAGGGGTAAGAAATTGGACAATTCAGGTTCAATGGCAGTTAGTTCGTTATTGGAGTGGCTGGTGTATTCCTTAGTTCTAGCAATTGGATTTCACTCAAAACTCACCAAATGACTCCTCCCACCATATCATGATGATGCCCAAGTTTTGGGCTCGATCGGAAATCAATAGGGGTAAGAAATTGGACAATTCAGGTTCAAAGGCAGTTCGTTCCTCATAGGAGTGGTTGGTGTATTCCGTAGTTCTAGCGATTGGATTTCACTCAAAACTCACCAAATGACTACTCCCACCATATTATGTTCATGCCCAAGTTTTGGGCTCGATCGGAAATCAATAGGGGTAAGAAATTGGACAATTCAGGTTCAAAGGCAGTTCGTTCCTTTTAGGAGTGGTTGGTGTATTCCGTAGTTCTAGCGATCTTATTTCACTCAAAACTCACCGAATGACTCCTCCCACCATATTATGATGTTGCCAAAGTTTTGGGCTCGATCGGAAATCCATAGGGGTAAGAAATTGGACAATTCAAGTTCGAAGGCAATTCGTTCCAAATTGGAGTGGTTGGTGTATTCCGTAGTTCTAGCGATTGGATTTCACTCAAAACTCACCAAATGACTCCTCCCACCATATTATGATGATTCCCAAGTTTTGGGCTCGATCGGAAATCCGTAGGGTAAGAATTTGGACAATTCAAGTTGGAAGGCAGTTCCTTCCGTATAGGAGTGTTTAGTGTATTGCATAGTTCTAGCGATTGGGTTTCACCCAAAACTCACCAAATGTGTCCTCCCACCATATTATGGTGATGCCCAAGTTTTTGGCTCGATAGGAAATCCATAGCGGTAAGAAATTGGACAATTCAAGTTCGAAGGCAGTTCGTTCCTTATAGGAGTTGTTGGTGTATTCCGTAGTTCTAGCGATTGGATTTCACTCAAAACTCACCAAATGACTCCTCCCACCATATTATGATGATGCCCAAGTTTTGGGCTCGATCAGAAATCAATAGGGGTAAGAAATTGGACAATTCAAGTTCGAAGGCAGTTCGTTACTTATACGAGTGGCTGGTGTATTCCGTAGTTCTAGCGATTGGATTTCATTCAAAACTCACCAAATGACTCCCCCCACCATATTATGATGATGCCCAAGTTTTGGGCTCGATCCGAAATCCATAGGGGTAAGAAATTGGACAATTCAAGTTCGAAGACAGTTCGTTCCGAATTGGAGTGGTTGGCGTATTGCATAGTTCTAGCGATTGGATTTCACTCAAAACTCACCAAATGACTCCTCCCACCATATTATGATGATGCCCAAGTTTTGGGCTCGATCAGAAATCAATAGGGGTAAGAAATTGGACAATTCAGTTTCGAAGGCAGTTCGTTCCTTATAGGAGTGGTTGGTGTATTCCGTACTTCTAGTGATTGGATTTCACTCAAAACTCACCAAATGACCCCTCCCACCGTATTTTGATGATGCCCAAGTTTTGGGCTCGATCGGAAATCAATAGGGGTAAGAAATTGGACAATTCAAGTTCAAAGGCAGTTCGTTCCTTATCGGAGTGGTTGGTGTATTCTGTAGTTCTAGCTATTGGATTTCACTCAAAACTCACCAAATCACTCCTCCCACCATATTATGATGATGCACAAGTTTTGGGCTCTATCGGAATTCAATACGGGCAAGAAATTGGACAATTCAGGTTCAAAGGCCGTTCGTTCCTTATATGAGTGGTTGGTGTATTCCGTAGTTCTAGCGATTGGATTTCACTCAAAACTCACCAAATAACTCCTCCCACCATATTATGTTGAGGCCCAACCTTTGGGCTCGATCGGAAGTCCATAGGTGTAAGAAATTGCACAATTCAAGTTGGAAGGCAGTTCGTTCCGAATTGGAGTCGTTGGTGTATTGCATAGTTCTAGCAATTGGATTTCAGTCAAAACTCACCAAATGACTCCTACCAATATATTTGACAATGCCCAAGTTCTGGGCTCTATCCAAACTCCATAGGTGTCAGAAAGTGGACAATTCATGTTCAAGGGCAGTTCGTTCCGAATTGGAGTGGCTGGTGTATTCCGCAGTTCTAGCGATTGGATTTCACTCAAAACTCACCAAATGACTCCTCCCACCATATTATGATGATGCCCAAGTTTTGGGCTCGATCGGAAATCCATAGGGGTAAGAATTTGGACAATTCAAGTTGGAAGGCAGTTCCTTCCGTATAGGAGTGTTTAGTGTATTGCATAGTTCTAGCGATTGGGTTTCACCCAAAACTCACCAAATGTGTCCTCCCACCATATTATGATGATGCCCAAGTTTTGCGCACGATCGGAAATCAATAGGGTTAAGAAATTGGACATTTCAGGTTCAAAGGCAGTTCCTTTGATAAGTTCAAAATTTCACACATTTGCATGCCTTCATTGCTTAGTAATTTTGTTTAGTTTCTCTTTATTTCGAGTCACTCATCTATGTTTGTGTGTTCTGTAGATTTTGGGAGCAAGAGATCACATTTGCTACAATCCATGCATATTAAGGGCTGATTGGCATAAGAGGAATACACTTGAGGCATTTGAAGCAAAATGGTGCAAAAACGTGCAAAAACTGGAGCCTGAGTTAGAGGTTCATTTCGGACTTATCTTCTTCATCCGAGCTTGGATTGGGCTAATGTTTGTGTGGTTGGATCAGTGACATTCTGAACTTCAAAATGGACATCTTAAAGTCATCATTTGATTCAGCCCAACCCAATTCGTGAGCCCATGGAAATACACATCATGCTGACATGGGATGAGCTGATGGATGCTTGGTCATGGTGAGCTAGGCATGAGCTATTGGTTTCTGAATGGAAGCTTGGTCATGCTGACATGATGATGAGCTAGGGCTACTGGTGGGATTTATTGGTGAAGTGCAGCAACCAATTCTGATTATCTAAATACAAGTGTTGTATGCATTAGCCATATTGAATTCAGATTTATCTCTCCCATCTCCCTATAAATACCACTTCCATTCCTGAGATTCACAATCCCCAGATATTACACACATTCACTCATCCATTACTCCCATACACACATTCAGATTCACCACAAAGAGAGAAGAGAGCTAGCTGCAAAGGAGGGAGAGCTTGGAGCTGTCCTGGAAACTACCTTGCTGCCACCAGCTAGTTCTTCTATTCTCTTTACTCTATCTATGTATTTCTTATTTTCTGTATTCATAGTTATGTTTAACTAATCCATTTAGTTAGGGCTTAGGATGAAGCCCTAGTCATGAATATTCAATGTTATGGATGAATTCTTAGTTAATTGATTTCCTTGCTTTCATTATCAAGTTGTTAACCTCCAGTTTATTATGTGCTTGATGTATGTTTTCTTGGAGTAGCTAACTAGGATTTTATGCATCTAGCACAGGTTGGGAAGGGGTTTAGATTCACCAATTCTACTCTCCTTTCACAAGCAACACATGAATGGCCTAAGAATCATTCAAGGGGTTAATAACCATAGGTTGACTAGGACAGATACCATGTTCTAGGACTTGTGTGATTATCATATTCTCAAGGAACTTAATGACTCTTGTATGCTTTATTCTAAGTAGATACCATGCTTAGGTTGCATATTAGAGATCACGTGTTGTGTAGATACCATGCACAATCACATGCCTTAGGAGAATCATGCATCCTGCACCTAGATACCATAGGCTTGTATGCGATAATCTATTATTAATGAAGCTTGAGTCAATTTCTATGCATTCATAACTTGGATAGGAAGACTAGAGGTGGATTCCAAGGCTCTAACACTTCTCAATCATTGTTTCACAACTTGTTCATTGCTGCCATTGTTTACTTTCCAGCACTTCCATTTCATTCCTTGTTTTCATTTCAACAACAAAACCCCCCATTCGAGTGCGTGTGTGGTGCTAGGATTCTGTCCTAGACCTTGCCATTTGTAAGTTTGTTTGTTTGTTTGTTTTTCTGTTTTTCCATCATTCTAAGTAGTTTAACTTGCAACCAAGTTACCATTCTCCGTGGGATCGACCTCGTATTTACATAAGCTATACTATAAATGGTTCGTGCACTTGCGAGAATTGAAGTTGCTATTTGTAATAACTCATTTTAGTTGTTAGGAATAGGCTCAACAAGTTTTTGGCGCCGTTGCCGGGGAACCGGTAACGATGGTGCTATAGTTAGATTACTTTGAGTGTTTTTGTTTTTGTTAGTTTTATTTGTTATTTTCGTTGGTTTTTCTTTCAGTATTCAGTTTTTCTTTTTAGTTGTTATCACCATTTGAAGGCACTAATTTGGTTCTTGAGTGTGCATGTATGTCCGAATCTGATTCTGAGCCACTTTCACCAAGAACTTTTGCTGTACGTGTTGGTTTGAGGAGGAATTATAGTTCTTCAAGCACTGATTCTAAGAGCTACGAATCTGAAGGTTCAAGCAACATGGCAGAGATTCCAAACAACAACAATAATGATGAAGGAGGTGGTGCACTTGTTGTCCAACCTCGGAAACCCCTGCGTGAATTTTCCATTCCCAAAGTCACTGATCAACCTTCGTGCATCGTCTATCCTCAACTCACAATTGACAGGTTTGAGCTTAGAAGTGGTATGATTCATCTTCTTCCAACTTATTATGGTAATGCCACTGAGGATCCTTACATGCATGTTAAGCAATTCTTTGAAATATGTGCTACAATCAAAATTCAAGGACTTGATGATGAGCAGATTAAGATGAGGCTATTCCCATTCAGTTTAAAAGATAAGGCTAAGTCTTGGTTATACTCTTTGCCTAATGCTTCAATTCGTACTTGGGATGAGCTTTCTAATAAGTTTTTGCAGAAATTCTTTCCAGCTCAAAAGACTAACAAGATTAGAAAGGAAATTCTTGGTTTCACACAAAGAGAAGGAGAAGCTTTTCATGAATGCTGGGAAAGGTACAAGGAGATGATGAGTTCTTGCCCACACCACAATATAGAGAGTTGGATGCAAATGCAATCTTTCTATGAAGGTTTGCTTGATTCTGAAAGGATGATGGTAGATGCAACAAGTGGAGAAGGATTGATGAACAAAACAGCAGATGAGGCTTTTACTCTCTTTGAATCCTTGAGTGCTAACTCTCAACAATGGAGCTACAATAAAGGAAGAGGAGCTCCTATGAAAGCTGTGGTCTCTGAGGTAAGTACTAACAATGAGATTACTGCAAAACTTGATGTTATGTGTTCTTTGCTTCAACAGGCAGTGACTGGCCCTCTAGGAAACAAAGTGGAAGTTCAAGGCCAATCTTTTGCGGACCACATGTTAGAGCAAGCAAATGCCCTTCAAGGAAGGAATCCTCAGAATGATCCTTACTCAAACACATACAATCCGGGGTGGAGAAATCATCCTAATTTCAGGTGGAGCAATAATTCAAATGTGCAACAATCTCAAGGACCTCCCCCAGGATTCCAAATACAACAAAGGCAATTCCAGCAAGCTCCCCAACAAGTTCAAGAGCAAAGGGGTGATCAAATGGGAGAATTGCAAGACATGTTCAAGAAGTTCATGGGGCAACAGATGCAAACCAATCAAAATCTTCAAAATGCAGTGAACAAACTAGAAGTGCAAGTTGGGCAGATTGCATCCTCCTTGAGCAATAGAGCATCTGGAACTTTTCCGAGCCAAACGGAGGTGAATCCAAGGCATCATGAGCAGGTTAAAGCAGTGCACATCTTGAGAAGTGGTAAACAAGTTGATAATAAGGTTGGAGATGCCAATGAAGAGCAAGAAGATGGAGAAAACGTGGAGATCATTCAGCCACCACTAGGGCAGCCCACAGACTCCACCAAACAGTCCCTCAATGCTCCTGGAAAGAGCACAGGCCCTAAGGTATCATTTAAGGCTAATCAAGTTCCAATTTCAACTAATGCTTCTAGGCCTATTGCACCCTTTCCCAGCAGGTTATCAAAGTCAAAGAAAGATCAAGGCTTGGATGAGATAATGGAAATATTCAAGAAGGTGCAAATCAACATCCCATTGCTCAGTGCCATTGCTCAGATTCCAAAGTATGCAAAATTTTTGAAGGATCTATGCACTAACAAGAGGAGATTCAAAGAGCATGAACAGGTTGAATTAAGTGAAGAGGTGAGTGCAGTCTTACAAAGAAAGCTACCTCCAAAGCTAAAGGATCCAGGTTCGTTTTCTATACCCTGTATAGTTGGTGATTTTAAGTTTCAAAAAGCTTTGCTTGATCTTGGTGCATCTATAAACCTTATGCCATATCATGTTTATGAGAAACTTAACCTTGGTGAGTTGCAAGCCACATCTGTGAGCATTCAATTGGCAGATAGAACTATCAGGTACCCTAAGGGCATTCTAGAAGATGTTTTGGTGAAAGTAGAAGAGCTAATTTTGCCAGCTGATTTCTTGGTGTTGGAAATGGAAGAAGCACCAATTCATGACAATCAGTTACCACTCATTCTAGGTCGTCCATTCATGGCAACTGCCGGTGCAATTATTGATGTGAAGAAGGGTACATTGACCATGAACGTGTTTGATGAGACAATAGCATTCAAAGTGTTTGAAGCCTCCAAGTTCCCAAGTGATGAGCATGAAGTTTTCCAGCTTGATGTCATTGATACTATGGTAAAAGAAGCACTGCCAATGAGTTATTTGGAGCCTATTGAAGCATGCATCACACAAAGTATAAGGAAAGAAGAAGTGGACAGCTTAGAGGCTGTGATCTCTCCTTTACTTTTTGAGCTTGTCTGCAGCATGGATAGCTACATAGAAGTTGGAAAGAGGTATGCAAACCAATTTGAATCATTACCCCCACCCACTAATAAGGTTTTACCTTCTATTGTGCAGGCACCAGAGTTGGAATTAAAGCAATTGCCAACACACCTTAAATATGCGTATTTAGGTGAAAGTGAGACTCTACCTGTTATCATTGCCTCACACCTCGAACCAAATGATGAGAAGAAGCTTTTGAGAGTTCTAAAAGAGCACAAAACTGCGATTGGATGGAGCATTGCAGATATCAAAGGCATAAGCCCAACATCATGCATGCACAGGATATTATTGGAGGACAATGCAATGCCTAAGAGGGATGCCCAGAGACGTCTAAATCCAAACATGAAGGAGGTGGTAAGGAAAGAGGTAATGAAGCTTTTAGATGTTGGTATTATTTACCCTATTTCTGACAGTAAATGGGTGAGCCCAGTGCAAGTTGTCCCCAAGAAATCAGGTATCACAGTGGTGAAGAATGAAGCAAACGAGCTTGTGCCTACACGGATGACCACGGGCTGGAGAGTTTGCATTGATTATAGGAAGCTCAACACAGCAACAAGCAAGGATCACTTCCCTCTTCCATTTATTGATCAAATGCTTGAGAGATTGGCTGGCCATAGCCACTATTGCTTCCTTGATGGATATTCAGGTTACAACCAAATCGCCATAGCCCCAGAAGATCAAGAGAAGACAACCTTCACATGTCCCTTTGGTACTTTTGCTTATAGGAGGATGCCTTTTGGTCTTTGCAATGCCCCAGCCACTTTCCAAAGGTGCATGATGAGCATTTTCTCTGACATGGTAGAAAGGTTTATTGAGGTATTCATGGATGACTTCTCTGTCTTTGGTGATTCTTTTGATCAATGCTTGCATAACTTATCTAAGGTGTTGGCTAGATGTGAACAGACTAATCTTGTGCTTAATTGGGAAAAATGTCATTTTATGGTTAACCAAGGCATAGTTCTTGGACATGTCATCTCTAGTAATGGAATTGAGGTAGATAAAGCTAAGATTGATTTGATTGCCTCTATGCCCTCACCTACTTCTGTCAAAGAAGTACGTTCTTTCCTTGGCCATGCAGGTTTCTATAGGCGTTTCATTAAAGATTTTTCTAAGATTGCAAGGCCTTTGTGCAATCTCCTTACGAAGGACATGGATTTTGTGTTCGATCAAAACTGTGAGAATGCTTTCAAAGCTTTGAAAATGATGCTCACAACTGCCCCAATCATTATACCACCGGATTGGAGCTTGCCTTTTGAACTGATGTGTGACGCCTCAGATTATGCCGTTGGAGCTGTTTTGGGGCAGCGAGTCGATAAGAAGCCACATGCCATCTACTATGCTAGTAGAACCCTCAACGATGCCCAACTCAACTATTCCACCACAGAGAAGGAGTTGTTAGCTGTCATATTTGCTTTAGAGAAGTTCAGATCTTATTTGATTACTAACAAGGTCATTGTTTACACTGATCATGCAGCATTGAAATACTTGTTAGCTAAAAAGGATGCCAAGCCACGCCTCATTAGATGGATCCTGTTGTTGCAAGAGTTTGACTTGGAGATAAAAGATAAGAACGGAAGTGAGAATGTGGTGGCTGATCATTTGAGTAGATTGGTGCATGTATCTAATGAAGAGGAGGATTCATTGCCATTGCGTGAAAGCTTCCCTGATGAGCAACTCTTCTCTATTTGTGCTTTGAATTCTCTTAATCCATTGCCTTGGTTTGCTGATATTGTTAACTATTTGTGCACTAACGAACTCCCTACAGGGTTATCTACATTCCAACGTGACAAGCTTAGGAAGCAAGCAAGATACTATTTTTGGGATGATCCATACCTATTCAAGCATTGTCCAGACCAGGTAATTCGAAGGTGTGTGCCTGAAGGTGATTTTAAGAGCATTCTAGAGTTTTGTCACTCCCATGCATGCGGAGGCCATTTTGGAGCAAAGAAGACTGCCAACAAAGTGCTACAATCAGGTTTCTTTTGGCCTACCCTTTTTAAGGATGCTTATACATTTTGTGCTTCATGTGATAGATGCCAACGGATGGGTAATTTGCATGCTAGAAATCAGATGCCTCTCACTAATATCTTAATCATTGATATATTTGATGTTTGGGGAATTGATTTCATGGGCCCTTTTCCTACTTCTTATGGATTTGAATATATATTAGTTGCTGTCGATTATGTTTCCAAATGGGTGGAAGCCATTGCCACTAGAACTAATGATGCTAAGATTGTGATTAGTTTTCTCAAAGGAAATATTTTTACAAGGTTTGGCACACCGAGAGCAATCATTAGTGATGGTGGCTCTCACTTTGTTAACCAAGCTTTTGCAGCACTCTTGAAGAAGTATGGAATCAAGCATAAGGTGGCAACACCCTACCATCCTCAAACTAGTGGGCAGGTTGAGATAAGCAACAGGGAGATTAAGCACATACTTGAAAAGACAGTAAACACCACAAGGAAGGATTGGTACATGCGTTTGGAGGATGCATTGTGGGCTTATAGGACAGCTTATAAGACCCCCATAGGTATGTCTCCATATAGACTTGTTTTTGGTAAACCTTGTCACTTACCAGTGGAGCTTGAGCACAGGGCTTATTGGGCAATCAAGGCATTCAATTTTGATATGAAAGCTGCTGGTGAAAAGAGGAGGCTTCAACTCAATGAGTTGGAGGAGTTGCGACATGAGGCATATGAGAACGCTAAGCTTTATAAGGAGAAAACAAAGCAGTATCATGACAAGAAGATTCTTAGGAAGACGTTTGAGGAAGGGCAGAAGGTTCTCTTATACAATTCACGCCTTAAGCTCTTCCCAGGTAAGCTTCGTTCTCGGTGGATTGGCCCTTTTGTTATCACTAATGTATTTGATCATGGCGCAGTGGAGATTCAAAACATTAAGGATGGCAGCACCTTCAAGGTGAACGGACATCGGTTGAAACCCTACTTTGATGCCAACTTTGATGCCAATATTGAGTCTCAAGCACTCAAGGAGCCTCCACCACTCTCTTGAAGCTCACCAAAGTTTGGATGTCCGGCTGAAGACATAAAACTTAGCGCTTCTTGGGAGGCAACCCAAGGTGACGAGGAGAAGATAGAACGTGCAAGAAGCTGCTTGCATCCTAATCGCTTCAAAGGGGAGTTGTTTTCTAAACTCTAAACATTTGGTTATGTCTTTTCCTTATCTTCTTTCCTTTCATTTTTGAGGCATTGCTTGTTCTTATACTCTAAACATTGAGGACAATGTTTCATTTAAGTTTGGGGGGAAGGATTTAGTTATGTTGTTTCAAAATTGTCAAAATTTTAAATTTTTAAGTGTGTTTAGTGTCTAAAAACGCAGGATTTTGTGTGTTGTTTTGCTATCCTTTCAAACACCTATGATAAGACTTGGATTTAACTTTAATATGGTTTTTCAGAAATTGATAGTCATTGTTTAAGGCCTGTGTGTGGTTCTGAGTTAACTTTGCCTTGCATGCCATCCTTGCACTTATTGAGCACTTTGCCAAGTTAGTCCAATTTCTTGCTACTTGGAGATGTTATGCAATTCTACTTATTTCATGATCTTGGTTTCGTACTCTAGAACTTATTTGAATATCTCTTGAGACATCTTGTTGCCATACAATGCTTAGGAAGTGATTTAGGCCATGTTTGAATCGTTTGAGCTTTTCTAACCATCCCTCTACATGTATTCATCCCTAGTCAACCCATTTGAGCTTACGTTAAGCCTTTCTTTGCGTAAACCATTCCTATCATAATAAATCTCTGTTTCTTATCTTTACCTATTCTTTGAGCAATTAAAGCTATCTTTAAAAGAGAGTCATAAGGATGCAAGGTTTTTAGGAGCAAAAGTGATTCATTGAGTGCCATAACCCAAGTGTTGAAAAGAAATAAGTTTGGGGGTATTGGTAACTAATCAAAAGAGGTAATGAAGTGTGACCAATGTAGTCACGACCCTAGGGTGTTATAAGGAGAGATCATGGTGATCTAGGGTAAAGAGCCACAAAATTAGGCCAAATAAACACATTTGAAGGTGCTGAAATTATGTTGAAAATCTGCTCATGTATGTGTTCCTTGCTTGTTACAAAGTTCAATAATCTCTCATGCTTTTACCTATGCTTTAGTTGTGCTCAAAATGTTGTTATATCTCCATGTCCCCTCTTTCATTCAACCACTACCCTAAGCCTCATTACAACCCCTGTAAAGTCCTTTTGATCCTTGGTAATGTGTGGTATTACTGTGGAGAGCTGATTTCATAATGAGCTTATGGGGCTCGAAATTCTTGATTGTGCTCTAAGTGTGTGCGCATGTACTTATTTGAGTTGCAGGTGTTGTTCTGATTTGGCATTCACACACTACACGTAAGGATGTCATTGTAAGCTTTGCACACTCTTGAATCATGTGTGGAACTTAGATTGTGATTGTTGTGTTTCTTTGAAACCATATACTTTGGTGATTCTTTGAGGATATTGTTTGGAAGGCTAGTTGCTTATTTTCTGTTTTCTAAGTTGTGGTTTTATTTTGTTTGCTCGAGGACTAGCAAAATCTAAGTTTGGGGGTATTTGATAAGTTCAAAATTTCACACATTTGCATGCCTTCATTGCTTAGTAATTTTGTTTAGTTTCTCTTTATTTCGAGTCACTCATCTATGTTTGTGTGTTCTGTAGATTTTGGGAGCAAGAGATCACATTTGCTACAATCCATGCATATTAAGGGCTGATTGGCATAAGAGGAATACACTTGAGGCATTTGAAGCAAAATGGTGCAAAAACGTGCAAAAACTGGAGCCTGAGTTAGAGGTTCATTTCGGACTTATCTTCTTCATCCGAGCTTGGATTGGGCTAATGTTTGTGTGGTTGGATCAGTGACATTCTGAACTTCAAAATGGACATCTTAAAGTCATCATTTGATTCAGCCCAACCCAATTCGTGAGCCCATGGAAATACACATCATGCTGACATGGGGATGAGCTGATGGATGCTTGGTCATGGTGAGCTAGGCATGAGCTATTGGTTTCTGAATGGAAGCTTGGTCATGCTGACATGATGATGAGCTAGGGCTACTGGTGGGATTTATTGGTGAAGTGCAGCAACCAATTCTGATTATCTAAATACAAGTGTTGTATGCATTAGCCATATTGAATTCAGATTTATCTCTCCCATCTCCCTATAAATACCACTTCCATTCCTGAGATTCACAATCCCCAGATATTACACACATTCACTCATCCATTACTCCCATACACACATTCAGATTCACCACAAAGAGAGAAGAGAGCTAGCTGCAAAGGAGGGAGAGCTTGGAGCTGTCCTGGAAACTACCTTGCTGCCACCAGCTAGTTCTTCTATTCTCTTTACTCTATCTATGTATTTCTTATTTTCTGTATTCATAGTTATGTTTAACTAATCCATTTAGTTAGGGCTTAGGATGAAGCCCTAGTCATGAATATTCAATGTTATGGATGAATTCTTAGTTAATTGATTTCCTTGCTTTCATTATCAAGTTGTTAACCTCCAGTTTATTATGTGCTTGATGTATGTTTTCTTGGAGTAGCTAACTAGGATTTTATGCATCTAGCACAGGTTGGGAAGGGGTTTAGATTCACCAATTCTACTCTCCTTTCACAAGCAACACATGAATGGCCTAAGAATCATTCAAGGGGTTAATAACCATAGGTTGACTAGGACAGATACCATGTTCTAGGACTTGTGTGATTATCATATTCTCAAGGAACTTAATGACTCTTGTATGCTTTATTCTAAGTAGATACCATGCTTAGGTTGCATATTAGAGATCACGTGTTGTGTAGATACCATGCACAATCACATGCCTTAGGAGAATCATGCATCCTGCACCTAGATACCATAGGCTTGTATGCGATAATCTATTATTAATGAAGCTTGAGTCAATTTCTATGCATTCATAACTTGGATAGGAAGACTAGAGGTGGATTCCAAGGCTCTAACACTTCTCAATCATTGTTTCACAACTTGTTCATTGCTGCCATTGTTTACTTTCCAGCACTTCCATTTCATTCCTTGTTTTCATTTCAACAACAAAACCCCCCATTCGAGTGCGTGTGTGGTGCTAGGATTCTGTCCTAGACCTTGCCATTTGTAAGTTTGTTTGTTTGTTTGTTTTTCTGTTTTTCCATCATTCTAAGTAGTTTAACTTGCAACCAAGTTACCATTCTCCGTGGGATCGACCTCGTATTTACATAAGCTATACTATAAATGGTTCGTGCACTTGCGAGAATTGAAGTTGCTATTTGTAATAACTCATTTTAGTTGTTAGGAATAGGCTCAACATCCTTCCGTATAGGAGTGGTTGGTGTATTCCGTAGTACTAGCGATTGGATTTCCCTCAAAACTCACCAAATGACTCCTCCCACCATATTATGATGATGCCCAAGTTTTGGGTTCGATCGGAAATCAATTGGGGTAAGAAAGTGGACAATTCAGGTTCAAAGGCAGTTCGTTCCTTATAGGAGTGGTTGGTGTATTCCGTAGTTCTAGTGATTGGATTTCACTCAAAACTCACCAAATGACTCCTCCCACCATATTATGATGATGCCCAAGTTTTGGGCTCGATCGGAAATCCATAGGGGTAAGAAATTGGACAATTCAGGTTCAAAGGCAGTTCGTTCCTTATAGGAGTGGTTAGTGTATTCCGTAGTTCTAGCGATTGGATTTCACTGAAAACTCACCAAAATGACTCCTCCCACCATATTATGATGATGCCCAAGTTTTGGGCTATATCGGAAATCTATAGGGCTAAGAAATTGGACAATTCAAGTTCTAAGGCAGTTCGTTCCGAATTAGAGTGGTTGGTGTATTGCAAAGTTCTAGCGATTGGATTTCACTCAAAACTCACCAAATGACTCCTCCCACCATAGTATGATGATGTCCAAGTTTTGGGCTCGATCAGAAATTAATTGGGGTAAGAAATTGGACAATTCAGGTTCAAAGGCAGTTCGTTCCTTATAGGAGTGGCTGGTGTATTCCGAAGTTCTAGCGATTGGCTTTCCTTCAAAACTCACCAAATGACTCCTCCCACCATAATGTGATGATGCCCAAGTTTTTGGCTCGATCGGAAATCAATAGGGGTGAGAAATTGGACAATTCAGGTTCATAGGCTGTTCGTTCCTTATAGCAGTGGCAGGTGTATTTCGTAGTTCTATAGATTGGATTTCAATCAAAACTCACCACATGACTCCTCCCACAATATTAGGATGATCCCCAACTTTTGGGCTCGATCGGAAATCAATAGGGGTAAGAAATTGGACAATTCAGGCTCAAAGGCAGTACGTTCCTTATAGGAGTGGTTCGTGTATTCCGTAGTTCTAGCGATTGGATTTCACTGAAAACTCACCAAAATGACTCCTCCCACAATATTATGATGATGCCCAAGTTTTGGGCTATATCGGAAATCCATAGGGGTAAGAAATTGGACAATTCAAGTTCTAAGGCAGTTCGTTCCGAATTAGAGTGGTTGGTGTATTGCATAGTTCTAGCGATTGGATTTCACTCAAAACTCACCAAATGACTCCACCCACCATAGTATGATGATGTCCAAGTTTTGGGCTCCATCAGAAATCAATTGGGTTAAGAAATTGGACAATTCAGGTTCAAAGGCAGTTCGTTCCTTACAGTAGTGGTTGGTGTATTCCGTAGTTCTAGCGATTGGATTTCACTCAAAACTCACCAAATGACTCCTCCCACCATATTATGATGATGCCCAAGTTTTGGGCTCGATCGGAAATCCATAGGGGTAAGAAATTGGACAATTCAGGTTCAAAGGCAGTTCGTTCCTTATAGGAGTGGTTAGTGTATTCCGTAGTTCTAGCGATTGGATTTCACTGAAAACTCACCAAAATGACTCCTCCCACCATATTATGATGATGCCCAAGTTTTGGGCTATATCGGAAATCTATAGGGGTAAGAAATTGGACAATTCAAGTTCTAAGGCAGTTCGTTCCGAATTAGAGTGGTTGGTGTATTGCATAGTTCTAGCGATTGGATTTCACTCAAAACTCACCAAATGACTCCTCCCACCATAGTATGATGATGTCCAAGTTTTGGGCTCGATCAGAAATCAATTGGGGTAAGAAATTGGACAATTCAGGTTCAAAGGCAGTTCGTTCCTTATAGGAGTGGCTGGTGTATTCCGTAGTTCTAGCGATTGGCTTTCCTTCAAAACTCACCAAATGACTCCTCCCACCATAATGTGATGATGCCCAAGTTTTGGGCTCGATCGGAAATCAATAGGGGTGAGAAATTGGACAATTCAGGTTCATAGGCAGTTCGTTCCTTATAGCAGTGGCTGGTGTATTCCGTAGTTCTAGCGATTGGCTTTCACTCAAAACTCACTAAATGACTCCTCCCACCATAATATGATGATGCCCAAGTTTTGGGCTCGATCGGAAATCAATAGGGGTGAGAAATTGGACAATTCAGGTTCATAGGCAGTTCGTTCCTTATAGCAGTGGCTGGGGTATTCCGTAGTTCTATAGATCGGATTTCAATCAAAACTCACCACATGACTCCTCCCACAATATTATGATGATGCCCAAGTTTTGGGCTCGATCGGAAATCAATAGGGGTAAGAAATTGGACAATTCAAGTTCGAAGGTATTTCGTTCCTTATAGGAGTGGTTGGTGTATTCCGTAGTTCTGGCGATTGGATTTCACTCAAAACTAACCAAATGACTCCTCCCACCATATTATGCTGATGCCCAAGTTTTGGGATATATCGGAAATCAATAGGGGTAAGAAATTGGACAATTCAAGTTCGAAGGCAGTTCGTTCCGAATTGGAGTGGTTGGTGTATTGCATAGTTCTAGCAATTGGATTTCACTCACAATTCACCAAATGACTCCACCCACCATATTATGCTAATGCCCAAGTTTTGCGCACGATCGGAAATCAATAGGGGTAAGAAATTGGACAATTCAGGTTCAAAGGCAGTTCGTTCCGTACAGGAGTGGTTGGTGTATTCCGTAGTACTAGCGATTGGATTTTACTCAAAACTCACCAAATGACTCCCCCCACCATATTGTGATGATTCCCAAGTTCTGGGCTCGATCGGAAATCCGTAGGGGTAAGAAATTGGACAATTCAAGTTCGAAGGCAGTTCGTTCCGAATTGGAGTGGTTGGTGTATTGCATAGTTCTAGCAATTGGATTTCACTCACAACTCACCAAATGACTCCTCCCACCATATTATGTTGATGCCCATGTTTTGGGCTCGATCGGAAATCAATAGGGGTAAGAAATTGGACAATTCAGGTTTAAAGGCAGTTCGTTCCATATAGGAGTGGTTGGTGTATTCCGTAGTTCTAGCGATTGGATTTCACTCAAAACTCACCAAATGACTCCTCCCACCATATTATGATGATGCCCAAGTTTTGGGCTCGATCGGAAATCAATTGGGGTAAGAAATTGGACAATTCAGGTTCAAAGGCAGTTCGTTCCTTACAGGAGTGGTTGGTGTATTCCGTAGTTCTCGCGATTGGATTTCACTGCAAACTCACCAAATGACTCCTCCCACCATATTATGATGATGCCCAAGTTTTGGGCTAGATCGGAAATCCATAGGGGTAAGAAATTGGACAATTCAAGTTTGAAGGCAGTTCGTTCCGAATTAGAGTGGTTGGTGTATTACATAGTTCTAGCGATTGGATTTCACTCAAAACTCACCGAATGACTCCTCCCACCATAGTATGATGATGCCCAAGTTTTGGGCTCGATCGGAAATCAATTGGGGTAAGAAATTGGACAATTCAGGTTCATAGGCAGTTCGGTCCTTATAGGAGTGGCTGGTGTATTCCGTAGTTCTATAGATTGGACTTCACTCAAAACTCACCAAATGACTCCTCCCACCATATTATGATGATGCCCAACTTTTGGGGTCGATCGGAAATCAAGAGGGGTAAGAAATTGGACGATTCAGGTTCGAAGGCAGTTCGTTCCTTATAGGAGTGGTTGGTGTATTCCGAAGTTCTAGAGATTGGATTTCACTCAAAACTCACCAAATGACACCTCCCACCATATTATGATGATGCCCAAGTTTTAGGCTCAATCGGAAATCCATAGGTGTAAGAAATTGGACAATTCAAGTTCATAGGCAGTTCGTTCCGAATTGGAGTGGTTGGTGTATTGTGTAGTTCTAGCGATTGGATTTCACTCAAAACTCACCAAATGAGTCCTCCCACCATATTATGATGATGCCCAAGTTTTGGGGTCGATCAGAAATCAATAGGGGTCAGAAATTGGACAATTCAGGTCCAAAGGCAGTTTGTTCCTTACAGGAGTCGATGGTGTATTCCGTAGTTCTAGGGATTGGATTTCACTCAAAACTCACCCAATGACTCCTCCCACCATATTATGATGATGCCCAACTTTTGGGCTCGATCGGAAATCAATAGGGGTAAGAAATTGGACGATTCAGGTTCAAAGGCAGTTCGTTCCTTATAGGAGTGGTTGGTGTATTCCGTAGTTCTAGCGATTGGATTTCACTCAAAACTAACCAAATGACTCCTCCCACCATATTATGATGATGCCCAACTTTTGGGCTCTATCGGAAATCAATAGGGGAAAGAAATTGGACAATTCAGGTTCAAAGGCTGTTCGTTCCTTATAGGTTTGGTTGGTGCATTCCGTAGTTCTAGCGATTGGATTTCACTCAAAACTCACCAAATGACTCCTCCCACCATATTATGATGATGCCCAAGTTTTGGGATCGATCGGAAATCAATAGGGGTAAGAAATTGGACAATTCTGGTTCAAAGGCAGTTCGTTCCTTATAGGAGTGGTTGGTGTATTCCGTAGTTCTAGTGATTGGATTTCACTCAAAACTCACCAAATGACTCCTCCCACCATATTATGTTGATGACCAACTTTTGGGCCTGATCGGAAATCAATAGGGGTAAGAAATTGGACAATTCAGGTTCAAAGGCAGTTCGTTCCTTATAGGAGTGGTTGGTGTATTCCGTAGTTCTAGCGATTGGATTTCACTCTAAACTCACCAAATGACTCCTCCCACCGTATTATGATGATGAACAAGTTTTGGGCTCGATCGGATATCCATAGAGGTAAGAAATTGGACAATTCAAGTTCGAAGGCAGTTCGTTCCGAATTGGAGTGGTTGGTGTATTGCATAGTTCTAGCGATTGGATTTCACTCAAAACTCACCAAATGACTCCTCCCACCATATTATGATGATGCCCAAGTTTTGGGCTCGATCGGAAATCAGTAGGGGTAAGAAATTGGACAATTCAGGTTCAAAGGCAGTTCGTTCCTTATAGGTGTGGTTGGTGTATTCTGTAGTTGTAGCGATTGGATTTCACTCAAAACTCACCAAATGACTCCTTCCACCATATTATGATGTTGCCAAAGTTTTGGGCTCGATCGGAAATCCATAGGGGTAAGAAATTGGACAATTCAAGTTCGAAGGCAGTTCGTTCCGAATTGGAGTGGTTGGTGTATTGCATAGTTCTAGCGATTGGATTTCACTCAAAAATCACCAAATGACTCCTCCCACCATATTATGATGATGCCCAAGTTTTGGGCTCGATCGGAAATCCAAAGGGGTAAGAAATTGGACAATTCAAGTTCGAAGGCAGTTCGTTCCGAATTGGAGTGGTTGGTGTATTGCATAGTTCTAGCGATTGGATTTCACTCAAAACTAACCAAATGACTCCTCCCACAATGTTATGATGATGCCCAAGTTGTGGGCTCGATCGGAAATCAATAGGGAATGAAATTGGACAATTCAGGTTCAAAGGCCGTTCGTTCCTTATAGGTGTGGTTGATGTATTCCGTAGTTGTAGCGATTGGATTTCACTCAAAACTCACCAAATGACTCCTCCCACCATATTATGATGATGTCAAAGTTTTGGGCTCGATCGGAAATCCATAGGGGTAAGAAACTGGACAATTCAAGTTCGAAGGCAGTTCGTTCCGAATTGGAGTGGTTGGTGTATTGCATAGTTCTAGCGATTGGATTTCACTCAAAACTCACCAAATGACTCCTCCCACCATATTATGTTGATGCCCGAGTTGTGGGCTCGATCGGAGATCAATAGGGGTACGAAATTGGACAATTCAGGTTCAAAGGCAGTTCGTTCCTTATAGGAGTGGTTGGTGTATTCCGTAGTTCTAGCGATTGGATTTCACTCAAAACTCACAAAATGAATCCTCCCACCATATTATGATGATGCCCAAGTTTTGGGCTCGATCGGAAATCAATAGGGGTAAGAAATTGGACAATTCAAGTTCAAAGGCTGTTCATTCCTTATAGGAGTGGTTGTTTTATTCCGTAGTTCTAGCGATTGGATTTCACTCAAAACTCACCAAATGACTCCTCCCAGCATATTAATGTGATGCCAAAGTTTTGGGGTCGATCGGAAATCCATAGGGGTAAGAAATTGGACAATTCAAATTCGAAGGCAGTTCGTTCCGAATTGGAGTGGTTCGTGTATTGCATAGTTCCAGCGATTGGATTTCACTCAATACCCACCAAATGACTCCTCCCACAATATTATGATGATGCCCAAGTTTTGGGCTCGATCGGAAATCCATAGGGGTAAGAAATTGAACAATTCAAGTTCGTAGGAAGTTCGTTCCAAATTGGAGTGGTTAGTGTATTGCATAGTTCTAGTGATTGGATTTCACTCAAAACTCTCCAAATGACTCCTCCCAGCATATTATGATGATGCCCAAGTTTTGGGCTCGATCGGAAATCAATAGGGGTAAGAAATTAGACAATTCAGGTTCAAAGGCAGTTCGTTCCTTATAGGAGTGGTTGGTGTATTCCGTGGTTCTAGGGATTGGATTTCACTCAAAACTCACCCATTGACTCCTCCCACCATATTATGATGATTCCCGAGTTTTGGGCTCGATCGGAAATCAATAGGGGTAAGAAATTGGACAATTTAGGTTCAAAGGCAGTTCGTTCCTTATAGAAGTTGTTGGTGTATTCCATAGTTCTAGCGATTGGATTTCACTCAAAACTAACCAAATGACTCCTCCCACCGTATTATGATGATGCCAAAGTTTTGGGCTCGATCGGAAATCCATAGGGGTAATAAATTGGACAATTCAAGTTTGAATGCAGTTCGTTCCGAATTGCAGTGGTTGGTGTATTGCATAGTTCTAGCGACTGGATTTCACTCAAAACACACCAAATGACTCCTCCCATCATGTTATGATGATTCCCGAGTTTTGGGCTCGATCGGAAATCCATAGGGGTAAGAAATTGGACAATTCAAGTTTGAACGCAGTTCGTTCCGAATTGGAGTGGTTGGTGTATTGCATAGTTCTAGCGATTGGATTTCACTCAAAACTCACCAAATGACTCCTCCCACCATATTATGATGATTCCCAAGTTTTGGGCTCGATCGGAAATCAATAGGGGTAAGAAATTGGCCAATTCAGGTTCAAAGGCAGTTCGTTCCTTATAGGAGTGGATGGTGTATTCCGTAATTCTAGCGATCGGATTTCACTCAAAACTCACCAAATGACTCCTCCCACCTTATTATGATGATGCCCAAGTTTTGGGCTCGATCGGAAATCTAGAAGGGTAAGAAATTGGACAATTCAAGTTCAAAGACAGTTTGTTCCGAATTGGAGTGGTTGGTGTATTGCATAGTTCTAGCGATTGGATTTCACTCAAAAATCACCAAATGACTCCTCCCACCATATTATGTTGATGCCCAACTTTTGGGCTCGATCGGAATCAATAGGGGTAAGAAATTGGACAATTCAAGTTCAAAGGCAGTTCGTTTCTTATAGGAGTGGTTGGTGTATTCCGTAGTTCTAGCGCTCGAATTTCACTCCAAACTCACCAAATGAATCCTCCCACCATATTATGTTGATGCCCAAGTTTGGGATCAATCAGAAATCAATAGAGGTAACAAATTGGACAATTCAGGTTCAAAGGCAGTTCGTTCCTTATAGGAGTGGGTGGTGCATTCTGTAGTTCTAGCTATCGGATTTCACTCAAAACTCACCAAATGACTCCTCCCACCATATTATGATGATGTGCAAGTTTTGGGCACGATCGGAAATCAATGGGGGTAAGAAATTGGACAATTCAGTTTCAAAGGCAGTTCGTTCCTTATAGGAGTGGTTGGTGTATTCTGTAGTTCTAGCGAATGGATTTCACTCAAAACTCACCAAAGGACTCCTCCCACCATATTATGATGATGCCAAAGTTTTGGGCTCGATCGGAAATCCATAGGGGTAAGAAATTGGACAATTCAAGTTCGAAGGCAGTTCGTTCCGAATTGGAGTGGTTGGTGTACTGCATAGTTCTAGATAATGGATTTCACCCAAAACTGACCAAATGACTCCTAACACCATATTATGATGATGCCCAAGTTGTGGGCTCGATCGGAAATCAATAGGGGTATGTAATTGGACAATTCAGGTTCAAAGGCATTTCGTTCCTTATAGGAGTGGTTGGTGTATTCCGTAGTTCTAGCGATTGGATTTCACTCAAAACTCACCAAATGACTCCTCCCACCATATTATGATGATGCCCAATTTTTGGGCTCGATCGGAAATCCATAGGGCTAAGAAATTGGACAATTCAAGTTCGTAGACAGTTCGTTCCGAATTGGAGTGGTTGGTGTATTGCATAGTTCTAGCGATTGGATTTCACTCAAAACTCACCAAATGACTCCTCCCACCATATTACGATGATGCCCAAGTTTTGGGCTCGATCGGAAATCCATAGGGGTAAGAAATTGGACAATTCAAGTTCGTAGGCAGTTCGTTCCGAATTGGAGTGGTTAGTGTATTGCATAGTTCTAGCGATTGGATTTCACTCAAAACTCATAGAATGACTCCTCCCACCATTTTATCATGATGCCCAAGTTGTGGGCTCAATCGGAAATCAATAGGGGTAAGAAATTGGACAATTCAGGTTCGTAGGCAGTTCGTTCCGAATTGGAGTGGTTAGTGTATTGCATAGTTCTAGCGATTGGATTTCACTCAAAACTCACCAAACAACTCCTCCCACCATATTATGATGATGCCCAAGTTTTGGGCTCGATTGGAAATCCATAGGGGTAAGAAATTGGACAATTCAAGTTCGAAGACAATTCATTCCGAATTGGAGTGGTTGGCATATTGCATAGTTCTAGCGATTGGATTTCACTCAAAACTCACCAAATGACTCCTCCCACCATATTCTGATGTTGCCCACGTTTTGGGCTCGATCGGAAATCAATAGGGGTAAGAAATTAGACAATTCAGGTTCGTGGGCAGTTCGTTCCTTATTGGAGTGGTTGGTGTATTCCGTAGTTCTAGCAATTGGATTTCACTCAAAACTCACCAAATGACTCCTCCCACCATATTATGATGATGCCCAAGTTTTGGGCTCGATCGGAAATCAATAGGGGTAAGAAACTGGACAATTCAGGTTCAAAGGCAGTTCGTTCCTTATAGGAGTGGTTGGTGTATTCCGTAGTTCTAGCGATTAGATTTCACTCAAAACTCACCAAATGACTCCTCCCACCATATTATGATGATGCCCAAGTTTTGGGCTCGATCGGAAATCAATAGGGGTAAGAAATTGGACAATTCAGGTTCAAAGGCAGTTCGTTCATTATAGGAGTGGTTGGTGTATTCCGTAGTTCTAGTGATTGGATTTCACTCAAAACTCACCAAATGACTCCTCCCACCATATTATGATGATGCCCAAGTTTTGGGCTCGATCGGAAATCAATGGGGGTAAGAAATTGGACAATTCAGGTTCAAAGGCAGCTCGTTCCTTATAGGAGTGGTTGGTGTATTTCGTAGTTCTAGCGATCGGATTTCACTCAAAACTCACCAAATGACTCCTCCCACCAAATTATGATGATGCCCAAGTTTGGGCTCGATCGGAAATCCGTAGGGGTAGGAAAATGGACAATTCAAGTTCGAAGACAGTTCGTTCCGAATTGGAGTGGTTGGTGTATTGCATAGTTCTAGCGATTGGATTTCACTCAAAACTCACCAAATGACTCCTCCCACCATATTATGATGATGCCCAAGTTTTGGGCTCGATCGGAAATCAATGGGGGTAAGAAATTGGACAATTCAGGTTCAAAGGCAGTTCGTTCCTTATAGGAGTGGTTGGTGTATTTCGTAGTTCTAGCGATCGGATTTCAATCAGAACTCACCAAATGACTCCTCCCACCAAATTATGATGATGCCCAAGTTTGGGCTCGATCGGAAATCCGTAGGGGTAGGAAAATGGACAATTCAAATTCGAAGACAGTTCGTTCCGAATTGGAGTGGTTGGTGTATTGCATAGTTCTAGCGATTGGATTTCACTCAAAACTCACCAAATGACTCCTCCCACCATATTATGATGATGCCCAAGTTTTGGGCTCGATCGGAAATCAATAGGGGTAAGATATTGGACAATTCAGGTTCAAGGGCTGTACGTTCCTTATAGGAGTGGTTGGTGTATTCCGAAGTTCTAGCGATTGGATTTCTCTCAAAACTCACCAAATGACTCCTCCCACCATATTATGATGATGCCCAAGTTTTGGGCTCGAACGGAAGTCAATAGGGGTAAGAAATTCGACAATTCAGGTTCAAAGGCAGTTCGTTCCTTATAGGAGTGGTTGGTGTATTCTGTAGTTCTAGCGATTGGATTTCACTCAAAACTCACCAAATGACTCCTCCCACGATATTATGATGATGCCAAAGTTTTGGGCTCGATCGGAAATCCATAGGGGTAAGAAATTGGACAATTCAAGTTCGAAGGCAGTTCGTTCCGAATTGGAGTGGTTGGTGTATTGCATAGTTCTAGCGGTTGGATTTCACTCAAAACTCACCAAATGACTCCTCCCACCATATTATGATGATGCGCAAGTTTTGGGCTCGATCGGAAATCAATAGGGGTAAGAAATTGGACAATTCAGGTTCAAAGGCAGTTTGTTCCATATAGGAGTGGTTGGTGTATTCCGTAGTTCTAGCAATTGGATTTCACTCAAAACTCACCAAATGACTCCTCCCACCATATTATGATGATGCCAAAGTTTTAGGCTCGATCCGAAATCCATAGGGGTAAGAAATTGGACAATTCAAGTTCGAAGTCTGATCGTTCTGAATTGGAGTGGTTGGAGTATTGCATAGTTCTAGCAATCGGATTTCACTCAAGACTCACCAAATGACTCCTCCCACCATATTATGAAGATGCCCAAGTTTTGGGCTCGATCGGAAATCAATAGGGGTAAGAAATTGGACAAATTAGGTTTAAAGGCAGTTCGTTCCTTATAGGAGTGGTTGGTGTATTCCGTAGTTGTAGAGATTGGATTTCACTCAAAACTCACCAACTGACTCCTCCCACCATATTATGATGATGCCCAAGGTTTGGGCTCGATCGGAAATCAATAGGGGTAAGAAATTGGACAATTCAGGTTCGAAGGCAGTTCGTTCCTTATAAGAGTGGCTGGTGTATTCCGTAGTTCTAGCGATTAGATTTCACTAAAAACTCACCAAATGACTCCTCCCACCATATTATGATGATGCCCAAGTTTTGGGCTCGATCGGAAATCCATAGGGGTAAGAAATTGGATAATTCAAGTTCGAAGACAGTTCGTTCCAAATTGGAGTGGTTGGTGTATTGCATAGTTCTAGCAATCGGATTTCACTCAAGACTCACCAAATGACTCCTCCCACCATATCATGATGATGCCCAAGTTGTGGGTTCGATCGGAAATCAATAGGGGTATGAAATTGGACAATTCAGGTTCAAAGGCAGTTCGTTCCTTATAGGAGTGGTTGGTGTATTCCGTAGTTCTAGCGATTGGATTTCACTCAAAACTCACCAAGTGAATCCTCCCACATATTATGATGATGCCCAAGTTTTGGGCTCGATCAGAAATCCATAGGGGTAAGAAATTGGACAATTCAAGTTCGAAGACAGTTCGTTCCGAATTGGAGTGGTTGGTGTATTGCATAGTTTTAGCGATTCGATTTCACTCAAAACTCACCAAATGACTCCTCCCACCATATTATGAAGATGCCCAAGTTTTGGGCTCGATCGGAAATCAATAGGGGTAAGAAATTGGACAATTTAGGTTTAAAGGCAGTTAGTTCCTTATAGGAGTGGTTGGTGTATTCCGTAGTTGTAGAGATTGGATTTCACTCAAAACTCACCAACTGACTCCTCCCACCATATTATGATGATGCCCAAGTTTTGGGCTCGATCGGAAATCAATAGGGGTAAGAAATTGGACAATTCAGGTTCAAAGGCAGTTCGTTCCTTATAGGAGTGGTTGTAGCGATTGGATTTCACTCGAAACCCACCAAATGACTCCTCCCACCATATTAGGATGAGGCCCAAGTTTTGGGCTCGATCGGAAATCAATAGGGGTAAGAAATTGGACACTTTAGGTTTAAAGGCAGTTCGTTCCTTATAGGAGTGGTTGGTGTATTCCGTAGTTCTAGTGATCGGATTTCACTCAAAACTCACCAAATGACTCCTCCCACCATATTATGATGATGCCCAAGTTTTGGGCTCGATCGGAAATCCATAGGGCTAAGAAATTGGACAATTCAAGTTCGTAGACAGTTCGTTCCGAATTGGAGTGGTTAGTGTATTGCATAGTTCTAGCGATTGGATTTCACTCAAAACTCACCAAACAACTCCTCCCACCATATTATGATGATGCCCAAGTTTTGGGCTTGATCGGAAATCCATAGGGCTAAGAAATTGGACAATTCAAGTTCGTAGACAGTTCGTTCCGAATTGGAGTGGTTAGTGTATTGCATAGTTCTAGCGATTGGATTTCACTCAAAACTCACCAAACAACTCCTCCCACCATATTATGATGATGCCCAAGTTTTGGGCTCGATTGGAAATCCATAGGGGTAAGAAATTGGACAATTCAAGTTCGAAGACAATTCATTACGAATTGGAGTGGTTGGTATATTGCATAGTTCTAGCGATTGGATTTCACTCAAAACTCACCAAATGACTCCTCCCACCATATTCTGATGTTGCCCACGTTTTGGGCTCGATCGGAAATCAATAGGGGTAAGAAATTGGACAAATTAGGTTTAAAGGCAGTTCGTTCCTTATAGGAGTGGTTGGTGTATTCCGTAGTTATAGAGATTGGATTTCACTCAAAACTCACCAACTGACTCCTCCCACCATAGTATGATGATGCCCAAGGTTTGGGCTCGATCGGAAATCAATAGGGGTAAGAAATTGGACAATTCAGGTTCAAGGGCAGTTCGTTCCTTATAAGAGTGGCTGGTGTATTCCGTAGTTCTAGCGATTAGATTTCACTAAAAACTCACCAAATGACTCCTCCCACCATATTATGATGATGCCCAAGTTTTGGGCTCGATCGGAAATCCATAGGGGTAAGAAATTGGATAATTCAAGTTCGAAGACAGTTCGTTCCGAATTGGAGTGGTTGGTGTATTGCATAGTTCTAGCAATCGGATTTCACTCAAGACTCACCACATGACTCCTCCCACCATATCATGATGATGCCCAAGTTGTGGGTTCGATCGGAAATCAATAGGGGTATGAAATTGGACAATTCAGGTTCAAAGGCAGTTCGTTCCTTATAGGAGTGGTTGGTGTATTCCGTAGTTCTAGCGATTGGATTTCACTCAAAACTCACCAAGTGAATCCTCCCACCATATTATGATGATGCCCAAGTTTTGGGCTCGATCAGAAATCCATAGGGGTAAGAAATTGGACAATTCAAGTTCGAAGACAGTTCGTTCCGAATTGGAGTGGTTGGTGTATTGCAAAGTTTTAGCGATTCGATTTCACTCAAAACTCACCAAATGACTCCTCCCACCATATTATGAAGATGCCCAAGTTTTGGGCTCGATCGGAAATCAATAGGGGTAAGAAATTGGACAAATTAGGTTTAAAGGCAGTTCGTTCCTTATAGGAGTGGTTGGTGTATTCCGTAGTTCTAGAGATTGGATTTCACTCAAAACTCACCAACTGACTCCTCCCACCATATTATGATGATGCCCAAGGTTTGGGCTCGATCGGAAATCAATAGGGGTAAGAAATTGGACAATTCAGGTTCAAAGGCAGTTCGTTCCTTATAAGAGTGGCTGGTGTATTCCGTAGTTCTAGCGATTAGATTTCACTAAAAACTCACCAAATGACTCCTCCCACCATATTATGATGATGCCCAAGTTTTGGGCTCGATCGGAAATCCATAGGGGTAAGAAATTGGATAATTCAAGTTCGAAGACAGTTCGTTCCGAATTGGAGTGGTTGGTGTATTGCATAGTTCTAGCAATCGGATTTCACTCAAGACTCACCAAATGACTCCTCCCAACATATCATGATGATGCCCAAGTTGTGGGTTCGATCGGAAATCAATAGGGGTATGAAATTGGACAATTCAGGTTCAAAGGCAGTTCGTTCCTTATAGGAGTGGTTGGTGTATTCCGTAGTTCTAGCGATTGGATTTCACTCAAAACTCACCAAGTGAATCCTCCCACCATATTATGATGATGCCCAAGTTTTGGGCTCGATCAGAAATCCATAGGGGTAAGAAATTGGACAATTCAAGTTCGAAGACAGTTCGTTCCGAATTGGAGTGGTTGGTGTATTGCATAGTTTTAGCGATTCGATTTCACTCAAAACTCACCAAATGACTCCTCCCACCATATTATGAAGATGCCCAAGTTTTGGGCTCGATCGGAAATCAATAGGGGTAAGAAATTGGACAAATTAGGTTTAAAGGCAGTTCGTTCCTTATAGGAGTGGTTGGTGTATTCCGTAGTTCTAGAGATTGGATTTCACTCAAAACTCACCAACTGACTCCTCCCACCATATTATGATGATGCCCAAGGTTTGGGCTCGATCGGAAATCAATAGGGGTAAGAAATTGGACAATTCAGGTTCAAAGGCAGTTCGTTCCTTATAAGAGTGGCTGGTGTATTCCGTAGTTCTAGCGATTAGATTTCACTAAAAACTCACCAAATGACTCCTCCCACCATATTATGATGATGCCCAAGTTTTGGGCTCGATCGGAAATCCATAGGGGTAAGAAATTGGATAATTCAAGTTCGAAGACAGTTCGTTCCGAATTGGAGTGGTTGGTGTATTGCATAGTTCAAGCAATCGGATTTCACTCAAGACTCACCAAATGACTCCTCCCAACATATCATGATGATGCCCAAGTTGTGGGTTCGATCGGAATTCAATAGGGGTATGAAATTGGACAATTCAGGTTCAAAGGCAGTTCGTTCCTTATAGGAGTGGTTGGTGTATTCCGTAGTTCTAGCGATTGGATTTCACTCAAAACTCACCAAGTGAATCCTCCCACCATATTATGATGATGCCCAAGTTTTGGGCTCGATCAGAAATCCATAGGGGTAAGAAATTGGACAATTCAAGTTCGAAGACAGTTCGTTCCGAATTGGAGTGGTTGGTGTATTGCATAGTTTTAGCGATTCGATTTCACTCAAAACTCACCAAATGACTCCTCCCACCATATTATGAAGATGCCCAAGTTTTGGGCTCGATCGGAAATCAATAGGGGTAAGAAATTGGACAATTTAGGTTTAAAGGCAGTTAGTTCCTTATAGGAGTGGTTGGTGTATTCCGTAGTTGTAGAGATTGGATTTCACTCAAAACTCACCAACTGACTCCTCCCACCATATTATGATGATGCCCAAGTTTTGGGCTCGATCGGAAATCAATAGGGGTAAGAAATTGGACAATTCAGGTTCAAAGGCAGTTCGTTCCTTATAGGAGTGGTTGTAGCGATTGGATTTCACTCAAAACCCACGAAATGACTCCTCCCACCATATTATGATGACGCCCAAGTTTTGGGCTCGATCGGAAATCAATAGGGGTAAGAAATTGGACACTTTAGGTTTAAAGGCAGTTCGTTCCTTATAGGAGTGGTTGGTGTATTCCGTAGTTCTAGCGATCGGATTTCACTCAAAACTCACCAAATGACTCCTCCCACCATATTATGATGATGCCCAAGTTTTGGGCTCGATCGGAAATCCATAGGGGTAAGAAATTGGACAATTCAAGTTCGAAGACAGTTCGTTCCGAATTGGAGTGGTTGGTGTATTGCATAGTTCTAGCGATTGGATTTCACTCAAAACACACCAAATGACTCGTCCCACCATATTATGATGATGCCCAAGTTTTGGGCTCGATCGGAAATCAATAGGGGTAAGAAATTGGATAATTCAGGTTCAAAGGCAGTTCGTTCCTTATAAGAGTGGCTGGTGTATTCCGTAGTTCAAGCGATTAGATTTCACTCAAAACTCACCAAATGACTCCTCCCACCATATTATGATGATGCCCAAGTTGTATGCTCGATCGGAAATCAATAGGGGAATGAAATTGGACAATTCAGGATCAAAGGCAGTTCGTTCCTTATAGGAGTGGTTGGTGTATTCCGTAGTTCTAGCGATTGGATTTCCCTCAAAACTCTCCAAATGACTCCTCCCACCGTAATATGATGATGCCCAAGTTTTGGGCTCGATAGGAAATCAACAGTGGTAAGAAATTGGACAATTCAGGTTGAAAGGCAGTTCGTTCCTTGTAAGAGTGGCTGGTGTATTCCGTAGTTCTAGTGATTAGATTTCACTAAAAACTCACCAAATGACTCCTCCCACCATATTATGATGATGCCCAAGTTTTGGGCTCGATCGGAAATCCATAGGGGTAAGAAATTGGATAATTCAAGTTCGAAGACAGTTCGTTCCGAATTGGAGTGGTTGGTGTATTGCATAGTTCTAGCAATCGGATTTCACTCAAGACTCACCGAATGACTCCTCCCACCATATCATGATGATGCCCAAGTTGTGGGTTCGATCGGAAATCAAAAGGGGTATGAAATTGGACAATTCAGGTTCAAAGGCAGTTCGTTCCTTATATGAGTGGTTGGTGTATTCCGTAGTTCTAGCGATTGGATTTCACTCAAAACTCACCAAGTGAATCCTCCCACCATATTATGATTATTCCCAAGTTTTGGGCTCGAACAGAAATCCATAGGGGTAAGAAATTGGACAATTCAAGTTCGAAGACAGTTCGTTCCGAATTGGAGTGGTTGGTGTATTGCATAGTTCTAGCAATCGGATTTCACTCAAGACTCACCGAATGACTCCTCCCACCATATCATGATGATGCCCAAGTTGTGGGTTCGATCGGAAATCAAAAGGGGTATGAAATTGGACAATTCAGGTTCAAAGGCAGTTCGTTCCTTATAGGAGTGGTTGGTGTATTCCGTAGTTCTAGCGATTGGATTTCACTCAAAACTCACCAAGTGAATCCTCCCACCATATTATGATTATTCCCAAGTTTTGGGCTCGATCAGAAATCCATAGGGGTAAGAAATTGGACAATTCAAGTTCGAAGACAGTTCGTTCCGAATTGGAGTGGTTGGTGTATTGCATAGTTTTAGCGATTCGATTTCACTCAAAACTCACCAAATGACTCCTCCCACCATATTATGAAGATGCCCAAGTTTTGGGCTCGATCGGAAATCAGTAGGGGTAAGAAATTGGACAATTTAGGTTTAAAGGCAGTTCGTTCCGTATAGGAGTGGTTGGTGTATTCCGTAGTTATAGAGATTGGATTTCACTAAAAACTCACCAACTGACTCCTCCCACCATATTATGATGATGCCCAAGTTTTGGGCTCGATCGGAAATCAATAGGGGTAAGAAATTGGACAATTCAGGTTTAAAGGCAGTTCGTTCCTTATAGGAGTGGTTGGTGTATTCCGTAGTTCTAGCAATTGGATTTCACTCAAAACTCACCAAATGACTCCTCCCACCATATTATGAAGATGCCCAAGTTTTGGGCTCGATCGGAAATCCATAGGGGTAAGAAATTGGACAATTCAAGTTGGAAGACAGTTCGTTCCGAATTGGAGTGGTTGGTGTATTGCATAGTTTTAGCGATTCGATTTCACTCAAAACTCACCAAATGACTCCTCCCACCATATTATGAAGATGCCCAAGTTTTGGGCTCGATCGGAAATCAATAGGGGTAAGAAATTGGACACTTTAGGTTTAAAGGCAGTTCGTTCCTTATAGGAGTGGTTGGTGTATTCCGTAGTTCTAGCAATTGGATTTCACTCAAAACTCACCAAATGAATACTCCCACCATATTATGATGATGCCCAAGTTTTGGGCTCGATCGGAAATCCATAGGGGTAAGAAATTGGACAATTCAAGTTGGAAAGCAGTTCATTCTGAATTGGAGTGGTTGGTGTATTCCGTAGTTCTAGCGATTGAATTTGACTCAAAACTCAACAAATGACTCCTCCCACCATATTATGGTGATGCCCAAGTTTTGGGCTCGATCGGAAATCGATAGGGGTAAGAAATTGGACAATTCAAGTTGGAAAGCAGTTCATTCTGAATTGGAGTGGTTGGTGTATTGCATAGTTCTAGCGATTGGATTTCACTCAAAACTCACCAAATGACTCCTCCCACCGTATTATAATGATGCCCAAGTTGTGGGCTCTATCGGAAATCAATAGGGGTAAGAAAATGGACAATTCAGGTTCAAAGGCAATTCGTTCCTTATAGGAGTGGTTGGTGTATTCCTTAGTTCTAGCGATTGGATTTCACTCAAAACTCACCAAACGACTCCTCCCACCGTATTATAATGATGCCCAAGTTGTGGGCTCTATCGGAAATCAATAGGGGTAAGAAATTGGACAATTCAGGTTCAAAGGCAATTCGTTCCTTATAGGAGTGGTTGGTGTATTCCGTAGTTCTAGCGATTGGATTTCACTCAAAACTCACCAAATGACTCCGCCCACCATATTTTGATGATGCCCAAGTTTTGGGCTCGATCGGAAATCAATAGGGGTAAGAAATTGGACAATTCAGGTTCAAAGGCAGTTCGTTCCTTATAGGAGTGGTTGGTGTATTCCGTAGTTCTAGCGATTGGATTTGACTCAAAACTCACCAAATGACTCCTCCCACCATATTATGATAATGCCCAAGTTGTGTGCTCGATCGGAAATCAATAGGGGTATGAAATTGGACAATTCAGGATCAAAGGCAGTTCATTCCATATAGGAGTGGTTGGTGTATTCCGTAGTTCTAGCAATTGGATTTCACTCAAAACTCACCAAATGAATACTCCCACCATATTATGATGATGCCCAAGTTTTGGGCTCGATCGGAAATCAATAGGGGTATGAAATTGGACAATTCAGGTTCAAAGGCAGTTCGTTCCTTATAGGAGTGGTTGGTGTATTCCGTAGTTCTAGCGATCGGATTTCACTCAAAACTCACCAAATGACTCCTCCCCCCATATTATGATGATGCCCAAGTTTTGGGCTCGATCGGAAATCCATAGGGGTAAGAAATTGGACAATTCAAGTTCGAAGACAGTTAGTTCCGAATTGGAGTGGTTGGTGTATTGCATAGTTCTAGCGATTGGATTTCACTCAAAACTCACCAAATGACTCCTCCCACCATATTATGATGATGCCCAAGTTTTGGGCTCGATCGGAAATCAATAGGGGTAAGAAATTGGACAATTTAGGTTTAAAGGCAGTTCGTTCCTTATAGGAGTGGTTGGTGTATTCCGTAGTTATAGCGATTGGATTTCACTCAAAACTCACCAAATGACTCCTCCCACCATATTACGATGATGCCCAAGTTTTGGGCTCGATCGGAAATCAATAGGGGTAAGAAATTGGACAATTCAGGTTCAAAGGCAGTTCGTTCCTTATAGGAGTGGTTGTAGCGATTGGATTTCACTCAAAACCCACCAAATGACTCCTCCCACCATATTATAATGAGGCCCAAGTTTTGGGCTCGAACGGAAATCAATAGGGGTAAGAAATTGGACACTTTAGGTTTAAAGGCAGTTTGTTCCTTATAGGAGTGGTTGGTGTATTCCGTAGTTCTAGCAATCGGATTTCACTCAAAACTCACCAAATGACTCCTCCCACCATATTATGATGATGCCCAAGTTTTGGGCTCGATTGGAAATCAATAGGGGTAAGAAATTGGACAATTCAAGTTCGAAGACAGTTCGTTCCGAAATGGAGTGGTTGGTGTGTTACATAGTTCTAGCAATTGGATTTCACTCAAAACTCACCAAATGACTCCTCCCACCGTATTATAATGATGCCCAAGTTGTGGGCTCTATCGGAAATCAATAGGGGTAAGAAATTGGACAATTCAGGTTCAAAGGCAATTCGTTCCTTATAGGAGTGGTTGGTGTATTCCGTAGTTCTAGCGATTGGATTTCATTCAAAACACACCAAAGGACTCCTCCCACCATATTATGATGATGCCCAAGTTTTGGGCTCGATCGGAAATCAATAGGGGTAAGAAATTGGACAATTCAGGTTCAAAGGCACTTCGTTCCTTATAGGAGTGGCTGGTGTATTCCGTAGTTCTAGCGAATAGATTTCACTCAAAACTCCCCAAATGACTCCTCCCACCATAATACGATGATGCCCAAGTTTTGGGCTCGATCGGAAATCAATTGGGGTAAGAAATTGGACAATTCAGGTTCAAAGGCATTTCGTTCCGAATTGGAGTGGTTGGTGTATTGCATAGTTCTAGCGATTGGATTTTACTCAAAACTCACCAAATGACTCCTCCCACCATATTATGATGATGCCCAAGTTTTGGGCTCGATCGGAAATCCATAGGGGTAAGAAATTGGACAATTCAAGTTGGAAAGCAGTTCTTTCTGAATTGGAGTGGTTGGTGTATTCCGTAGTTCTAGCGATCAAATTTGACTCAAAACTCAACAAATGACTCCTCCCACCATATTATGGTGATGCCCAAGTTTTGGGCTCGATCGGAAATCCATAGGGGTAAGAAATTGGACAATTCAAGTTGGAAAGCAGTTCATTCTGAATTGGAGTGGTTGGTGTATTGCATAGTTCTAGCGATTGGATTTCACTCAAAACTCACCAAATGACTCCTCCCACCGTATTATAATGATGCCCAAGTTGTGGGCTCTATCGGAAATCAATAGGGGTAAGAAATTGGACAATTCAGGTTCAAAGGCAATTCGTTCCTTATAGGAGTGGTTGGTGTATTCCGTAGTTCTAGCGATTGGATTTCACTCAAAACTCACCAAATGACTCCGCCCACCATATTATGATGATGCCCAAGTTTTGGGCTCGATCGGAAATCAATAGGGGTAAGAAACTGGACAATTCAGGTTCAAAGGCAGTTCGTTCCTTATAGGAGTGGTTGGTGTATTCCGTAGTTCTAGCGATTGGATTTGACTCAAAACTCAACAAATGACTCCTCCCACCATATTATGATGATGCCCAAGTTGTGGGCTCGATCGGAAATCAATAGGTGTAAGAAATTGGACAATTCAGGTACAAAGGCAGTTCGTTCCTTATAGGAGTGGTTGGTGTATTCCGTAGTTCTAGCGATTGGATTTCATTCAAAACACACCAAAGGACTCCTCCCACCATATTATGTTGATGCCCAAGTTTTGGGCTCGATCGGAAATCAATAGGGGTAAGAAATTGGACAATTCAGGTTCAAAGGCACTTCGTTCCTTATAGGAGTGGCTGGTGTATTCCGTAGTTCTAGCGAATAGATTTCACTCAAAACTCCCCAAATGACTCCTCCCACCATAATACGATGATGCCCAAGTTTTGGGCTCGATCAAAAATCAATAGGGGTAAGAAATTGGACAATTCAGGTTCAAAGGCATTTCGTTCCGAATTGGGGTGGTTGATGTATTGCATAGTTCTAGCGATTGGATTTCACTCAAAACTCACCAAATGACTCCTCCCACCATATTATGATGATGCCCAAGTTTTGGGCTCGATCGGAAATCCATAGGGGTAAGAAATTGGACAATTCAAGTTGGATAGCAGTTCTTTCTGAATTGGAGTGGTTGGTGTATTCCGTAGTTCTAGCGATTGAATTTGACTCAAAACTCAACAAATGACTCCTCCCACCATATTATGGTGATGCCCAAGTTTTGGGCTCGATCGGAAATCGATAGGGGTAAGAAATTGGACAATTCAAGTTGGAAAGCAGTTCATTCTGAATTGGAGTGGTTGGTGTATTGCATAGTTCTAGCGATTGGATTTCACTCAAAACTCCCCAAATGACTCCTCCCACCGTATTATAATGATGCCCAAGTTGTGGGCTCTATCGGAAATCAATAGGGGTAAGAAATTGGACAATTCAGGTTCAAAGGCAATTCGTTCCTTATAGGAGTGGTTGGTGTATTCCGTAGTTCTAGCGATTGGATTTCACTCAAAACTCACCAAATGACTCCTCCCACCGTATTATAATGATGCCCAAGTTGTGGGCTCTATCGGAAATCAATAGGGGTAAGAAATTGGACAATTCAGGTTCAAAGGCAATTCGTTCCTTATAGGATTGGTTGGTGTATTCCGTTGTTCTAGCGATTGGATTTCACTCAAAACTCACCAAATGACTCCTCCCACCGTATTATAATGATGCCCAAGTTGTGGGCTCTATCGGAAATCAATAGGGGTAAGAAATTGGACAATTCAGGTTCAAAGGCAATTCGTTCCTTATAGGAGTGGTTGGTGTATTCCGTAGTTCTAGCGATTGGATTTCACTCAAAACTCACCAAATGACTCCGCCCACCATATTATGATGATGCCCAAGTTTTGGGCTCGATCGGAAATCAATAGGGGTAAGAAATTGGACAATTCAGGTTCAAAGGCAGTTCGTTCCTTATAGGAGTGGTTGGTGTATTCCGTAGTTCTAGCGATTGGATTTGACTCAAAACTCACCAAATGACTCCTCCCACCATATTATGATGATGCCCAAGTTGTGTGCTCGATCGGAAATCAATAGGGGTATGAAATTGGACAATTCAGGATCAAAGGCAGTTCATTCCTTATATTAGTGGTTGGTGTATTGCGTAGTTCTAGCAATTGGATTTCACTCAAAACTCACCAAATGACTCCTCCCACTATATTATGATGATGCCCAAGTTTTGGGCTCGATCGGAAATCAATAGGGTTAAGAAATTGGACAATTCAGGTTCAAAGGCTGCTCGTTCCTTATAGGAGTGGCTGGTGTATTCCGTAGTTCCTTCCTTCTAGGAGTGGCTGGTGTATTCCGTAGTTCTAGCGATTGGATTTCACTCAAAACTCAACAAGGTTAAGCCTTCGACTCTTACCAAAACATCTTCTAGAATGCCCTTGGGGTACCTAATAGTTCTATCTGCCAATTGAATGCTCACAGATGTGGCTTGCAACTCACCAAGGTTAAGTTTCTCATAAACATGATATGGCATAAGGTTAATGGATGCACCAAGATCAAGCAAAGCTTTTGGAATCTTGAAATCACCAACAATGCAAGGTATAGAAAACGAACCTGGATCCTTTAGCTTTGGAGGTAGCTTTCTTTGTAACACTGCACTTATCTCTTCACTTAATGCAACCTGTTCATGCTCTTTGAATCTCCTCTTGTTAGTGCAAAGATTCTTCAAAAATTTTGCATATTTTGGAATCTGAGCAATGGCACTAAGCAGTGGGATGTTGATTTGCACCTTCTTGAATATTTCCATTATCTCATCCAAGCCTTGATCTTTCTTTGACTTTGATAACCTGCTGGGTGCAATAGGACTAAAAGCATTAGTTGAAATTGGAACTTGATTAGCATTAGATGATACCTTAGGGCTTGTGCTCTTTCCAAGGGTGTTGAGGGGCTGTTTGGTGGAACCTGTGGGCTGCCCTTGTGGTGGCTGAATGATCTACACGTTTTCTCCATCTTCTTGCTCTTCATTGGCATCTCCAACCTTATTATCAACTTGTTTACCACTTCTCAAGATGTGCACTGTTTTAACTTGCTCATGATGCCTTGGATTCACCTCCGTTTGGCTTGGAAAAGTTCCAGATGCTCTATTGCTCAAGGAGGATGCAATCTGCCCAACTTGCACTTCTAGTTTGTTCACTGCATTTTGAAGATTCTGATTGGTTTGCATTTGTTGTCCCATGAACTTCTTGAACATGTCTTGCAATTCTCCCATTTGATCACCCCTTTGCTCATGAACTTGTTGGGGAGCTTGCTGGAATTGCCTTTGTTGTATTTGGAATCCTGGGGGAGGTCCTTGAGATTGTAGCACATTTGAATTGTTGCTCCACCTGAAATTAGGATGATTTCTCCACCCCGGATTGTATGTGTTTGAGTAAGGATCATTTTGAGGATTCCTTCCTTGAAGGGCATTTGCTTGTTCTAGCATGTGGTCCGCAAAAGATTGGTCTTGAACTTCCACTTTGTTTCCTAGAGGGCCAGTCACTGCCTGTTGAAGCAAAGAACACATAACATCAAGTTTTGCAGTAATCTCATTATTAGTACTTACCTCAGAGACCACAGCTTTCATAGGAGCTCCTCTTCCTTTATTGTAGCTCCATTGTTGAGAGTTAGCACTCAAAGATTCAAAGAGAGTAAAAGCCTCATCTGCTGTTTTGTTCATCAGTCCTTCTCCACTTGTTGCATCTACCATCATCCTTTCGGAATCAAGCAAACCTTCATAGAAAGATTGCATTTGCATCCAACTCTCTATGTTGTGGTGTGGGCAAGAACTCATCATCTCCTTGTACCTCTCCCAGCATTCATGAAAAGCTTCTCCTTCTCTTTGTGTGAAACCAAGAATTTCCTTTCTAATCTTGTTAGTCTTTTGAGCTGGAAAGAATTTCTGCAAAAACTTATTAGAAAGCTCATCCCAAGTACGAATTGAAGCATTAGGCAAAGAGTATAACCAAGACTTAGCCTTATCTTTTAAACTGAACGGGAATAGCCTCATCTTAATCTACTCATCATCAAGTCCTTGAATTTTGATTGTAGCACATATTTCAAAGAATTGCTTAACATGCATGTACGGATCCTCAGTGGTATTACCATAATAAGTTGGAAGAAGATGAATCATACCACTTCTAAGCTCAAACCTGTCAATTGTGAGTTGAGGATAGACGATGCACGAAGGTTGATCAGTGACTTTGGGAATGGAAAATTCACGCAAGGGTTTCCGAGGTTGGACAACAAGTGCACCACCTCCTTCATTATTATTGTTGTTGTTTGGAATCTCTGCCATCTTGCTTGAACCTTCAGATTCGTAGCTCTTAGATTCAACGCTTGAAGAACTATAATTCCTCCTCAAACCAGTACGTACAGCAAAAGATCTTGGTGAAAGTGGCTCAGTTTCAGATTCGGACATACATGCACACACAAGAACCAAATTAGTGCCTTCAAATGGAGATAACAACTAAAAAGAAAAACTGAATACAGAAAGAAAAACCAACGAAAAGAACAAATAAAACTAACAAAAACACAAACATTCAAAGTAATCTAACTACAGCACCATCGTTACCGGTTCCCCGGCAACGGCGCCAAAAACTTGTTGAGCCTATTCCTAACAACTAAAATGAGTTATTAAAAAATAGCAACTTCAATTCTCGCAAGTGCACGAACCAATTATAGTATAGCTTATGTAAATACGAGGTCGATCCCACGGAGAATGGTAACGTGGTTACAAGTTAAACTACTAGAATGCTGGAAAAACAGAAAACAAAGAAACAAACAAACTAACAAATGGCAAGGTCTAGGACAGAATCCTAGCACCACACACGCACTCGAAATGGGGGTTTTGTTGTTGAAATGAAAACAAGATAATGAAATGGAAGTGCTGGACAGTAACAATGGCAGCAATCAACAAGTTGTGAAACAATGATTGAGAAGTGTTAGAGCCTTGGAATCTACCACTAGTGTTCCTATCCAAGTTATGAATGCATAGAAATTGACTCCAACTCATCAACAATAGATTATCGCATACAAGCCTATGGTATCTAGGTGCAGGATGCATGATTCTCCTAAGGCATGTGATTGTGCATGGTATCTACACAACACGTGATCTCTAATATGCAACCTAAGCATGGTATCTACTTAGAATAAAGCATACAAGAGTCATTAAGTTCCTTGAGAATATGATAATCACACAAGTCCTAGAACATGGTATCTGTCCTAGTCAACCTATGGTTATTAACCCCTTGAATGATTCTTAGGCCATTCATGTGTTGCTTGTGAAAGGAGAGTAGAATTGGTGAATCTAAACCCCTTCCCAACCTGTGCTAGATGCATAAAATCCTAGTTAGCTACTCCAAGAAAACATACATCAAGCACATAATAAGATGGAGATTAACAACTTGGCAATGAAAGCAAGGAAATCAATTAACTATGAAATCATCCATAACATTGAATATTCATGACTAGGGCTTCATCCTAAGCCCTAACTAAATGGATTAGTTAAACATAACTATGAATACAGAAAATAAGAAATACATAGATAGAATAAAGAGAATAGAAGAACTAGTTGGTGGCAGCAAGGTAGTTCCCAGGACAGCTCCAAGCTCTCCCTCCTTTGCAGCTAGCTCTCTTCTCTCTTTGTGGAGTAATGGATGAAGTGGATGTATGTGTCTAACTCTCTTTTTTCTTTTCTGTGAATGAGCTGCAACTCTCTATTTATAGACTGCCAATTCGTCCTTCCCTAAGCTGATGTAGACAGCCCACCAGAAATCCTGGAAACTGTTCCTTGATTTGTGCAAACATGTTTCCCCATAATTAAGCATGCCTTGTTTTGCTCCTTGAGACTTCCAATGCTGAAATGACTCCCTAATTTGCTCAACATGTTTGGTCTAAAGTCAGGTACAACTGAGGTGAGGCACTTGGCTCAAGGGAGGTGTGGAACACAAGGCTTATTAGCTGACAGCTGCATATTAAAATCCTCCTAAGCATGGTTCAGTGTTTGACGAGCTTAGGACTCCATATATGTCCAATTGGGCTGAATTTTGGATATGTTATACTAGACACCAATCTGAACAACTTCTATGAAGGACATCTCCTCATTTGAGTTGTGTAAGTTGCTGAAATGAGGCTTGCAAGATGACCTACGAAGCTGGACTGACAAGGAGAGTGTGGCCCAAATTGGGTCTGTCTTTAAGTTTATATTCCTCTTGTGCCAATCAGGCCTTAATATGCATGGATTGTGTCAAATGTGATCTCTTGCTGTCTTAACCTACAAAACACACAAACATAGGTAAGTGACACAAAATAAAGAGAAACTAAACAAAATCACTAAGTAAAGAAGGCATGCAAATGTGTGAAATTAAGAACATATCACCCAGGTTTTGGGCTCGATCGGAAATCCAGAGGGGTAAGAAATTGGACAATTCAAGTTCGAAGACCGTTCGTTCCGAATTGGAGTGGTTGGTGTATTGCATAGTTCTAGCGATTGGATTTCACTCAAAACTCACCAAATGAGTTCTCCCACCATACTATGATGATGCCCAAGTTTTGGTTTCGATCGGAAATCAATATGGGTAAGAAATTGGACAATTCAGGTTCAAAGGCAGTTCGTTCCTTATAGGAGTGGTTGTTGTATTCCGTAGTTCTAGCAATTGGATTTCACTCAAAACTCACCAAATGACTCCTCCCACCATATTATGATGATGCCCAATTTAGGTTTCGATCGGAAATCAATAGGGGTAAGAAATTGGACAATTCAGGTTCAAAGGCAGTTCGTTCCTTATAGGAGTGGTTGGTGTATTCCGTGGTTCTAGCAATTGGATTTCACTCAAAACTCACCAAATGACTCCTCCCACCATATTATGATGATGCCCAATCTTAGGTTTCGATCGGAAATCAATAGGGGTAAGAAATTGGACAATTCAGGTTCAAAGGCAGTTCGTTCCTTATAGGAGTGGTTGGTGTATTCCGTAGTTCTAGCGATTGGATTTCACTCAAAACTCACCAAATGACTCCTCCCGCCATATTATGTTGATGCCCAAGTTTTGGGCTCGATCGGAAATCAATAGGGGTAAGAAATTGGACAATTCAGGTTCAAAGGCAGTTCGTTCCTTATAGGAGTGGTTGGTGTATTCCGTAGTTCTAGCAATTGGATTTCACTCAAAACTCACCAAATGTCTCCTCCCACCATATTATGATGATGCCCAAGTTTAGGTTTCGATCGGAAATCAATAGGGGTAAGAAATTGGACAATTCAGGTTCAAAGGCAGTTCGTTCCTTATAGGAGTGGTTGGTGTATTCCGTAGTTCTAGCGATTGGATTTCACTCAAAACTCACCAAATGACTCCTCCCACCATATTATGATGATGCCCAAGTTTTGGGCTCGATTGGAAATCAATAGGGGTAAAAAATTGGACAATTCAGGTTCTTAGGCAGTTCGTTCCGTATAGGAGTGGTTGGTGTATTCCGTAGTTCTAGCGATTGGATTTCACTCAAAACTCACCAAATGAATCCTCCCACCATATTATGATGATGCCCAAGTTTGGGCTCGATCGGAAATCAATAGGGGTAAGAAATTGGACAATTCAGGTTCAAAGGCAGTTCGTTCCTTATAGGAGTGGTTGGTGTATTCCATAGTTCTAGCGATCGGTTTCACTCATAACTCACCGAATGACTCCTCCCACCATATTATGATGATGCCCAAGTTTTGGGCTCGATCGGAAATCAATAGGGGTAAGAAATTGGACAATTCAGGTTCAAAGGCAGTTCGTTCCTTATAGGAGTGGTTGTTGTATTCCGTAGTTCTAGTGATTGGATTTCACTCAAAACTCACCAAATGACTCCTCCCACCATATTATGATGATGCCCAAGTTTTGGGCTCGATCGGAAATCAATAGGGGTAAGAAATTGGACAATTCAGGTTCAAAGGCAGTTCGTTCCTTATAGGAGTGGTTGGTGTATTCCGTAGTTCTAGCAATTGGATTTCACTCAAAACTTGCCAAATGACTCCTCCCACCATATTATGATGATGCCCAAGTTTTGGGCTCGATCGGAAATCAGTAGGGGTAAGAAATTGGACAATTCAGGTTCAAAGGCAATTCGTTCCTTATAGGAGTGGTTGGTGTATTCCGTAGTTCTTGCGATTGGATTTCACTCAAAACTCACCAAATGACTCCTCCCACCATATTATGATGATGTCCAAGTTTTGGCTCGATCGGAAATCAATAGGGGTAAAAAATTGGACAATTCAGGTTCTTAGGCAGTTCGTTCCTTATAGGAGTGGTTGGTGTATTCCGTAGTTCTAGCGATTAGATTTCACTCAAAACTCACCAAATGACTCCTCCCACCATATTATGATGATGCCCAAGTTTTGGTTTCGATCGTAAATCAATATGGGTAAGAAATTGGAAAATTCAGGTTCAAAGGCAGTTCGTTCCTTATAGGAGTGGTTGTTGTATTCCGTAGTTCTAGCGATTGGATTTCACTCAAAACTCACCAAATGACTCCTCCCAACATATTATGATGATGCCCAGGTTTTGGTTTCGATCGGAAATCAATAGGGGTAAGAAATTGGACAATTCAGGTTCAAAGGCAGTTCGTTCCTTATAGGAGTGGTTGGTGTATTCCGTAGTTCTAGCGATTGGATTTTATTCAAAACTCACCAAATGACTCCTCTCGCCATATTATGTTGATGCCCAAGTTTTGGGCTCGATCGGAAATCAATAGGGGTAAGAAATTGGACAATTCAGGTTCAAAGGCAGTTCGTTCCTTATAGGAGTGGTTGGTGTATTCCGTAGTTATAGTGATTGGATTTCACTCAAAACTCACCAAATGACTTCTCCCGCCATATTATGATGATGCCAAAGTTTTGGGCTCGATCGAAAATCCATAGGGGTAAGAAATTGGACAATTCAAGTTCGAAGGCAGTTCTTTCCGAATTGGAGCGGTTGGTGTATTGCATAGTTCTAGCGATTGGATTTCACTCAAAACTCACCAAATGACTCCTCCCACCATATTATGATGATGCCCAAGTTTTGGGCTCGATCGGAAATCAATAGGGGTAAGAAATTGGACAATTCAGGTTCAAAGGCAGTTCGTTCCTTATAGGAGTGGTTGCTGTATTCCGTAGTTCTAGCGATTGGATTTCACTCAAAACTCACCAAATGACTCCTCCCACCATATTATGATGATGCCCAAGTTTTGGGCTCTATCGGAAATCAATAGGGTTAAGAAATTGGACAATTCAGGTTCAAAGGCAGTTCGTTCCGAATTGGAGCGGTTGGTGTATTGTATAGTTCTACCGATTGGATTTCACTCAAAACTCACCAAATGACTCCTCCCACCATATTATGATGATGCCCAAGTTTTGGGCTAGATCGGAAATCAATAGGGGTAAGAAATTGGACAATTCAGGTTCAAAGGCAGTTCGTTCCTTATGGGAGTGGTTGCTGTATTCCGTAGTTCTAGCGATCGGATTTCACTCAAAACTCACCAAATGACTCCTCCCACAATATTATGATGATGCCCAAGTTTTGGGCTCGATCGGAAATCCATAGGGGAAAGAAATTGGACAATTCAAGTTCGAAGACAGTTCGTTCCGAATTGGAGTGGTTGGTGTATTGCATAGTTCTGGCGATTGGATTTCTCTCAAAACTCTCCAAATGACTCCTCCCACCATATTATGATGATGCCCAAGTTTTGGGCTCGATCGGAAATCAATAGGGGTAAGAAATTGAACAATTCAGGTTCAAAGGCAGTTCGTTCCTTATAGGAGTGGTTGGTGTATTCCGTAGTTCTAGAGATTGGATTTCACTCAAAACTAACCAAATGACTCCTCCCATCATACTATGGTGATGCCCAAGTTTTGGGCTCGATCGGAAATCAATAGGGGTAAGAAATTGGACAATTCAGGTTCAAAGGCACTTCGTTCCTTATAGGAGTGGCTAGTGTATTCCGTAGTTCTAGCGATTGGATTTCACTCAAAACTCACCAAATGACTCCTCCCACCATATTATGATGATGCCCAAGTTTTGGGAACGATCTGAAATCAATAGGGGTAAGAAATTGGACAATTCAGGTTCAAAGGCAGTTCGTTCCTCATAGGAGTGGTTGGTGTATTCCGTAGTTCTAGAGATTGGATTTCACTCAAAACTAACCAAATGACTCCTCCCATCATACTATGGTGATGCCCAAGTTTTGGGCTCGATCGGAAATCAATAGGGGTAAGAAATTGGACAATTCAGGTTCAAAGGCAGTTCGTTCCTCATAGGAGTGGTTGGTGTATTCCGTAGTTCTAGAGATTGGATTTCACTCAAAACTCACCAAATGACTCCTCCCACCATACTATGGTGATGCCCAAGTGTTGGGCTCGATCGGAAATCCATAGGGGTAAGAAATTGGACAATTCAAGTTCGAAGACCGTTCGTTCCGAATTGGAGTGTTTGTGTATTGCATAGTTCTAGCAATTGGATTTCACACAAAACTCACCAAATGACTCCTCCCACCATGTTATGGTGATGCCCAAGTTTTGGGCTCGGTCGGAAATCAATAGGGGTAAGAAATTGGACAATTCAGGTTCAAAGGAAGTTCGTTCCTTATAGGAGTGGTTGGTGTATTCCGTAGTTCTAGCGATTGGATTTCACTCAAAACTCACCAAATGACTCCTCCCACCATAATATGATGATGCAAAAGTTTTGGGCTCGATCGGAAATCAATAGGGGTAAGAAATTGGACAATTCAGGTTCAAAGGCAGTTCGTTCCTTACAGGAGTGGTTGGTGTATTCCGTAGTTCTAGCGATTGGATTTCACTCAAAACTCACCAAATGACTCCTCCCATCATATTATGATGATTCCCAAGTTTTGGGCTCGATCGGAAATCAATATGGGTAAGAAATTGGACAATTCAAGTTCAAAGGCAGTTCGTTCCTTATAGGAGTGGTTGTTGTATTCCGTAGTTCTAGCGGTCGGACTGCACAAAAAACTCACCAAATGACTCCTCCCGCCATATTATGATGATGCCCAAGTTTTGGGCTCGATAAGAAATCAATAGGGGTAAGAAATTGGACAATTCAGGTTCAAAGGCAGTTCGTTCCTTATAGGAGTCTTTGGTGTATTCCGTAGTTCTAGCGATTGGATTTCACTTCAAACTCACCAAATGACTCCTGCCACCACATTATGATGATGCCCAAGTGTTGGGCTTGATCGGAAATGAATAGGGGTAAGAAATTGGATAATTCAGGTTCAAAGGCAGTTCATTCCTTACAAGAGTGGTAGGTGTATTCAGTAGTTCTAGCGATTGGATTTCACTCAAAACTCTCCAAATGACTCCTCCCACCATACTATGATGATGCCCAAGTTTTGGGCTCGATCGGAAATCAATAGGGGTAAGAAATTGGACAATTCATGTTCTTTGGAAGTTCGTTCCTTATAGGAGTGGTTGGTGTATTCCGTAGTTCTAGCGATTGGATTTCACAAAAAACTCACCAAATGACTCCTCCCGCCATATTATGATGATGCCCAAGTTTTGGGCTCGATCAGAAATCAATAGGGGTAAGAAATTGGACAATTCAGGTTCAAAGGCAGTTCGTTCCTTATAGGAGTGGTCGGTGTATTCCGTAGTTCTAGCGATTGGATTTCACTCAAAACTCACCAAATGACTCCTCCCACCATATTATGGTGATGCAAAAGTTTTGGGCTCGATCGGAAATCCATAGGGGTAAGAAATTGGACAATTCAAGTTCGAAGGCAGTTCGTTCCTTATAGGAGTGGTTGGTGTATTCCGTAGTTCTAGCGATTAGATTTCACTCAAAACTCACCAAATGACTCCTCCCACCATATTATGATGATGCCCAAGTTTTGGGCTCGCTCGAAAACCAATAGGGGTGAGAAATTGGACAATTCAGGTTCAAAGGCAGTTCGTTCCATATAGGAGTGGTTGGTGTATTCCGCAGTTCTAGCAATTGGATATCACTCAAAACACACCAAATGACTCCTCCCACCATATTATGATGAGGCCCAAGTTTTGGGCTCGATCGGAAATCAATAGGGTTAAGAAATTGGACAATTCATGTTCAAAGGCAGTTCGTTCCTTTTAGGAGTGGTTGGTGTATTCCATAGTTCTAGCGATCGGTTTCACTCAAAAATCACCAAATGACTACTGCCACCACATTATGATGATGCCCAAGTTTTGGGCTCGATCGGAAATCCATAGGGGTAAGAAATTGGACAATTCAAGTTCGAAGGCAGTTCGTTCCGAATTGGAGTGGTTGGTGTATTGCATAGTTCTAGCGATTGGATTTCACTCAAAACTCACCAAATGACTCCTCCCACCATATTATGATGATGCCCAAGTTTTGGGCTCGATCGGAAATCAATAGGGGTAAGAAATTGGACAATTCAGGTTCAAAGGCAGTTCGTTCCTTATAGGAGTGGTTGGTGTATTCCGTAGGTTTAGCGATTGGATTTCACTCAAAACTCTCAAAATGAATCCTCGCACCAAATTATGGTGAGGCCCAAGTTTTGGGCTCGATCGAAAATCAATCGGGGTAAGAAATTGGACAATTCAGGTTCAAAGGCAGTTCGTTCCTTATAGGAGTGGCTGGTGTATTCCGTAGTTCTAGCAATCGGATTTCACTCAAAACTCACCAAATGACTCCTCCCGCCATATTATGATGATGCCCAAGTTTTGGGCTCGATCAGAAATCAATTGGGGTAATAAATTTGACAATTCAGGTTCAAAGGCAGTTCGTTCCTAATAGGAGTGGTTGGTGTATTCCATAGTTCTAGCGATCAGTTTCACTCAAAACTCACCAAATGACTCCTCCCACAATATTATAATGATGCCCAAGTTTTGGGCTCGATCGGAAATCCATAGGGGTAAGAAAAGGGACAATTCAAGTTCGAAGACAGTTCGTTCCGAATTGGAGTGGTTGGTGTATTGTATAGTTCTAGCGATTGGATTTCACTCAAAACTCACCAAATGAATCCTCCCACCATATTATGATGATGCCCAAGTTTTTGGCTCGATCGGAAATCCATAGGGGTAAGAAATTGGACAATTGAAGTTCAACGGCAGTTCGTTCCTTATAGGAGTGGTTGTTGTATTCCGTAGTTCTAGCGATCGGATTTCACTCAAAACTCACCAAACAACTCCTCCCACCATATTATGATGATGCCCAAGTTTTGGGCTCGATCGGAAATCAATAGGGGTAAGAAATTGAACAATTCAGGTTCAAAGGCAGTTCGTTCCTTATAGGAGTGGTTGGTGTATTCCGTAGTTCTAGCGATTGGATTTCACTCAAAACTCACCAAATGACTCCTCCCACCATATTATGATGATGTCCAAGTTTTGGGCTCGATCGGAAATCAATAGGGGTAAAAAATTGGACAATTCAGGTTCTTAGGAAGTTCGTTCCTTATAGGAGTGGTTGGTGTATTCCGTAGTTCTAGCGATTAGATTTCACTCAAAACTCACCAAATGACTCCTCCCACCATATTATGATGATGCCCAAGTTTTGGGCTCGATCGGAAATGAATAGGGTTAAGAAATTGGACAATTCAGGTTCAAAGGCAGTTCGTTACTTATAGGAGTGGTTGGTGTATTCCGTAGTTCTAGCGATTGGATTTCACTCAAAACTCACCAAATGACTCCTCCCACCATATTATGATGATGGCCAAGTTTTGGGCTCGGTCGGAAATCAGTAGGGGTAAGAAATTGGACAATTCAGGTTCAAAGGCAATTCGTTCCTTATAGTAGTGGTTGGTGTATTCCGTAGTTCTAGCGATTGGATTTCACTCAAAACTCACCAAATGACCCCTCCCACCATATTATGATGACGTCCAAGTTTTGGGCTCGATCGGAAATCAATAGGGGTAAAAAATTGGACAATTCAGGTTCTTAGGCAGTTCGTTCCTTATAGGAGTGGTTGGTGTATTCCGTAGTTCTAGTGATTGGACTTCACTCAAAACTCACCAAATGACTTCTCCCACCATATTATGATGATGCCAAAGTTTTGGGCTCGATCGAAAATCCATAGGGGTAAGAAATTGGACAATTCAAGTTCGAAGGCAGTTCTTTCCGAATTGGAGCGGTTGGTGTATTGCATAGTTCTAGCGATTGGATTTCACTCAAAACTCACCAAATGACTCCTCCCACCATATTATGATGATGCCCAAGTTTTGGGCTCGATCGGAAATCAATAGGGGTAAGAAATTGGACAATTCAGGTTCAAAGGCAGTTCGTTCCTTATAGGAGTGGTTGGTGTATTCCGTAGTTCTAGGGATTAGATTTCACTCAAAACTCACCAAATGAGTCCTCCCACCATATTATGATGATGCCCAAGTTTTGGTTTCGATCGGAAATCAATATGGGTAAGAAATTGGACAATTCAGGTTCAAAGGCAGTTCGTTCCTTATAGGAGTGGTTGTTGTATTCCGTAGTTCTAGCGATTGGATTTCACTCAAAACTCACCAAATGACTCCTCCCACCATATTATGATGATGCCCAAGTTTTGGTTTCGATCGGAAATCAATAGGGGTAAGAAATTGGACAATTCAAGTTCGAAGGCAGTTCGTTGCGAATTGGAGCGGTTGGTGTATTGCATAGTTCTAGCGATTGGATTTCACTCAAAACTCACCAAATGACTACTCCCACCATATTATGATGATGCCCAAGTTTTGGGCTCGATCGGAAATCAATAGGGGTAAGAAATTGGAAAATTCAGGTTCAAAGGCAGTTCGTTCCTTATAGGAGTGGTTGCTGTATTCCGTAGTTCTAGCGATTGGATTTCACTCAAAACTCACCAAATGACTCCTCCCACCATATTATGATGATGCCCAGGTTTTGGTTTCCATCGGAAATCAATAGGGGTAAGAAATAGGACAATTCAGGTTCAATGGCAGTTCGTTCCTTATAGGAGTGGTTGGTGTATTCCGTAGTTCTGGCGATTGGATTTCACTCAAAACTCACCAAATGCCTCCTCCCACAATATTATGTTGATGCCCATGTTTTGGTTTCGATCGGAAATCAATAGGTTTAAGAAATTGGACAATTCAGGTTCAAAGGCAGTTCGTTCCTTATAGGAGTGGTTTGTGTATTCCGTAGTTCTAGCGATTGGATTTCACTCAAAACTCACCAAATGACTCCTCCCGCCATATTATGTTGATGCCCAAGTTTTGGGCTCGATCGGAAATCAATAGGGGTAAGAAATTGTACAATTCAGGTTCAAAGGCAGTTCGTTCCTTATAGGAGTGGTTGGTGTATTCCGTAGTTCTAGCGATTGGATTTCACTCAAAACTCACCAAATGACTCCTCCCACGATATTATGATGATGCCCAAGTTTTGGGCTCGATCGGAAATCCATAGGGTTAAGAAATTGGAGAATTGAAGTTCGAAGACAGTTCGTTCCGAATTGGAGTGGTTGGTGTATTCCGTAGTTCTAGCGATCGGATTTCACTCAAAACTCACCAAATGACTCCTCCCGCCATATTATGATGATGCCCAAGTTTTGGGTTCGATCGGAAATCAATGGGGGTAAAAAATTGGACAGTTCAGGTTCTTAGGCAGTTCGTTCCTTATAGGAGTGGTCGGTGTATTCCGTAGTTCTAGCTATTAGATTTCACTCAAAACTCACCAAATGACTCGTCCCACCATATTATGATGATGTCCAAGTTTTGGGCTCGATCGGAAATCAATAGGGTTAAGAAATTGGACAATTCAGGTTCAAAGGCAGTTCGTTCCTTATTGGAGTGGTTGGTGTACTCCGTAGTTCTAGCGATTGGATTTCACTCAAAACACACCAAATGACTCCTCCCACCATATTATGATGATGCCCAAGTTTTGGGCTCGATCGGAAATGAATAGGGGTAAAAAATTGGACAATTCAGGTTCTTAGGCAGTTCGTTCCTTATAGGATTGGTTGGTGTATTCCGTAGTTCTAGCGATCAGATTTCACTCAAAACTCACCAAATGACTCCTCCCACCATATTATGATGATGCCCATGTTTTGGGATCGATCGAAAATCCATAGGGGTAAGAAATTGGACAATTCAGGTTCTTAGGCAGTTCGTTCCGTATAGGAGTGGTTGGTGTATTCCGTAGTACTAGCGATTGGATTTCACTCAAAACTCACCAAATGACTCCTCCCACCATATTATGATGATGCCCAAGTTTTGGGCTCGATCGGAAATCAATAGGGGTAAAAAATTGGACAATTCAGGTTCTTAGGCAGTTCGTTACTTATAGGAGTGGTTGGTGTATTCCGTAGTTCTAGCGATTAGATTTCACTCAAAACTCACCAAATGACTTGTCCCACCATATTATGATGATGACCAAGTTTTGGGCTCGATCGGAAATCAATAGGGTTAAGAAATTGGACAATTCAGGTTCAAAGGCAGTTCGTTACTTATAGGAGTGGTTGGTGTACTCCGTAGTTCTAGCGATTGGATTTCACTCAAAACACACCAAATGACTCCTCCCACCATATTATGATGATGCCCAAGTTTTGGGCTCGATCGGAAATGAATAGGGGTAAAAAATTGGACAATTCATGTTCTTAGGCCGTTCGTTCCTTATAGGAGTGGTTGGTGTATTCCGTAGTTCTAGCGATTAGATTTCACTCAAAACTCACCAAATGAGTCCTCCCACCGTATTATGAAGATGCCCAAGTTTTGGTTTCGATCGGAAATCAATAGGGGTAAGAAATTGGACAATTCAGGTTCAAAGGCAGTTCGTTCCTTATAGGAGTGGTTGTTGTATTCCGTAGTTCTAGCGATTGGTTTTCACTCAAAACTCACCAAATGACTCCTCCCACCGTATTATGATGATGCCAAAGTTTTGGGCTCGATCGAAAATCCATAGGGGTAAGAAATTGGACAATTCAAGTTCGAAGGCAGTTCGTTCCGAATTGGAGTGGTTGGTGTATTGCATAGTTCTAGCGATTGGATTTCACTCAAAACTCACCAAATGACTCCTCCCACCATATTATGACGATGCCCAAGTTTTGGGCTCAATCGGAAATCAATAGGGGTAAGAAATTGGACAATTCAAGTTCAAAGGCAGTTCGTTCCTTATAGGAGTGGTCGGTGTATTCCGTAGTTCTAGCGATTGGATTTCACTCAAAACTCACCAAATGACTCCTCCCACCATATTATGATGATGCCCAAGTTTTGGGCTCGATCGGAAATCAATAGGGGTAAGAAATTGGCCAATTCATGTTCAAAGGCAGTTCGTTCCTTATATGAGTGGTTGGTGTATTCCGTAGTTCTAGCGATTGGAATTCACTCTAAACTCACCAAATGACTCCTCCCACCATATTATGATGATGCCCAAGTTTTGGGCTCGATCGGAAATCAATAGGGGTAAGAAATTGGACAATTCAGGTTCAAAGGCAGTTCGTTCCATATAGGACTGGTCGGTGTATTCCGTAGTTCTAGCGATCGGATTTCACTCAAAACTCACCAAATGACTCCTCCCACCTTATTATGATGATGCCCAAGTTTTGGGCTCGATCGGAAATCAATAAGGGTAAGAAATTGGACAATTCAGGTTCAAAGGCAGTTCGTTCCTTATAGGAGTGGTTGGTGTATTCCGTAGTTCTAGCAATTCGATTTCACTCAAAACTCATCAAATGACTCCTCCCACCATATTATGATGTTGCCCAAGTTTTGGGCTCGATCGGAAATCAATTGGGGTAAGAAATTGGACAATTCAGGTTCGAACGCAGTTCAATCCTTATAGGAGTGGTTGGTGTATTCCGTAGTTCTAGCGATTGGATTTCACTCAAAAGTCACCAAATGACTCCTCCCACTATATTATGATGATGCCCAAGTTTTGGGCTCGATCGGAAATCAATAGGGGTAAGGAATTGGACAATTCTGGTTCAATGGCAGTTCGTTCCTTATAGGAGTGGCGGGTGTATTCCGTAGTTCTAGCGATTGGATTTCACTCAAAACTCACCAAATGACTCCTCCCACCGTATTATGATGATGCCCGAGTTTTGGGCTCGATTGGAAATCAATAGTGGTTAGAAATTGGACAATTCAGGTTCAAAGGCTGTTCGTTCCTTATAGGAGTGGTTGGTGTATTCCGTAGTTCTAGTGATTGGATTTCCCTCAAAACTCACCAAATGACTCCTCCAACCATAGTATGATGATGCCCAAGTTTTGGACTCGATCGGAAATCAATAGGGGTAAGAAATTGGAGAATTCAGGTTGAAAGGCAGTTCGTTCCTTGTAGGAGTGGTTGGTGTATTCCGTAGTTCTAGCAATTGGATTTCACCCAAAACTCACCAAATGACTCCTCCAACCATATTATGATGATGCCCAAGTTTTGGGCTCGATCGGAACTCAATAGGGGTAAGAAATTGGACAATTCAGGTTGAAAGGCAGTTCGTTCCATATAGGAGTGGTTGTTGTATTCCGTAGTTCTAGCGATTGGATTTCCCTCAAAACTCACCAAATGACTCCTCCCACCGTAATATGATGATGCCCAAGTTTTGGGCTCGATAGGAAATCAACAGTTGTAAGAAATTGGACAATTCAGTTTCGAAGGCAGTTCGTTCCTTATAGGAGTGGTTGGTGTATTCCGTAGTGCTAGCGATTGGATTTCACTCAAAACTCACCAAATGACTCCTCCCACCATATTATGATGATGCCCAAGTTTTGGGCTCGATCGGAAATCAATAGGGGTAAGAAATTGGACAATTCAAGTTCGAAGGCAGTTCGTTCCGAATTGGAGTGGTTGGTGTATTGCGTAGTTCTAGCGATTGGATTTCACTCAAAACTCACCAAATGACTCCTCCCACTATATTATGATGATGCCCAAGTTTTGGGCTCGATCGCAAATCAATAGGGTTAAGAAATTGGACAATTCAGGTTCAAAGGCGGCTCGTTCCTTATAGGAGTGGCTGGTGTATTCCGTAGTTCGTTCCTTCTAGGAGTGGCTGGTGTATTCCGTAGTTCTAGCGATTGGATTTCACTCAAAACTCACCAAATGACTCCTCCCACTATATTATGTTGAGGCCCAAGTTTTGGGCTCGATCGGAAATCCATAGGGGAAAGAAATTGGACAATTCAAGTTCGAAGGCAGTTCGTTCCGAATTGGAGTGGTTGGTGTATTGCATAGTTCTAGCGATTGGATTTCACTCAAAACTCACCAATTGACTCCTCCCACCATATTATGATGATGCCCAAGTTTTGGGCTCGATCGGAAATCAATAGGGGTAAGAAATTGGACAATTCAGGATGAAAGGCAGTTCATTCCTTATAGGAGTGGTTGGTGTATTCCGTAGTTCTAGCAATTGGATTTCACCCAAAACTCACCAAATGACTCCTCCAACCATATTATGATGATGCCCAAGTTTTGGGCTCGATCGGAACTCAATAGGGGTAAGAAATTGGACAATTCAGGTTGAAAGGCAGTTCGTTCCTTAGAGGAGTGGCTGGTGTATTCCGTAGGTCTAGCGATTGGATTTCACACAAAAGTCACCAAATGACTCCTCCCACCATATTATGATGATGCCCAAGTTTTGGGCTCGATCGGAAATCAATAGGGGTAAGAAATTGGACAATTCTGGTTCAATGGCAGTTCGTTCCTTATAGGAGTGGTTGTTGTATTCCGTAGTTCAAGCGATCGGCTTTCATTCAAAACTCACCAAATGACTCCTCCCACCATATTATGATGATGCCCAAGTTTTGGGCTCGATCGGAAATCCATAGGGGTAAGATATTGGACAATTCAAGTTCGAAGGCAGTTCGTTCCGAATTGGAGTGGTTGGTGCATCGCATAGTTCTAGCGATTGGATTTCACTCAAAACTCACCAAATGACTCCTCCTACCATATCATGATGATGCCCAAGTTTTGGGCTCGATCGGAAGTCAATAGTTGCAAGAAATTGGACAATTCAGGGCCAAAGGCAGTTCGTTCCTTATAAGAGTGGTTGGTGTATTCCGTGGTTCTAGCGATTGGATTTCACTCAAAACTCACCAAATGATTCCTCCCACAATATTATGATGGTGCCCAAGTTCAAGGCTCGATCGGAAGTCAATAAGGGTAAGAAATTGGACAATTCAGGTTCAAAGGCAGTTCGTTCCTTATAGGAGTGGTTGGTGTATTCCGTAGTTTTAGCAATTGGATTTCACTCAAAACTCACGAAATGACTCCTCCCACCATATTATGGTGATGCCCAAGTTTTGGGCTCGATCGAAAATCAATAGGTGTAAGAAATTGGACAATTCAGGTTCACAGCCAGTTCGTTCCTTATCGGAGTGGTTGGTGTATTCCATAGTTCTAGCGATCGGATTTCACTCAAAACTCACCAAATGACTCCTCCCACAATATTATGATGATGCCCAAGTTTTGGGCTCGATCGGAAATCCATAGGGGTAAGAAATTGGACAATTCAAGTTCGGAGACAGTTCGTTCCGAATTGGAGTGGTTGGTGTATTGCATAGTTCTAGCGATTTGATTGCACTCAAAACTCACCAAATGATTCCTCCCACCATATTATGATGATGCCCAAGTTTTGGGCTCGATCGGAAATTAAAAGGGGTAAGAAATTGGACAATTCAGGTTCAAAGGCAGTTCATTCCTTATAGGAGTGGTTGTTGTATTCCGTAGTTCAAGCGATCGGATTTCATTCAAAACTCACCAAATGACTCCTCCCACCATATTATGATGATGCCCAAGTTTTGGGCTCGATCGGAAATCAAAAGGGGTAAGAAATTGGACAATTCAGGTTCAAAGGCAGTTCATTCCTTATAGGAGTGGTTGTTGTATTCCGTAGTTCAAGCTATCGGATTTCATTCAAAACTCACCAAATGACTCCTCCCACCATATTTTGATGATGACCAAGTTTTGGGCTCGATCAGAAATCAATAGGGGTAAGAAATGGGACAATTCAGGTTCAAAGGCAGTTCGTTCCTTATAGGAGTGGTTGGTGTATTCCGTAGCTCTAGCGATTGGATTTCACTCAAAACTCACCAAATGACTCCTCCCTCCGTATTATGATGATGCCCAAGTTGTGGGCTCGGTCGGAAATCAATAGGGGTATGAAATTAGACAATTCAGGTTCAAAGGCAGTTCGTTCCTTATCGGAGTGGTTGGTGCATTCCGTAGTTCTAGCGATTGGATTTCACTCAAAACTCCCCAAATGACTCCTCCCTCCATATTATGATGATGCCCAAGTTTTGGGCTCGATCGGAAATCAATAGGGGTAAGAAATTGGACAATTCAGGTTCAAAGGCAGTTCGTTCCTTATAGGTGTGGTTGGTGTATTCCGTAGTTCTAGCGATTGGATATCACTCAAAACAAACCAATTGACTCCTCCCACCATATTATGATGATGCCCAAGTTTTGGGCTCGATCGGAAATCCATACGGGTAAGATATTGGACAATTCAAGTTCGAAGGCAGTTCGTTCCGAATTGGAGTGGTTGGTGTATCGCATAGTTCTAGCGATTGGATTTCACTCAAAACTCACCAAATGACTCCTCCAACCATATTATGATGATGCCCAAGTTCTGGGCTTGATCGGAAATCCATAGGGGTAAGAAATTGGACAATTCAGGTTCAAAGGCTATTCGTTCCTTATAGGAGTGGCTGGTGTATTCCGCAGTTCTAGCGATTGGATTTCACTCAAAACTCACCACATGACTCCTCCCACCATAATAGGATGATGGTCAAGTTTTGGGCTCGATCGGAAATCAATGGGGGTAAGAAATTGGACAATTCAGGTTCAAAGGCAGTTCGTTCCTCATAGGAGTGATTGTGTATTCCTTAGTTCTAGCGATTGGATTTCACTCAAAACTCACCAAATGACTCCTCCCACCATATTATGATGATGCCCAGGTTTTGGGCACGATCGGAAATCCAGAGGGGTAAGAAATTGGACAATTCAAGTTCGAAGACAGTTCGTTCCGAATTGGAGTGGTTGGTGTATTGCATAGTTCTAGCTATTGAATTTCACTCAAAACCCACCAAATCACTCCTCCCACAATATTATGATGATGCCCAAGTTTTGGGTTCGATTGGAAATCAACAGGAGTAAGAAATTGGACAATTCAGGTTGAAAGGCAGTTCGTTCCTTATAGGAGTGGTTGTGTATTCCATAGATCTAGCGATTGGATTTCACTCAAAACTCACCAAATGACTCCTCCCACCATATTATGATGATGCCCAAGTTCTGGGCTCGATCGAAAATCCATAGGGGTAAGAAATTGGACAGTTCAGGTTCAAAGGCAGTTCGTTCCTTATAAGAGTGGTTGGTGTATTCCGTAGTTCTAGCGATTGGATTTCACTCAAAACTCACCAAATGACTCCTCCCACCATATTATGATGATGCCCAAGTTTTGGGCTCGATCGGAAATCCATAGGGGTAAGAAATTGGACAATTCAAGTTCGAAGACAGTTCGTTCCGAATTGTGGTGGTTGGTGTATTGTATAGTTTTAGCGATTCGATTTCACTCAAAACTCACCAAATGACTCCTCCCACCATATTATGATGATTCCCAAGTTTTGGGCTCGATCGGAAATCAATAGGGGTAAGAAATTGGACAATTCAGGTTCAAAGGCAGTTCGTTCCTTATAGGAGTGGCTGGTGTATTCCGTAGTTCTAGCGATTGGATTTCACTCAAAAGTCACCAAACGACTCCTCCCACCATAATATGATGATGCCCAAGTTTTGGGCTCGATCAGAAATCCATAGGGGTAAGAAATTGGACAATTCAGGTTCAAAGGCAGTTCGTTCCTTATTGGAGTGGCTGGTGTATTCCGCAGTTCTAGCGATTGGATTTCACTCAAAACTCACCAAATGACTCCTCCCACCGTAATAGGATGATGGTCAAGTTTTGGGCTCGAACGGAATTCAATAGGGGTAAGAAATTGGACAATTCAGGTTCAAAGGCAGTTCGTTCCTTATAGGAGTGGTTGTGTATTCCTTAGTTCTAGCGATTGGATTTCACTCAAAACTCACCAAATAACTCCTCCCACCATATTATGATGATGCCCAAGTTCTGGGCTCGATCGGAAATCCATAGGGGTAAGAAATTGGACAATTCAGGTTCAAAGGCAGTTCGTTCCCTATAGGAGTGGTTGGTGTATTCCGTAGTTCTAGCGATTGGATTTCACTCAAAACTCACCAAATGACTCCTCCTACCATATTATGATGATGCCCAAGTTTTGTTATCGATCGAAAATCAATAGGGGTAAGAAATTGGACAATTCAGGTTCAAAGGCAGTTCGTTCCTTATAGGAGTGGTTGGTGTATTCCGTAGTTCAAGCGATTGGATTTCACTCAAAACTCACCAAATGACTCCTCCCACCATATTATGATGATGCCCAAGTTTTGGGCTCGATCGAAAATCCATAGGGGTAAGAAATTGAACAATCCAAGTTCGAAAGCAGTTCGTTCTGAATTGGAGTGGTTGGTGTATTGCATAGTTCTAGCGATTGAATTTCACTCAAAACCCACCAAATCACTCCTCCCACAATATTATGATGATGCCCAAGTTTTGGGTTCGATTGGAAATCAATAGGAGTAAGAAATTGGACAATTCAGGTTGAAAGGGAGTTCGTTCCTTATAGGAGTGGTTGTGTATTCCTTAGTTCTAGCGATTGGATTTCACTCAAAACTCACCAAATGACTCCTCCCACCATAATATGATGATGCCCAAGTTTTGGGCTCGATCGGAAATCTATAGGGGTAAGAAATTGGACAATTCAGGTTCAAAGGCAGTTCGTTCCTTATTGGAGTGGCTGGTGTATTCCGCAGTTCTAGCAGTTGGATTTCACTCAAAACTCACCAAATGACTCCTCCCACCATATTATGATGATGCCCAAGTTTTGGGCGCGATCGGAAATCCATAGGGGTAAGAAATTGGACAATTCAAGTTCAAAGGCAGTTCGTTCCGTATAGGAGTGGTTGGTGTATTTCGTAGTTCTAGCGATTGGATTTCACTTAAAACTCACCAAATGACTCCTCCCACCATATTATGATGATGCCCAAGTTTTGGGCTCGATCGGATATTCATAGGGGTAAGAAATTGGACAATTCAAGTTCGTAGGCAGTTCGTTCCGAATTGGAGTGGTTGGTGTATTGCATAGTTCTAGCAATTGGATTTCACTCAAAACTCACCACATGACTCCTACCACCACATTATGATGATGCCCAAGTTCTGGGCTCGATCAGAAATCCATAGGGGTAAGAAATTGGACAATTCAGGTTCAAAGGCTATTCGTTCCTTATAGGAGTGGCTGGTGTATTCCGCAGTTCTAGCGATTGGATTTCACTCAAAACTCACCAAATGACTCCTCCCACCATAATAGGATGATGGTCAAGTTTTGGGCTCGATCGGAATTCAATAGGGGTAAGAAATTGGACAATTCAGGTTCAAAGGCAGTTCGTTCCTTATAGGAGTGGTTGTGTATTCCTTAGTTCTAGCGATTGGATTTCACTCAAAACTCACCAAATAACTCCTCCCACCATATTATGATGATGCCCAAGTTCTGGGCTCGATCGGAAATCCATAGGGGTAAGAAATTGGACAATTCAGGTTCTAAGGCAGTTCGTTCCGTATAGGAGTGGTTGGTGTATTTCGTAGTTCTAGCGATTGGATTTCACTTAAAACTCACCAAATGACTCCTCCCACCATATTATGATGATGCCCAAGTTTTGGGCTCGATCGGATATTCATAGGGGTAAGAAATTGGACAATTCAAGTTCGTAGGCAGTTCGTTCCGAATTGGAGTGGTTGGTGTATTGCATAGTTCTAGCAATTGGATTTCACTCAAAACTCACCACATGACTCCTCCCACCATATTATGATGATGCCCAAGTTCTGGGCTCGATCGGAAATCCATAGGGGTAAGAAATTGGACAATTCAGGTTCAAAGGCTATTCGTTCCTTATAGGAGTGGCTGGTGTATTCCGCAGTTCTAGCGATTGGATTTCACTCAAAACTCACCAAATGACTCCTCCCACCATAATAGGATGATGGTCAAGTTTTGGGCTCGATCGGAATTCAAAAGGGGTAAGAAATTGGACAATTCAGGTTCAAAGGCAGTTCGTTCCTTATAGGAGTGGTTGTGTATTCCTTAGTTCTAGCGATTGGATTTCACTCAAAACTCATCAAATAACTCCTCCCACCATATTATGATGATGCCCAAGTTCTGGGTTCGATTGGAAATCCATAGGGGTAAGAAATTGGACAATTCAGGTTCAAAGGCAGTTCGTTCCTTATAGGAGTGGTTGGTGTATTCCGTAGTTCTACCGATTAGATTTCACTCAAAACTCACCAAATGACTCCTCCTACCATATTATGATGATGCCCAAGATTTGGGATAGATCGGAAATCAATAGGGGTAAGAAATTGGACAATTCAGGTTCAAAGGCAGTTCGTTCCTTATAGGAGTGGTTGGTGTATTCCGTAGTTCTAGCGATTGGATTTCACTCAAAACTCAACAAATGACTCCTCCCACCATATTATGATGATGCCCAAGTTTTGGGCTCGATCGGAAATCCATAGGGGTAAGAAATTGGACAATTCAAGTTCGAAGACAGTTCGTTCCGAATTGTGGTGGTTGGTGTATTGTATAGTTCTAGCGATTCGATTTCACTCAAAACTCACCAAATGACTCCTCCCACCATATTTTGATGACGCCCAAGTTTTGGGCTCGATCGGAAATCAATAGGGGTAAGAAATTGGACAATTCAGGTTCAAAGGCAGTTCGTTCCTTATAGGAGTGGCTGGTGTATTCCGTAGTTCTAGCGATTGGATTTCACTCAAAAGTCACCAAACGACTCCTCCCACCATAATATGATGATGCCCAAGTTTTGGGCTCGATCGGAAATCCATAGGGGTAAGAAATTGGACAATTCAGGTTCAAAGGCAGTTCGTTCCTTATAGGAGTGGCTGGTGTATTCCGTAGTTCTAGCGATTGGATTTCACTCAAAAGTCACCAAACGACTCCTCCCACCATAATATGATGATGCCCAAGTTTTGGGCTCGATCGGAAATCCATAGGGGTAAGAAATTGGACAATTCAGGTTCAAAGGCAGTTCGTTCCATATAGGAGTGGCTGGTGTATTCCGCAGTTCTAGCGATTGGATTTCACTCAAAACTCACCAAATGACTCCTCCCACCGTAATAGGATGATGGTCAAGTTTTGGGCTCGATCGGAATTCACTAGGGGTAAGAAATTGGACAATTCTGGTTCAAAGGCAGTTCGTTCCTTATAGGAGTGGTTGTGTATTCCTTAGTTCTAGCGATTGGATTTCACTCAAAGCTCACCAAATGACTCCTCCCACCATATTATGATGATGCCCAAGTTTTGGGCTCGATCGGAAATCCATAGGGGTAAGAAATTGAACAATTCAAGTTCGAAAGCAGTTCGTTCTGAATTGGAGTGGTTGGTGTATTGCATAGTTCTAGCGATTGAATTTCACTCAAAACCCACCAAATCACTCCTCCCACAATATTATGATGATGCCCAAGTTTTGGGCTCGATTGGAAATCAATAGGAGTAAGAAATTGGACAATTCAGGTTCAAAGGCAGTTCGTTCCTTATAGGAGTGGTTGTGTATTCCTTAGTTCTAGCGATTGGATTTCACTCAAAACTCACCAAATGACACCTCCCACCATATTATGATGATGCCCAAGTTTTGGGCTCGATCGGAAATCCATAGGGGTAAGAAATTGAACAATTCAAGTTCGAAAGCAGTTCGTTCTGAATTGGAGTGGTTGGTGTATTGCATAGTTCTAGCGATTGAATTTCACTCAAAACCCACCAAATCACTCCTCCCACAATATTATGATGATGCCCAAGTTTTGGGATCGATCGGAAATCAATAGGGGTAAGAAATTGGACAATTCAGGTTCAAAGGCAGTTCGTTCCTTATAGGAGTGGTTGGGGTATTCCGTAGTTCTAGCGATTTGATTTCACTCAAAACTCACCAAATGACTCCTCCCACCATATTATGATGATGCCCAAGTTTTGGGCTCGATCGGAAATCCATAGGGGTAAGAAATTGAACAATTCAAGTTCGAAAGCAGTTCGTTCTGAATTGGAGTGGTTGGTGTATTGCATAGTTCTAGCAATTGGATTTCACTCAAAACTCACCAAATGACTCCTCCCACAATATTATGATGATGCCCAAGTTTTGGGCTCGATTGGAAATCAATAGGAGTAAGAAATTGGACAATTCAGGTTCAAAGGCAGTTCGTTCCTTATAGGAGCAGTTGGCGCATTCCGTAGTTCTAGCGATTGGATTTCACTCAAAACTCACCAAATGACTCCTCCCACCATATTATGATGATGCCCAAGTTTTGGGCTCAATCGGAAATCCATAGGGGTAAGAAATTGGACAATTCAAGTTCGAAGACAGTTAGTTCCGATTTTGAGTGGTTGGTGTATTGCATAGTTCTAGCAGTTGGATTTCACTTACAACTCACCAAATGACTCGTCCCACCATATTATGATGATGCCCAAGTTTTGGGCTCGATCGGAAATCAATAGGGGTAAGAAATTGGACAATTCAGGTTCAAAGGCAGTTCGTTCCTTATAGGAGCAGTTGGCGCATTCCGTAGTTCTAGCGATTGGATTTCACTCAAAACTCACCAAATGACTCCTCCCACCATATTATGATGATGCCCAAGTTTTGGGCTCAATCGGAAATCCATAGGGGTAAGAAATTGGACAATTCAAGTTCGAAGACAGTTAGTTCCGATTTTGAGTGGTTGGTGTATTGCATAGTTCTAGCAGTTGGATTTCACTTACAACTCACCAAATGACTCGTCCCACCATATTATGATGATGCCCAAGTTTTGGGCTCGATCGGAAATCAATAGGGGTAAGAAATTGGACAATTCAGGTTCAACGGCAGTTCGTTCCGTATAGGAGTGGTTGGTGTATTCCGTAGTTCTTGCGATTGGATTTCACTTAAAACTCACCAAATGACTCCTCCCATCATATTATGATGATGCCTAAGTTTTGGGCTCGATCGGATATTCATAGGGGTAAGAAATTGGACAATTCAAGTTCGTTGGCAGTTCGTTGCGAATTGGAGTGGTTGGTGTATTGCATAGTTCTAGCAATTGGATTTCACTCAAAACTCACAACATGACTCCTCCCACCATATTATGATGATGCCCAAGTTCTGGGCTCGATCGGAAATCCATAAGGGTAAGAAATTGGACAATTCAGGTTCAAAGGCAGTTCGTTCCTTAGAGGAGTGGTCGGTGTATTCCGTAGTTCCAACGATCGGATTTCACTCAAAACTCACCAAATGACTCCTCCCACCATATTATGATGATGCCCAAGTTTTGGGCTCCATCGGAAGGCCAATGGGGTAAGAAATTGGACAATTCAAGTTCGAAGACAGTTCGTTCCGAATTTGAGTGGTTGGCGTATTGCATAGTTCTAGCAATTGGATTTCACTCAAAACTCACCAAATGAAGCCTCCCACCATTTTAAGAAGTTGCCCAAGTTTTGGGCTCGATAGGAAATCAATAGGGGTAAGAAATTGGACAATTCAAGTTCAAAGGTAGTTCGTTCCTTATAGGAGTGGTTGTTGTATTACGTATTTCTAGCGATCGGATTTCACTCAAAACTCACCAAATGACTCCTCCCACTATATTATGATGATGCCCATGTTTTGGGCTCGATCGGAAATCCATAGGGTTAAGAAATTGGACAATTCAGGTTCAAAGGCAGTTCGTTCCTTATAGGAGTGGTTGGTGTATTCCGTAGTTCTAGCGATTGGATTTCACTCAAAACTCACCAAATGACTCCTCCCACCATATTATGATGATGCCAAAGTTTTGGGCTCGATCGGAAATCCGTAGGGGTAAGAAATTGGACAATTCAAGTTCGAAGGCAGTTCATTCCGAATTGGAGTGGTTGGTGTATTGCATAGTTCTAGCGACTGGATTTCACTCAAAACTCACCAAATGAATCCTCCCACCATATTATGATGATGCCCAAGTTGTGGGCTCGATCGGAAATCAATAGGGGTAAGAAATTGGACAATTCAGGTTCACAGCCAGTTCGTTCCTTATAGTAGTGGCTGGTGTATTCCGTAGTTTTAGCGATTGGATTTCACTCAAAACTGACCAAATGACTCCTCCCACCATATTATGGTTATGCCAAAGTTTTGGGCTCGACCGGAAATCCATAGGGGGCAAGAAATTGGACAATTCAAGTTTGAAGGCAGTTCGTTCCGAATTGGAGTGGTTGGTGTATTGCATAGTTCTAGCGATTGGATTTCACTAAAACCTCACCCAATGACTCCTCCCACCATATTATGATGAGGCCCAAGTTTTGGGCTCGATCGGAAATCCATAGGGGTAAGAAATTGGACAATTCAGGTTCAAAGGCAGTTCGTTCCTTATAGGAGTGGTTGGTGTATTCCGTAGTCCTAGCGATTGGATTTCACTCAAAACTGACCAAATGAATCCTCCCACCATATTATGATGATGCCCAAGTTTTGGGCTCGATCGGAAATCAACAGGGGTAAGAAATTGGACAATTCAGGTTCAAAGGCAGTTCGTTCCTTATAGGAGTGGTTGGTGTATTCCGTAGGTTTAGCAATTGGATTTCACTCAAAACTCACCAAATGAATCCTCGCACCATATTATGGCGATGTCCAAGTTTTGGGCTCGATCGAAAATCAATCGGGGTAAGAAATTGGACAATTCAGGTTCAAAGGCAGTTCGTTCCTTATAGGAGTGGTTGGTGTATTCCGTAGATCTAGCGATTAGATTTCACTCAAAACTCACCAAATGACTCCTCCCACCATATTATGATGATGCCCAAGTTTTGGGCTCGATCGGAAATCAATAAGGGTAAGAAATTGGACAATTCAGGTTCAAAGGCAGTTCGTTCCATATAGGAGTGGTTGGTGTATTCCGTAGTTTTAAAGATTTGATTTCACTCAAAACTCACCAAATGACTCCTCCCACCATATTATACTGATGCCCAAGTTTTGGGCTCGCTCGAAAATCAATAGGGGTGAGAAATTGGACAATTCAGGTTCAAAGGCAGTTTGTTCCATATAGGAGTGGTTGGTGTATTCCGCAGTTCTAGCAATTGGATATCACTCAAAACACACCAAATGACTCCTCCCACCATATTATGATGAGGCCCAAGTTTTGGGCTCGATCGGAAATCAATAGGGGTAAGAAATTGGACAATTCAGGTTCAAAGGCAGTTCGTTCCTTATAGGAGTGGTTGGTGTATTGCATAGTTCCAGCGATCGGTTTGACTCAAAACTCACCAAATGACTCCTCCCACAATATTATGATGACGCCCAAGTTTTGGGCTCGATCAGAAATCAATAGGGGTAAGAATTTGTACAATTCAGGTTCAAAGGCAGTTCGTTCCTTATAGTAGTGGTTGGGGTATTCCGTAGTTCTAGCGATTGGATTTCAATCAAAACTCAGAAAATGACTCCTCCCACCATATTATGATGACCCCCAAGTTGTGGGCTCGATCGAAAGTCAATAGGGGTATGAAATTGGACAATTTAGGTTCAAAGGCGGCTCGTTCCTTATAGGGGTGGTTGTTGTATTCCGTAGTTCTAGCAATCGGATTTCACTCAAAACTCACCAAATGACTCCTCCCGCCATATTATGATGATGCCCAAGTTTTGGGCTCGATCAGAAATCAATTGGGGTAATAAATTTGACAATTCAGGTTCAAAGGCAGTTCTTTCCTAATAGGAGTGGTTGGTGTATTCCATAGTTCTAGCGATCGGTTTCACTCAAAACTAACCAAATGACTCCTCCCACAATATTATGATGATGCCCAAGTTTTGGGCTCGATCGGAAATCCATAGGGGTAAGAAAAGGGACAATTCAAGTTCGTAGACAGTTCGTTCCGAATTGGAGTGGTTGGTGTATTGCATAGTTCTAGCGATTGGATTTCACTCAAAACTCACCAAATGACTCCTCCCACCACATTATGATGATGCCCAAGTTTTGGGCTCGATCGGAAATCAATAGGGGTAAGAAATTGGACAATTCAGGTTCTTAGGCAGTTCGTTCCTTGTAGGAGTGGTTGGTGTATTCCATAGTTCTAGCGATTGGATTTCACTCAAAACTCACCAAATGACTCCTCCCACCATATTATGATGATGCCCAAGTTTTGGGCTCGATCGGAAATCAATAGGGTTACGAAATTGGACAATTCAGGTTCAAAGGCAGTTCGTTACTTATAGGAGTGGTTGGTGTATTCCGTAGTTCTAGCGATTGGATTTCACTCAAAACTCACCAAATGAATCCTCCCACCATATTATGATGATGCCCAAGTTTTGGGCTCGATCGGAAATCAATAGGGGTAAAAAATTGGACAATTCAGGTTCTTAGGCAGTTCGTTCCTTATAGGAGTGGTTGGTGTATTCCGTAGTTCTAGCGATTAGATTTCACTCAAAACTCACCAAATGACTCCTCCCACCATATTATGCTGATGTCCAAGTTTTGGGCTCGATCGGAAATCAATAGGGGTAAAAAATTGGACAATTCAGGTTCTTAGGCAGTTCGTTCCTTATAGGAGTGGTTGGTGTATTCCGTAGTTCTAGCGATTGGATTTCTCTCAAAACTCACCAAATGACTCCTCCCACCATATTATGGTGATGCCAAAGTTTTGGGCTCGAACGGAAATCCATAGGGGGTAAGAAATTGGACAATTCGAGTTCGTAGGCAGTTCGTTCCGAATTGGAGTGGTTGGTGTATTGCATAGTTCTAGCGATTGGATTTCACTCAAAACTCACCAAATGACTCCTCCCACCACATTATGATGATGCCCAAGTTTTGGGCTTGATCGGAAATCAATAGAGGTAAGAAATTGGACAATTCAGGTTCTTAGGCAGTTCGTTCCTTATAGGAGTGGTTGGTGTATTCTGTAGTTCTAGCGATTGGATTTCACTCAAAACTCACCAAATGACTCCTCCCACCATATTATGCTGATGCCCAAGTTTTGGGCTCGATCGGAAATCAATAGGGGTAAAAAATTGGACAATTCAGGTTCTTAGGCAGTTCGTTCCTTATAGGAGTGGTTGGTGTATTCCGTAGTTCTAGCAATTGGATTTCTCTCAAAACTCACCAACTGACTCCTCCCACCATATTATGACGATGCCCAAGTTTTGGGCTTGATCGGAAATCAATAGGGGTAAAAAATTGGACAATTCAGGTTCTTAGGCAGTTCGTTCCTTATAGGAGTGGTTGGTGTATTCCGTAGTTCAAGCGATTAGATTTCACTCAAAACTCTGCAAATGAGTTCTCCCACCATATTATGATGATGCCCAAGTTTTGGTTTCGATCGGAAATCAATATGGGTAAGAAATTGGACAATTCAGGTTCAAAGGCAGTTCGTTCCTTATTGGAGTGGTTGTTGTATTCCGTAGTTCTAGCGATTGGATTTCACTCAAAACTCACCAAATGACTCCTCCCACCATATTATGATGATGCCCAAGTTAAGGTTTCGATCGGAAATCAATAGGGGTAAGAAATTGGACAATTCAGGTTCAAAGGCAGTTCGTTCCTTATAGGAGTGGTTGGTGTATTCCGTAGTTCTAGCGATTGGATTTCACTCAAAACTCACCAAATGACTTCTCCCACCATATTATGATGATGCCAAAGTTTTGGGCTCAATCGAAAATCCCTAGGGGTAAGAAATTGGGCAATTCAAGTTCGAAGGCAGTTCGTTCCGAATTGGAGCGGTTGGTGTATTGCATAGTTCTAGCGATTGGATTTCACTCAAAACTCACCAAATGACTCCTCCCACCATATTATAATGATGCCCAAGTTTTCGGCTCGATCGGAAATCAATAGGGGTAAGAAATTGGACAATTCAAGTTCAAAGGCTGTTCGTTCCTTATAGGAGTGGTTGGTGTATTCCATAGTTCTAGCGATTGGATTTCACTCAAAACTCACCAAATGACTCCTCCCACCATATTATAATGATGCCCAAGTTTTCGGCTCGATCGGAAATCAATAGGGGTAAGAAATTGGACAATTCAGGTTCAAAGGCAGTTCGTTCCTTATAGGAGTGCTTGGTGTATTCCGTAGTTCTAGCGATTGGATTTCACTGAAAACTCACCAAATGACTCCTCCCGCCATATTATGTTGATGCCCAAGTTTTGGGCTCGATCGAAAATCAATAGGGGTAAGAAATTGTACAATTCAGGTTCAAAGGCAGTTCGTTACTTATAGGAGTGGTTGGTGCATTCTGTAGTTCTAGCGATTGGATTTCACTCAAAACTTACAAAATGACTCCTCCCACCATATTATGATGATGCCCAAGTTTTGGGCTCTATCGGAAATCAGTAGGGGTAAGAAATTGGACAATTCAGGTTCAAAGGCAGTTCGTTCCTTATAGGAGTGGTTGGTGTATTCCGTAGTTCTAGCGATCGGTTTCACTCAAAACTCACCAAATGACTCCTCCCACCATATTATGATGATGCCCAAGTTTTGGGCTCGATCGGAAATCAATAAGGGTAAGAAATTGGACAATTCAGGTTCAAAGGCAGTCCGTTCCATATAGGAGTGGTTGGTGTATTCCGTAGTTTTAAAGATTTGATTTCACTCAAAACTCACCAAATGACTCCTCCCACCATATTATGATGATGCCCAAGTTTTGGACTCGATCGGAAATCAATAGGGGTTAGAAATTGGACAATTCAGGTTCTTAGGGAGTTCGTTCTTTATTGGAGTGGTTGGTGTATTCCGTAGTTCTAGCGATTGGATATCACTCAAAACACACCAAAAGACTACTCCCACCATATTATGATGAGGCCCAAGTTTTGGGCTCGATCGGAAATCCATAGGGGTAAGAAATTGGACAATTCAGGTTCAAAGGCAGTTCGTTCCTTATAGGAGTGGTTGGTGTATTCCGTAGGTTTAAAGATTTGATTTCACTCAAAACTCACCAAATGACTCCTCCCACCATATTATGATGATGCCCAAGTTTTGGGCTCGCTCGAAAACCAATAGGGGTGAGAAATTGGACAATTCAGGTTCAAAGGCAGTTCGTTCCATATAGGAGTGGTTGGTGTATTCCGCAGTTCTAGCAATTGGATATCACTCAAAACTCACCAAATGACTCCTCCCACCATATTATGATGAGGCCCAAGTTTTGGGCTCGATCGGAAATCAATAGGGTTAAGAAATTGGACAATTCAGGTTCAAAGGCAATTCGTTCCTTTTAGGAGTGGTTGGTGTATTCCGTAGTTCTAGCGATCGGTTTCACTCAAAACTCATCAAATGACTCCTCCCACAATATTATGATGATGCCCAAGTTTTGGGCTCGATAAGAAATCAATAGGGGTAAGAAATTGGACAATTCAGGTTCAAAGGCAGTTCGTTCCATATAGGAGTGGTTGGTGTATTCCGTAGTTCTAGCGATTGGATTTCACTCAAAACTCACCAAATGACTCCTCCCACCATATTATGATGATGCCAAAGTTTAGGGCTCGATCGGAAATCCAAAGGGGTAAGAAATTGGACAATTCAGGTTCAAAGGCAGTTCGTTCCTTATAAGAGTGGTTGGTGTATTCCGTAGTTCTAGCGATTAGATTTCACTCAAAACTCACCAAGTGAGTTCTCCCACCATATTATGATGATGCCAAAGTTTTGGGCTCGATCGAAAATCCCTAGGGATAAGAAATTGGACAATTCAATTCGAAGGCAGCTCGTTCCGAATTGGAGCGGTTGGTGTATTGCATAGTTCTAGCGATTGGATTTCACTCAAAACTCACCAAATGACTCCTCCCACCATATTATGATGATGCCCAAGTTTTGGACTCGATCGGAAATCAATAGGGGTTAGAAATTGGACAATTCAGGTTCTTAGGCAGTTCGTTCTTTATAGGAGTGGTTGGTGTATTCCGTAGTTCTAGCGATTGGATATCACTCAAAACACACGAAAAGACTACTCCCACCATATTATGATGAGGCCCAAGTTTTGGGCTCGATCGGAAATCCATAGGGGTAAGAAATTGGACAATTCAGGTTCAAAGGCAGTTCGTTCCTTATAGGAGTGGTTGGTGTATTCCGTAGGTTTACCGATTGGATTTCACTCAAAACTCTCAAAATGAATCCTCGCACCATATTATTGTGATGCCCAAGTTTTGGGCTCGATCGAAAATCAATCGGGGTAAGAAATTGGACAATTCAGGTTCAAAGGCAGTTCGTTCCTTATAGGAGTGGTTGTTGTATTCCGTAGGTTTAGCGATTGGATTTCACTCAAAACTCTCAAAATGAATCCTCGCACCATATTATGGTGATGCCCAAGTTTTGGGCTCGATCGAAAATCAATCGGGGTAAGAAATTGGACAATTCAGGTTCAAAGGCAGTTCGTTCCTTATAGGAGTGTTTGGTGTATTCCGTAGTTCTAGCGATTAGATTTCACTCAAAACTCACCAAACGACTCCTCCCACCATATTATGATGATGCCCAAGTTTTGGGCTCGATCGGAAATCAATAAGGGTAAGAAATTGGACAATTCAGGTTCAAAGGCAGTCCGTTCCATATAGGAGTGGTTGGTGTATTCCGTAGTTTTAAAGATTTGATTTCACTCAAAACTCACCAAATGACTCCTCCCACCATATTATGATGATGCCCAAGTTTTGGGCTCGCTCGAAAACCAATAGGGGTGAGAAATTGGACAATTCAGGTTCAAAGGCTGTTCGTTCCATATAGGAGTGGTTGGTGTATTCCGCAGTTCTAGCAATTGGATATCACTCAAAACACACCAAATGACTCCTCCCACCATATTATGATGATGCCCAAGTTTTGGGCTCGATCGGAAATCAATAGGGTTAAGAAATTGGACAATTCAGGTTCAAAGGCAATTCGTTCCTTTTAGGAGTGGTTGGTGTATTCCGTAGTTCTAGCGATCGGTTTCACTCAAAACTCACCAAATGACTCCTCCCACAATATTATGATGATGCCCAAGTTTTGGGCTCGATAAGAAATCAATAGGGGTAAGAAATTGGACAATTCAGGTTCAAAGGCAGTTCGTTCCATATAGGAGTGGTTGGTGTATTCCGTAGTTCTAGCGATTGGATTTCACTCAAAACTCACCAAATGACTCCTCCCACCATATTATGATGATGCCAAAGTTTTGGGCTCGATCGGAATTCCAAAGGGGTAAGAAATTGGACAATTCAGGTTCAAAGGCAGTTCGTTCCTTATAGGAGTGGTTGGTGTATTCCGTAGTTCTAGCGATTGGATTTCACTCAAAACTCACCAAATGACTCCTCCCACCATATTATGATGACGCCCAAGTTGTGGGCTCGATCGAAAGTCAATAGGGGTATGAAATTGGACAATTTAGGTTCAAAGGCAGTTCGTTCCTTATAGGGGTGGTTGTTGTATTCCGTAGTTCTAGCAATCGGATTTCACTCAAAACTCACCAAATGACTCCTCCCGCCATATTATGATGATGCCCATGTTTGGGCTCGATCGGAAGTCAATAGGGGCATGAAATTGGACAATTCAGGTTCAAAGGCAATTCGTTCCTTACAGGAGTGGTTGAAGTATTCTCTTGTTCTAGCGATTGGATTTTACTGAAAACTCACCAAATGACTCCTCCAACCACATTATGATGATGCCCAAGTTTTGGGCTCGATCGGAAATCTATATGGTCAAGAAATTGGACAATTCATGTTCGAAGGGAGTTCGTTCCATCTAGGAGTGCTTGGTGTATTCCGTAGTTCTAGCCATTGGATTTCACTCAAAACTCACCAAATGACTCCTCCCACCATATTATGATGATGCCCAAGTTTTGGGCTCGATCGGAAATCAATAGGGGTAAGAAATTGGACAATTCAAGTTCAAAGGCTGTTCGTTCCTTATAGTAGTGGTTGGTGTATTCCGTAGTTCTAGCGATTGGATTTCAATCAAAAGTTACCAAATGACTCCTCCCACCATACTATGATGATGCCCAAGTTTTGGGCTCGATCGGAAAACAATAGGGGTAAGAAAATGGACAATTCAGGTTCAAAGGCTGTTCGTTCCTTATAGGAGTGGTTGGTGTATTCCGTAGTTCTAGCAGTTGGATTTCACTCAAAACTCACCAAATGACCCCTCCCACCATATTATGATGATGCCAATGGTTTGGGCCCGATCGGAAATGGATAGGGGTAAGAAATTGGACAGTTCAAGTTCGAGGGCAGTTCGTTCCGAATTGGAGTGCTTGGTGTATTGCATAGTTCTTGCGATTGGATTTCACTCGAAACTCACCAAATGAGTCCTCCCACCATATTATGACGATGTCCAAGTTTTGGGCTCGATCGGAAATCAATAGGGGTAAGAAATTGGACAATTCAGGTTCAAAGGCTGTTCGTTCCATGTAGGAGTGGTTGGTGTATTCCGTAGTTCTAGTGATTGGATTTCGCTCAAAACTCCCCAAATGATTCCTCCCACCATATTATGATGATGCCCAAGTTTTGGGCTCGATCGGAAATCAATAGGGGTAAGAAATTGGACAATTCAGGTTCAAAGGCAGTTCGTTCCCTATAGGAGTGGTTGGTGTATTCCGTAGTTCTAGCGAGTGGATTTCACTCAAAACTCACCAAATGACTCCTCCAACCATATTATTATAATGCCCAAGTTTTGGGCTCGATCGGAAATCCATAGGGGTAAGAAATTGGACAATTCAAGTTCGTAGGTAGTTCGTTCCGAATTGGAGTGGTTAGTATATTGCATAGTTCTGGCGATTGGATTTCACTCAAAACTCACCAAATGACTCCTCCCACCATATTATGATGATGCCCAAGTTTTCGGCTCTATCGGAAATCAATAGGGGTAAGAAATTGGACAATTCAGGTTCAAAGGCAGTTCGTTCCTTATAGGAGTGGTTGGTGTATTCCGTGGTTCTAGCGAATGGATTTCACTCAAAACTCACCAAATGACTCCTCCCACCATATTATGATGATGCCCAAGTTTTGGGCTCGATCGGAAATCAATAGGGGTAAGATATTGGACAATTCAGGTTCAAAGGCAGTTCGTTCCTTATAGGGGTGGTTGGTGTATTCCATAGTTCTAGCGATAGGATTTCACTCAAAACTCACCAAATGACTCCTCCCACCATATTATGATGATGCCCAAGTTTTGGGCTCGATCGGAATTCCATAGGGGTAAGAAATTGGACAATTCAAGTCCGAAGGCAGTTCGTTCCGAATTGGAGTGGTTGGTGTATTGCATAGTTCTAGCGATTGGATTTCACTCAGAACTCACCAAATGACTCCTCCCACCATATTATGATGATGCCCAAGTTTTGGGCTCGATCGGAAATCAATAGGGGTAAGAAATTGGACAATTCAAGTTCAAAGGCTGTTCGATCCTTATAGGAGTGGTTGGTGTATTCCGTTGTTCTAGCGATTGGATTTCACTCAAAACTTACCTAATGACTCCTCCCACCATATTATGATGATGCCCAAGTTTTGGGCTCGATCGGAAATCAATAGGGGTAAGAAATTGGACAATTCAAGTTCAAAGGCTGTTCGTTCCATATAGGAGTGGTAGGTGTTTCTCGTAGTTCTAGGGATTGGATTTCACTCAAAACTCACCAAATGACTCCTCCCACAATATTATGATGATACCCAAGTTTTGGGCTCGATCGGAAATCAATAGGGGTAAGAAATTGGACAATTAAAGTTAGAAGACAGTTCGTTCCGAATTGGAGTTGTTGGTGCATTGCATAGTTCTAGCAATTGGATTTCACTCAACACTAACCAAATGACTCCTCCCACCATATTATGATGATGCCCAAGTTTTGGGCTCGATCAGAAATCAATAGGGGTAAGAAATTGGACAATTCAACTTCGAAGGCAGTTTGTTCCAAATTGGATTGGTTGGTGTATTCCGTAGTTCTAGCCATTGGATTTCACTCAAAACTCACCAAATGACTCCTCCCACCATATTATGATGATGTCCAAGTTTTGGGCAGGATCGGGAATCAATAGGGGTAAGAATTTGGACAATTCAGGTTCAAAGGCAGTTCGTTCCTTATAGGAGTGGCTGGTGTATTCCGTAGTTCCGGCGATTGGATTTCACTCAAAACTCACCAAATGACTCCTCCCACCATATTATGTTGATGCCCAAGTTTTGGGCTCGATCGGAAATCAATAGGGGTAAGAAATTGGACAATTCAGGTTCAAAGGCAGTTCGTTCCTTATAGGAGTGGTTGGTGTATTCCGTGGTTCTAGCGAATGGATTTCACTCAAAACTCACCAAATGACTCCTCCCACCATATTATGATGATGCCCAAGTTTTGGGCTCGATCGGAAATCAATAGGGGTAAGAAATTGGACAATTCAGGTTCAAAGGCAGTCCGATCCTTATAGTAGTGGTTGGTATATTTCGTAGTTCTAGCGATTGGATTTCACTCAAAACTCACCAAATGACTCCTCCCATCATATTATGATGATTCCCAAGTTTTGGGATCGATCGGAAATCCATAGGGGTTTGAAATTGGACAATCCAAGTTCGAAGGCAGTTCGTTCCGAATTGGAGTGGTTGGTGTATTGCATAGTTCTATCGATTGGATTTCACTCAAAACTCTCCAAATGACTCCTCCCACCATGTTATGATGATGCCCAAGTTTTGGGCTCGATCGGAAATCAATAGGGGTAAGAAATTGGACAATTCAGGTTCAAAGGCTGTTCGTTCCTTATAGGAGTGGTTGGTGTATTCCATAGTTCTAGCGATCGGATTTCACTCAAAACTCAACAAATCACTCCTCCCACCATATTATGATGATTCCCAAGTTTTGGGCTCGATCGAAAGTCAATAGGGGTAAGAAATTGGACAATTCAAGTTCGAAGACAGTTCGTTCCGAATTGGAGTGGTTGGTGTATTGCATAGTTCTACCGATTGGATTTCACTCAAAACTCACCAAAAGACTCCTCCCACCATATTATGATGATGCCCAAGTTTTGGGCTCGATCGGAAATCAATAGGGCTAAGAAATTGGACAATTCAGGTCCAAAGGAAGTTCGTTCCTTATAGGAGGGGTTGGTGTATTCCGTAGTTCTAGCGATTGGATTTCACTCAAAACTCACCAAATGACTCCTCCCACCATATTATGATGATTCAAAAGTTTTGGGCTCGATCGGAAATCCATAGGGGTAAGAAATTGGACAATTCAAGTTCGAAGACAGTTCGTTCCGAATTGGAGTGGTTGGTGTATTGCATAGTTCTAGCTATTGGATTTCACTGAAAACTCACCAAATGACTCCTCCCATCATATTATGATGATTCCCAAGTTTTAGGCTCGATCGGAAATCCATTGGGGTAAGAAATTGGACAATTCAGGTTCAAAGGCTGTTCGTTCCTTATAGGAGTGGTTGGTGTATTCCGTAGTTCTAGCGATTGGATTTCACTCAAAACTAACCAAATGACTCCTCCCACCATATTATGATGATGCCCAAGTTGTGCGCTTGATCGGAAATCAATAGGGGTAAGAAATTGGACAATTCAAGTTCAAAGCTTACAGGAGTGGTTGGTGTATTCCGTAGTTCTAGCGGCTGGATTTCACTCAAAACTCACCAAATGACTCCTCCCACCATATCATGATGATGCCCAAGTTTTGGGCTCGATCGGAAATCAATAGGGGTAAGAAATTGGACAATTCAAGTTCAAAGCTTACAGGAGTGGTTGGTGTATTCCGTAGTTCTAGCGATTGGATTTCACTCAAAACTCCCCAAATGACTCCTCCCACCATATTATGACGATGCCCAAGTTTTGGACTCGATCGGAAATCCATAGGGGTAAGAAATTGGACAATTCAAGTTCAAAGGCAGTTCGTTCCTTATAGGAGTGGTTGTTGTATTCCGTAGTTCTAGCGGTCGGACTTCACAAAAAACTCACCAAATGACTCCTCCCGCCATATTATGATGATGCCCAAGTTTTGGGCTCGATCAGAAATCAATAGGGGTAGAAATTGGACAATTCAGGTTCAAAGGCAGTTCGTTCCTTATAGGAGTCTTTGGTGTATTCCGTAGTTCTAGCGATTGGATTTCACTTCAAACTCACCAAATGACTCCTCCCACCACATTATGATGATGCCCAAGTGTTGGGCTTGATCGGAAATCAATAGGGGTAAGAAATTGGACAATTCAGGTTCAAAGGCAGTTCATTCCTTACAAGAGTGGTAGGTGTATTCAGTAGTTCTAGCGATTGGATTTCACTCAAAACTCTCCAAATGACTTCTCCCACCATACTATGATGATGCCCAAGTTTTGGGCTCGATCGGAAATCAATAGGGGTAAGAAATTGGACAATTCATGTTCTTTGGAAGTTTGTTCCTTATAGGAGTGGTTGGTGTATTCCATAGTTCTAGCGATTGGATTTCACTCAAAACTCACCAAAAGACTCCTCCCATCATATTATGATGATGCCCAAGTTTTGGGCTCGATCGGAAATCCATAGGGGTAAGAAGTTGGACAATTCAAGTTCGAAGGCAGTTCGTTCCGAATTGGTGTGGTTGGTGTATTGCATAGTTCTAGCGATTGGATTTCACTCAAAACTCACCAAATGACTCCTCCCACCATATTATGATGATGCCCAAGTTTTGGGCTCGATCGGAAATCAATAGGGGTAAGAAATTGGACAATTCAGGTTCAAAGGCAGTTCGTTCCTTATAGGAGTGGTTGGGGTATTCAGTAGTTCAAGAGATTGGATTTCACTCAAAACTCACCAAATCAATCCTCCCACCATATTATGATGATGCCCAAGTTGTGGGCTCGATCGGAAATCAACATGGGTATGAAATTGGACAATTCAGGTTCAAAGGCAGTTTGTTCCATATAGGAGTGGTTGGTGTATTCAGTAGTTCAAGCGATTGGATTTCACTCAAAACTCACCAAATGACTCATCCCACCATGTTATGTTGATGCCCAAGTTGTGGGCTCGATCGGAAATCAATAGGGGTATGAAATTGGACAATACAGGTTCAAAGGCAGTTCGTTCCTCATAGGAGTGGTTGGTGTATTCCGTAGTTCTAGAGATTGCATTTCACTCAAAACTCACCAAATGACTCCTCCCACCATCTTATGATGATGCCCAAGTTTTGGGCTCGATCGGAAATCCATAGGGGTAAGAAATTGGACAATTCAGGTTCAAAGGCAGTTCGTTCCTTATAGGAGTGGTCTATGTATTCCGTAGTTCTAGAGATTGGATTTCACTCAAAACTCACCAAAGGACTCCTCCCACCATATTATGATGATGCCCAAGTTTTGGGCTCGATCGGAAATCAATAGGGGTAAGAAATTGGACAATTCAGGTTCAAAGGCAGTTCGTTCCATATAGGAGTGGTTGGTGTATTCCGTAGTTCTAGCGACTGGATTTCACTCAAAACTCACCAAATCAATCCTCCCACCATATTATGATGATGCCCAAGTTTTGGGCTCGATCAGAAATCCCTAGGGGTAAGAAATTGGACAATTCAAGTTCGAAGACAGTTCGTTCCGAATTGGAGTGGTTGGTATATTGCATAGTTCTAGCGATTGGATTTCACTCGAAACTCACCAAATGACTCCTCCCACCATTTTATGATGATGCCGAAGTTGTGGGCTCGATCGAAAATCAATAGGGGTATGAAAGTGGACAATTCAGGTTCAAAGGCAGTTCGTTCCTTATAGGAGTGGTTGGTGTATTCCGTAGTTCTATAGATTGGATTTCACTCAAAACTCCCCAAATGAATCCACCCACCATATTATGATGATTCCCAAGTTTTGGGCTCGATCGGAAATCCATAGCGGTAAGAAACTGGACAATTCAGGTTCGAAGGCAGCTCTTTCAGAATTGGAGTGGTTGGTGTATTGCATAGTTCTTGCGATTGGATTTCACTCAAAACTCACCAAATGACTCCCCCCACCATATTATGATTATTCCAAGTTTTGGGCTCGATCGGAAATCAATAGGGGTAAAAAATTGGACAATTCATGTTCGAAGGCAGTTCTTTCAGAATTGGAGTGGTTGGTGTATTGCAAAGTTCTAGCGATTAGATTTCACTCAAAACTCACCAAATGACTCCTCCCACCACATTATGATTATTCCAAGTTTTGGGCTCGATCGGAAATCCATAGGGGTAAGAAATTGGACAATTCAAGTTCGAAGACAGTTCGTTCCGAATTGGAGTGGTTGGTGTATTGCATAGTTCTAGCAATTGGATTTCACTCAAAACTAACCAAATGACTCCTCCCACCATATTATGATGATGCCCAAGTTTTGGGCTCGATCTGAAATCAACATGGGTAAGAAATTGGACAATTCAGGTTCAGTGGCAGTTCGTTCCTTATTGGAGTGGCTGGTGTATTCCGTAGTTCTAGCGATTGGATTTCACTCAAAACTCACCAAATAACTCCTCCCACCATATTATGATGATGCCAAAGTTCGAAGGCAGTTTGTTAGTTCCGAATTGGACTGGTTGGTGTATTTCATAGTTCTAGCAATTGGATTTCACTCAAAACTCACCAAATGACTCCTCCCACCATATTATGATGATTCCCAAGTTTTGGGCTCGATCGGAAATCAATAGGGGTAAGAAATTGGACAATTTAGGTTTAAAGGCAGTTCGTTCCTTATAAGAGTGGCTGGTGTATTCCGTAGTTCTAGCTATTGGATTTCACTCAAAACCCACCAAATGACTCCTCCCACCATATTATGAAGATGGCCAAGTTTTGGGCTCGATCAGAAATCAATAGGGGTGAGAAATTGGACAATTCAGGTTCAAAGAAAGTTCGTTCCTTATAGGAGTGGTTGGTGTATTCCGTAGTTCTAGCGATTGGATTTCACTCAAAACTCAGTAAATGAATCCTCCCACCATTTTATGATGATGCCCAAGTTTTGGGCTCGATCAGAAATCCCTAGGGGTAAGAAATTGGACAATTCAAGTTCGAAGACAGTTCGTTCCGAATTGGAGTGGTTGGTGTATTGCATAGTTCTAGCAATTGGATTTCACTCAAAACTCACCAAATGACTCCTCCCTCAATATTATGATGATGCCCAAGTTTTCGGCTCGATCGCAAATCAATAGGGTTAAGAAATTGGACAATTCATGTTCGAAGGTAGTTCGTTCCTTATAGGAGTGGTTGGTGTATTGCATAGTTCTAGCGATTAGATTTCACTCAAAACTTACCAAACGACTCCTCCCACCATATTATGATGATTCCCAAGTTTTGGGCTCGATCGGAAATTCATAGGGGTAAGAAATTGGACAATTCAAGTTCGAAGGCAGTTCGTTCCTTATAGGAGTGGTTGGTGTATTCCGTAGTTCTAGCGATTGGATTTCACTGAAAACTCACCGAATGACTCCTCCCATCATATTTTGATGATGCCCAAGTTTTGGGCTCGATCGGAGATCCATAGGGGTAAGAAATTGGACAATTCAAGTTCGAAGGCAGTTCGTTCCGAATTGGAGTGGTTGGTGTATTGCATAGTTCTAGCAATTGAATTTCACTCAAAACTCACCAAATGACTCCTCCCACCATATTATGATGATTCCCAAGTTTTGGGCTCAACCGGAAATCCATAGGGGTAAAAAATTGGACAATTCAAGTTCGAAGGCAGTTCGTTCCGAATTGGACAGGTAGGAGTATTGCATAGTTCCAGCGATTGGATTTCACTTAAAACTCACGCAATGACTCCTCCCACCATATTATGATGATTCCCAAGTTTTGGGCTCGATCGGAAATCTATAGGGGTAAGAAATTGGACAATTCAAGTTCGAAGGCAGTTCGTTCCGAATTGGACTGGTTGGTGTATTGCATAGTTCTAGCGATTGAATTTCCCTCAAAACTCACCAAATGACTCCTGCCACCATATTATGATGATTCCCAAGTTTTGGGCTCGATCGGAATTCCATAGGGGTAAGAAATTGGACAATTCAAGTTCGAAGGCAGTTCGTTCCAAATTGGAGTGGTTGGTATATTGCATAGTTCTAGCGATTGGATTTCACTCAAAACTCACCAAACGACTCCTCCCACCATATTATGATGATTCCCAAGTTTTGGGCTCGATCGGAAATCCATAGGGTTAAGAAATTGGACAATTCAGGTTCAAAGGCAGTTCGTTCCTTATAGGAGTGGTTGGTGTATTCCGTAGTTCTAGCGATTGGATTTCACTCAAAACTCACGAAATGACTCCTCCCACCATATTATGTTGATGCCCAAGTTTTGGGCACGATCGGAAATCAATAGGGGTAAGAAATTGGACAATTCAGGTTCAAAGGCAGTTCGTTCCTTATAGGAGTGGTTGGTGTATTCCGTAGTTCTAGCGATCTTATTTCACTCAAAACACACCGAATGACTCCTCCCACCATATTTTGATGTTGCCAAAGTTTTGGGCTCGATCGGAAATCCATAGGGGTAAGAAATTGGACAATTCAAGTTCGAAGGCAGTTCGCTCCGAATTGGAGTGGTTGGTGTATTGCATAGTTCTAGCGATTGGATTTCACTCAAAACTCACCAAATGACTCCTCCCACCATATTACGATGATTCCCAAGTTTGGGCTCGAGCGGAAATCCATAGGGGTAAGAATTTGGACAATTCAAGTTCGAAGGCAATTCGTTCCGAATTAGAGTGGTTAGTGTATTGCATAGTTCTAGCGATTGAATTTCACTCAAAACTCACCAAATGACTCCTCCCACCATATTATGATGATTCCCAAGTTTTGGGCTCGACCGGAAATCCATAGGGGTAAGAAATTGGACAATTCAAGTTCGATGGCAGTTCGTTCCGAATTGGAGTGGTTGGTGTATTGCATAGTTCTAGCGATTGAATTTCCCTCAAAACTCACCAAATGACTCCTCCCACCATATTATGATGATTCCCAAGTTCTGGGCTCGATCGGAAATCTATAGGGGTAAGAAATTGGACAATTCAAGTTCGGAGGCAGTTCGTTCCAAATTGGAGTGGTTGGTGTATTGCATAGTTCTAGCGATTGGATTTCACTCAAAACTCACCAAATAACTCCTCCCACCATATTATGAAGATTCCCAAGTTTTGGGCTCGATTGGAAATCCATAGGGGTAAGAAATTGGACAATTCAGGTTCAACGGCAGTTCGTTCCTTACTGGAGTGGCTGGTGTATTCCTTAGTTCTAGCAATTGGATTTCACTCAAAACTTACCAAATCACTCCTCCCACCATATCATGATGATGCCCAAGTTTTGGGCTCGATCGGAAATCAATAGGGGTAAGAAATTGGACAATTCAGGTTCAAAGGCAGTTCGTTCCTTATAGGAGTGGTTGGTGTATTCCGTAGTTCTAGCGATTGGATTTCACTCAAAACTCACCAAATGACTCCTCCCACGACATTATGATGATGCCCAAGTGTTTGGCTCGATCGGAAATCCATAAGGGTAAGAAATTGGACAATTCAAGTTCGAAGGAAGTTCGTTCCTTATAGGAGTGGTTGGTGTATTGCATAGTTCTAGCGATTGGATTTCACTCAAAACTCACCAAATGAGTCCTCCCACCATATCATGATGATTCCCAAGTTTTGTGCTCGATCGGAAATCCATAGGGGTAAGAAATTGGACAATTCATGTTCGAAGGTAGTTCGTTCCGAATTGGACTGGCTGGTGTATTGCATAGTTCTAGAGATTAGATTTCACTCAAAACTCACCAAACGACTCCTCCCATCATATTATGATGATTCCCAAGTTTTGGGCTCGATCGGCAATCCATAGGGTTAAGAAATTGGACAATTCAGGTTCAAAGGCAGTTCGTTCCTTATAGGAGTGGTTGGTGTATTCCGTAGTTCTAGCGATTGGATTTCACTCAAAACTCACCAAATGACTACTCCCACCATATTATGTTGATGCCCAAGTTTTGGGCTCGATCGGAAATCAATAGGGGAAAGAAATTGGACAATTCAGGTTCAAAGGCAGTTCGTTCCTTATAGGAGTGGTTGGTGTATTCCGTAGTTCTAGCGATCTTATTTCACTCAAAACTCACCGAATGACTCCTCCCACCATATTATGATGATTCCCAAGTTTTGGGCTCGATCGGAAATCCATAGGGGTAAGAAATTGGACAATTCAAGTTCGAAGGCAGTTCGTTTCGAATTGGAGTGGTTGGCGTATTGCGTAGTTCTAGCGATTGGATTTCACTCAAAACTCACCGAATGACTCCTCCCACCATATTATGATGATGCCCAAGTTTTGGGCTCGATCGGAAATCAATAGGGGTAAGAAATTGGACAATTCAGGTTCGAAGGCAGTTCGTTCCTTATAGGAGTGGTTGGTGTATTCCGTAGTTCTAGGGATTGGATTTCACTCAAAACTCACCAAATGAGTCCTCCCACCATATTATGATGATGCCCAAGTTTTGGGCTCGATCGGAAATCAATTGGGGTAAGAAATTGGACAATTCAGGTTCAAAGGCAGTTCGTTCCTTACAGGAGTGGTTGGTGTATTCCGTAGTTCCCGCGATTGGATTTCACTGCAAACTCACCAAAGGACTCCTCCCACCATATTATGATGATGCCCAAGTTTTGGGCTAGATCGGAAATCCATAGGGGTAAGAAATTGGACAATTCAAGTTTGAAGGCAGTTCGTTCCGAATTAGAGTGGTTGGTGTATTGCATAGTTCTAGCGATTGGCTTTCACTCAAAACTCACCAAATGACTCCTCCCACCATATTATGATGATGCCCTTGTTTTGGGCTCGATCGGAAATCAATAGGGGTAAGAAATTGGACAATTCAGGTTTAAAGGCAGTTCGTTCCATATAGGAGTGGTTGGTGTATTCCGTAGTTCTAGGGATTGGATTTCACTCAAAACTCACCAAATGACTCCTCCCACCATATTATGATGATGCCCAAGTTTTGGGCTCGATCGGAAATCAATTGGGGTAAGAGATTGGACAATTCAGGTTCAAAGGCAGTTCGTTCCTTACAGGAGTGGTTGGTGTATTCCGTAGTTCCCGCGATTGGATTTCACTGCAAACTCACCAAATGACTCCTCCCACCATATTATGATGATGCCCAAGTTTTGGGCTAGATCAGAAATCCATAGGGGTAAGAAATTGGACAATTCAAGTTTGAAGGCAGTTCGTTCCGAATTAGAGTGGTTGGTGTATTACATAGTTCTAGCGATTGGATTTCACTCAAAACTCACCTAATGACTCCTCCCACCATAGTATGATGATGCCCAACTTTTGGGCTCTATCAGAAATCAATAGGGGAAAGAAATTGGACAATTCAGGTTCAAAGGCTGTTCGTTCCTTATAGGTTTGGTTGGTGCATTCCGTAGTTCTAGCGATTGGATTTCACTCAAAACTCACCAAATGACTCCTCCCACCATGTTATGATGATGCCCAAGTTTTGGGCTCGATCGGAAATCAATAGGGGTAAGAAATTGGACAATTCAGGTTCAAAGGCAGTTCGTTCCTTATAGGAGTGGTTGGTGTATTCTGTAGTTCTAGCGAATGGATTTCACTCAAAACTCACCAAAGGACTCCTCCCACCATATTATGATGATGCCAAAGTTTTGGGCTCGATCGGAAATCCATAGGGGTAAGAAATTGGACAATTCAAGTTCGAAGGCAGTTCGTTCCGAATTGGAGTGGTTGGTGTACTGCATAGTTCTAGATATTGGATTTCACTCAAAACTCACCAAATGACTCCTCCCACCATGTTATGATGATGCCCAAGTTGTGGGATCGATCGGAAATCAATAGGGGTATGAAATTGGACAATTCAGGTTCAAAGGCATTTCGTTCCTTATAGGAGTGGTTGGTGTATTCCATAGTTCTAGCGATTGGATTTCACTCAAAACTCACCAAATGACTCCTCCCACCATATTATGATGATGCCCAAGTTTTGGGCTCGATTTGAAATCCATAGGGGTAAGAAATTGGACAATTCAGGTTCAAAGGCAGTTCGTTCCTTATAGGAGTGGTCGGTGTATTCCGTAGTTCTAGCGATTGGATTTCACTCAAAACTCACCAAAGGACTCCTCCCACCATATTATGATGATGCCCACGTTTTGGGCCCGATCGGAAATCAATAGGGGTAAGAAATTGGACAATTCAGGTTCAAAGGCAGTTCGTTCCTTATAGAAGTGGTTGGTGTATTTCGTAGTTCTAGCGATCGGATTTCACTCAAAACTCACCAAATGAATCCTCCCACCATATTATGATGATGCCAAAGTTTTGGGCTTGATCGGAAATCCATAGGGGTAAGAAATTGGACAATTCAAGTTCGAACGCAGTTCGTTCCGAATTGGAGTGGTTGGTGTACTGCATAGTTCTAGAGATTGGATTTCACTCAAAACTCACCAAATGACTCCTCCCACCATATTATGATGATGCCCAAGTTGTGGGCTCGATCCGAAATAAATAGGGGTATGAAATTGGACAATTCAGGTTCAAAGGCAGTTCGTTCCTCATAGGAGTGGTTGGTGTATTCTGTAGTTCTAGCGATTGGATTTCACTCAAAACTCACCAAATGACTCCTCCCACCATATTATGATGATGCCAAATTTTTGGGCTCGATCCGAAATCCATAGGGGTAAGAAATTGGACAATTCATGTTCGAAGGCAGTTCGTTCAGAATTGGAGTGGTTGGTGTACTTCATAGTTCTAGAGATTGGATTTCACTCAAAACTCACCAAATGACTCCTCCGACCATATTATGATGATGCCCAAGTTTTGGGCTCGATCGGAAATCCATAGGGGTAAGAAATTGGACAATTCAAGTTCGTAGGCAGTTCGTTCCGAATTGGAGTGGTTGGTGTATTGCATAGTTCTGGCAATTGGATTTCACTTAAAACTCACCAAATGACTCCTCCCACCATATTATGATGATGCCCAAGTTTTGGGCTCGATTGGAAATCCATAGGGGTAAGAAATTGGACAATTCATGTTCGAAGACAGTTCGTTCCGAATTGGAGTGGTTGGTATATTGCATAGTTCTAGCGATTGGATTTCACTCAAAACTCACCAAATGACTCCTCCCACCATATTATGATGATGCCCACGTTTTGGGCTCGATCGGAAATCAATAGGGGTAAGAAATTAGACAATTCAGGTTCGAGGGCAGTTCGTTCCTTATTGGAGTGGTTGGTGTATTCCGTAGTTCTAGCAATTGGATTTCACTCAAAACTCACCGATTGACTCCTCCCACCATATTATGATGATGCCCAAGTTTTGGGCTCGATCGGAAATCAATAGTGGTAAGAAATTGGACAATTTAGGTTCAAAGGCAGTTCGTTCCTTATAGAAGTGGTTGGTGTATTCAATAGTTCTAGGGATTGGATTTCACTCAAAACTCACCAAATGACTCCTCCCACCGTATTATGATGATGCCAAAGTTTTGGGCTCGATCGGAAATCCAGAGGGGTAATAAATTGGACAATTCAAGTTTGAAGGCAGTTCGTTCCGAATTGCAGTGGTTGGTGTATTGCATAGTTCTAGCGATTGGATTTCACTCAAAACTCACCAAATGACTCCTCCCACCATATTATGATGATTCCCAAGTTTTGGGCTCGATCGGAAATCAATAGGGGTAAGAAATTGGACAATTCAGGTTCAAAGGCAGTTCGTTCCTTATAGGAGTGGTTGGTGTATTCCGTAGTTCTAGCGATCGGATTTCACTCAAAACTCACCAGATGACTCCTCCCACCATATTATGATGATGCCCAAGTTTTGGGCTCGATCGGAAATCTAGAAGGGTAAGAAATTGGACAATTCAAGTTCAAAGACAGTTCGTTCCGAATTGGAGTGGTTGGTGTATTGCATAGTTCTAGCGATTGGATTTCACTCAAAACTCACCAAATGACTCCTCCCACCATATTAAGATGATGCCCAAGTTTTGGGCTCGATCGGAAATCAATAGGGGTAAGAAATTGGACAATTCAAGTTCAAAGGCAGTTCGTTTCTTATAGGAGTGGTTGGTGTATTCCGTAGTTCTAGCGATCGAATTTCACTCCAAACTCACCAATTAATCCTCCCCCCATATTATGATGATGCCCAAGTTTTGGGATCAATCAGAAATCAATAGAGGTAACAAATTGGACAATTCAGGTTCAAAGGCAGTTCGTTCCTTATAGGAGTGGGTGGTGTATTCTGTTGTTCTAGCGATTGGATTTCACTCAAAACTCACCAAATGACTCCTCCCACCATATTATGATGATGTGCAAGTTTTGGGCACGATCGGAAATCAATGGGGGTAAGAAATTGGACAATTCAATTTCAAAGGCAGTTCGTTCCTTATAGGAGTGGTTGGTGTATTCTGTAGTTCTAGCGAATGGATTTCACTCAAAACTCACCAAAGGACTCCTCCCACCATATTATGATGATGCCAAAGTTTTGGGCTCGATCGGAAATCCATAGGGGTAAGAAATTGGACAATTCAAGTTCGAAGGCAGTTCGTTCCGAATTGGAGTGGTTGGTGTATTGCATAGTTCTAGAGATTGGATTTCATTCAAAACTCACCAAATGACTCCTCCGACCGTATTATGATGATGCCCAAGTTTTGGGCTCGATCGGAAATCCATAGGGGTAAGAAATTGGACAATTCAAGTTCGTAGGCAGTTCGTTCCGAATTGGAGTGGTTGGTGTATTGCATAGTTCTGGCGATTGGATTTCACTTAAAACTCACCAAATGACTCCTCCCACCATATTATGATGATGCCCAAGTTTTGGGCTCGATTGGAAATCCATAGGGGTAAGAAATTGGACAATTCATGTTCGAAGACAGTTCGTTCCGAATTGGAGTGGTTGGTATATTGCATAGTTCTAGCGATTGGATTTCACTCAAAACTCACCAAATGACTCCTCCCACCATATTATGATGATGCCCACGTTTTGGGCTCGATCGGAAATCAATAGGGGTAAGAAATTAGACAATTCAGGTTCGAGGGCAGTTCGTTCCTTATTGGAGTGGTTGGTGTATTCCGTAGTTCTAGCAATTGGATTTCACTCAATACTCACCAAATGACTCCTCCCACCATATTATGACGATTCCCAAGTTTTGGGATCGATCGGAAATCAATAGGGGTAAGAAATTGGACAATTCAGTTTCGAAGGCAGTTCGTTCCTTATAGGAGTGGTTGGTGTATTCCGTAGTTCTAGTGATTGGATTTCACTCAAAACTCACCAAATGACTCCTCCCACCATATTATGATGATGCCCAAGTTTTGGGCTCGATCGGAAATCAATAGGGGTAAGAAATTGAAAAATTCAGTTTCAAAGGCAGTTCGTTCCTTATAGGAGTGGTTGGTGTATTCCGTAGTTCTAGTGATTGGATTTCACTCAAAACTCACCAAATGACTCCTCCCACCATATTATGATGATGCCCAAGTTTTGGGCTCGATCGGAAATCAATATGAGTAAGATATTGGACAATTCAGGATCAAGGGCTGTACGTTCCTTATAGGAGTGGTTGGTGTATTCTGTAGTTCTAGCGATTGGATTTCACTCAAAACTCACCAAATGACTCCTCCCACCGTATTATGATGATGCCAAAGTTTTGGGCTCGATCGGAAATCCATAGGGGTAAGAAATTGGACAATTCAAGTTCGAAGGCAGTTCGTTCCGAATTGGAGTGGTTGGTGTATGGCATAGTTCTTGCGATTGGATTTCACTCAAAACTCACCAAATGAGTCCTCCCACCATATTATGATGATGCCAAAGTTTTGGGCTCGATCGGAAATCCATAGGTGTAAGAAATTGGACAATTCAAGTTCGTAGACAGTTCGTTCCGAATTGGAGTGGTTGGTGAATTGCATAGTTCTAGCGATTGGATTCCACTCAAAACTCACCAAATGACTCCTCCCATCATATTATGATGATGCCCAAGTTTTGGGCTCGATCGGAAATCAATAGGGGTAAGAAATTGAACAATTCAGGTTCAAAGGCAGTTCGTTCCTTATAAGAGTGGCTGGTGTATTCCGTAGTTCTAGCGATTAGATTTCACTCACAACTCACAAAATGACTCCTCCCACCATATTATGATGATGCCCAAGTTTTGGGCTCGATCGGAAATCAATAGGGGTAAGAAATTGGACAATTCACGTTCAAAGGCAGTTCGTTCCTTATAGGAGTGGTTGGTGTATTGCGTAGTTCTAGCAATTGGATTTCACTCAAAACTAACCAAACGACTCCTCCCACCATATTATGATGATGCCCAAGTTTTGGGCTCGATCGGAAATCCATAGGGGTAAGAAATTGGATAATTCAAGTTCGAAGACAGTTCGTTCCGAATTGGAGTGGTTGGTGTATTGCATAGTTCTAGCAATCGGATTTCACTCAAGACTCACCAAATGACTCCTCCCACCATATTATGATGATGCCCAAGTTTTGGGCTCGATCGGAAATCAATAGGGGTAAGAAATTGGACAATTCAGGTTCAAAGGCAGTTCGTTCCTTATAAGAGTGGCTGGTGTATTCCGTAGTTCTAGCGATTAGATTTCACTCAAAACTCACCAAATGACTCCTCCCACCATATTATGATGATGCCCAAGTTTTGGGCTCGATCGGAAATCCATAGGGGTAAGAAATTGGATAATTCAAGTTCGAAGACAGTTCGTTCCGAATTGGAGTGGTTGGTGTATTGCATAGTTCTAGCAATCGGATTTCACTCAAGACTCACCAAATGACTCCTCCCACCATATCATGATGATGCCCAAGTTGTGGGTTCGATCGGAAATCAATAGGGGTTTGAAATTGGACAATTCAGGTTCAAAGGCAGTTCGTTCCTTATAGGAGTGGATGGTGTATTCCGTAGTTCTAGCGATTGGATTTCACTCAAAACTCACCATCCTCCCACCATATTATGATGATGCCCAAGTTTTGGGCTCGATCGGAAATCAATAGGGGTAAGAAATTGGACAATTCAAGTTCGAAGACAGTTCGTTCCGAATTGGAGTGGTTGGTGTATTGCATAGTTCTAGCGATTCGATTTCACTCAAAACTCACCAAATGACTGCTCCCACCATATTATGATGATGCCCAAGTTTTGGGCTCGATCGGAAATCAATAGGGTTAAGAAATTGGACAATTCAGGTTCAAAGGCAGTTCGTTCCTTATAGGAGAGGGTGGTGTATTCCGTAGTTCTAGCGATTGAATTTCACTCAAAACTCACCAAATGACTCCTCCCACCATATTATGATGATGCCCAAGTTTTGGGCTCGATCGGAAATCAATAGCGGTAAGAAATTGGACAATTCAGGTTCAAAGGCAGTTCGTTCCGTATAGGACTGGTCGGTGTATTCCGTAGTTCTAGCGATCGGATTTCACTCAAAACTCACCAAATGACTCCTCCCACCTTATTATGATGATGCCCAAGTTTTGGGCTCGATCGGAAATCAATAAGGGTAAGAAATTGGACAATTCAGGTTCAAAGGCAGTTCGTTCCTTATAGGAGTGGTTGGTGTATTCCGTAGTTCTAGCGATTGGATTTCACTCAAAACTCACCAAATGACTCCTCCCACCTTATTATGTTGATGCCCAAGTTTTGGGCTCGATCGGAAATCAATAAGGGTAAGAAATTGGACAATTCAGGTTCAAAGGCAGTTCGTTCCTTATAGGAGTGGTTGGTGTATTCCGTAGTTCTAGCGATTGAATTTGACTCAAAACTCAACAAATGACTCCTCCCACCATATTATGGTGATGCCCAAGTTTTGGGCTCGATCGGAAATCCATTGGGGTAAGAAATTGGATAATTCAAGTTCGAAGACAGTTCGTTCCGAATTGGAGTGGTTGGTGTATTGCATAGTTCTAGCAATCGGATTTCACTCAAGACTCACCAAATGACTCCTCCCACCATATCATGATGATGTCCAAGTTGTGGGTTCGATCGAAAATCAATAGGGGTATGAAATTGGACAATTCAGGTTCAAAGGCAGTTCGTTCCTTATAGGAGTGGTTGGTGTATTCCGTAGTTCTAGTGATTGGATTTCACTCAAAACTCACCAAGTGAATCCTCCCACCATATTATGATGATGCCCAAGTTTTGGGCTCGATCAGAAATCCATAGGGGTAAGAAATTGGACAATTCAAGTTCGAAGACAGTTCGTTCCGAATTGGAGTGGTTGGTGTATTTTATAGTTCTAGCGATTCGATTTCACTCAAAACTCACCAAATGACTCCTCGCACCATATTATGATGATGCCCAAGTTTTGGGCTCGATCGGAAATCAATAGGGGTAAGAAATTGGACAATTTAGGTTTAAAGGCAGTTCGTTCCTTATGGGAGTGGTTGGTGTATTCCGTAGTTATAGCGATTAGATTTCACTCAAAACTCACCAAATGACTCCTCCCACCATATTATGATGATGCCCAAGTTGTGTGCTCGATCAGAAATCAATAGGGGTATGAAATTGGACAATTCAGGATCAAAGGCAGTTCATTCCTTATAGGAGTGGTTGGTGTATTCCGTAGTTCTAGCAATTGGATTTCACTCAAAACTCACCAAATGAATACTCCCACCATATTATGATGATGCCCAAGTTTTGGGCTCGATCGGAAATCAATAGGGGTAAGAAATTGGACAATTTAGGTTTAAAGGCAGTTCGTTCCTTATGGGAGTGGTTGGTGTATTCCGTAGTTATAGCGATTGGATTTCACTCAAAACTCACCAAATGACTCCTCCCACCATATTATGATGATGCCCAAGTTTTGGGCTCGATCGGAAATCAATAGGGGTAAGAAATTGGACACTTTAGGTTTAAAGGCAGTTCGTTCCTTATAGGAGTGGTTGGTGTATTCCGTAGTTCTAGCGATCGGATTTCACTCAAAACTCACCAAATGACTCCTCTTCCCATATTATGATGATGCCCAAGTTTTGGGCTCGATCGGAAATCCATAGGGGTAAGAAATTGGACAATTCAAGTTCGAAGACAGTTCGTTCCTTATAGGAGTGGTTGGTGTATTCCGTAGTTATAGCGATTGGATTTCACTCAAAACTCACCAAATGACTCCTCCCACCATATTATGATGATGCCCAAGTTTTTGGCTCGATCGGAAATCAATAGGGGTAAGAAATTGGACAATTCAGGTTCAAAGGCAGTTCGTTCCGTATAGGAGTGGTTGGTGTATTCCGTAGTTCTAGCGATTGGATTTCACTCAAAACTCACCAAATGACTCCTCCCACCATATGATGATGATGCCCAAGTTTTGGTCTCGATCGGAAATCCATAGGGGTAAGAAATTGAACAATTCAAGTTCGAAGACAGTTCGTTCCGAATTGGAGTGGTTGGTGTATTGCATAGTTCTAGTGATTGGATTTCACTCAAAACTCACCAAACGACTCCTCCCACCATATTATGATGATGCCCAAGTTTTGGGCTCGATCGGAAATCAATAGGGGTAAGAAATTGGACAATTCAGGTTCAAAGGCAGTTCGTTCCTTATAGGAGTGGTTGGTGTATTCCGTAGTTCTAGCGATTGGATTTCGCTCAAAACTCACCAAATGACTCCTCCCACCATATTATGAGGATGCCCAAGTTTTGGGCTCGATCGGAAATCAATATGGGTAAGAAATTGGATAATTCATGTTCAAAGGCAGTTCGTTCCTTATAGGAGTGGTTGGTGTATTCCGTAGTCCTAGCGATTGGATTTAACTCAAAACTCACCTAATGACTCCTCCCACCATATTATGATGATGCCAAAGTTTTGGGCTTGATCAGAAATCAATAGGGGTAAGAAATTGGACAATTCAGGTTCAAAGGCAGTTCGTTCCTTATAGGAGTGGTTGGTGTATTCCGTAGTTCTAGCGATTGGATTTCGCTCAAAACTCACCAAATGACTGCTCCCACCATATTATGATGATGCCCAAGTTTTGGGCTCGATCGGAAATCAATAGGGTTAAGAAATTGGACAATTCAGGTTCAAAGGCAGTTCGTTCCTTATAGGAGAGGGTGGTGTATTCCGTAGTTCTAGCGATTGAATTTCACTCAAAACTCACCAAATGACTCCTCCCACCATATTATGATGATGCCCAAGTTTTGGGCTCGATCGGAAATCAATAGCGGTAAGAAATTGGACAATTCAGGTTCAAAGGCAGTTCGTTCCGTATAGGACTGGTCGGTGTATTCCGTAGTTCTAGCGATCGGATTTCACTCAAAACTCACCAAATGACTCCTCCCACCTTATTATGATGATGCCCAAGTTTTGGGCTCGATCGGAAATCAATAAGGGTAAGAAATTGGACAATTCAGGTTCAAAGGCAGTTCGTTCCTTATAGGAGTGGTTGGTGTATTCCGTAGTTCTAGCGATTGGATTTCACTCAAAACTCACCAAATGACTCCTCCCACCTTATTATGTTGATGCCCAAGTTTTGGGCTCGATCGGAAATCAATAAGGGTAAGAAATTGGACAATTCAGGTTCAAAGGCAGTTCGTTCCTTATAGGAGTGGTTGGTGTATTCCGTAGTTCTAGCGATTGAATTTGACTCAAAACTCAACAAATGACTCCTCCCACCATATTATGGTGATGCCCAAGTTTTGGGCTCGATCGGAAATCCATAGGGGTAAGAAATTGGACAATTCAAGTTGGAAAGCAGTTCATTCTGAATTGGAGTGGTTGGTGTATTGCATAGTTCTAGCGATTGGATTTCACTCAAAACTCACCAAATGAATCCTCCCACCGTATTATAATGATGCCCAAGTTGTGGGCTCTATCGGAAATCAATAGGGGTAAGAAATTGGACAATTCAGGTTCAAAGGCAATTCGTTCCTTGTAGGAGTGGTTGGTGTATTCCGTAGTTCTAGCGATTGGATTTCGCTCAAAACTCACCAAATGACTCCTCCCACCATATTATGATGATGCCCAAGTTTTGGGCTCGATCGGAAATCAATAGGGGTAAGAAATTGGATAATTCATGTTCAAAGGCAGTTCGTTCCTTATAGGAGTGGTTGCTGTATTCCGTAGTCCTAGCGATTGGATTTCTCTCAAAACTCACCTAATGACTCCTCCCACCATATTATGATGATGCCAAAGTTTTGGGCTTGATCAGAAATCAATAGGGGTAAGAAATTGGACAATTCAGGTTCAAAGGCAGTTCGTTCCTTATAGGAGTGGTTGGTGTATTCCGTAGTTCTAGCGATTGGATTTCGCTCAAAACTCACCAAATGACTGCTCCCACCATATTATGATGATGCCCAAGTTTTGGGCTCGATCGGAAATCAATAGGGTTAAGAAATTGGACAATTCAGGTTCAAAGGCAGTTCGTTCCTTATAGGAGTGGTTGGTGTATTCCGTAGTTCTAGCGATTGGATTTCACTCAAAACTCACCAAATGACTCCTCCCACCATATTATGATGATGCCCAAGTATTGGGCTCGATCTTAAATCCATAGGGGTAAGAAATTGGACAATTCAAGTTCGAAGACAGTTCGTTCCGAATTGGAGCGGTTGGTGTATTGCATAGTTCTAGCGATTGGATTTCACTCAAAACTCACCAAATGACTCCGCCCACTATATTATGATGATGCCCAAGTTTTGGGCTCGATCGGAAATCAATAGGGGTAAGAAATTGGACAATTCAGGTTCAAAGGCAGTTCGTTCCTTATAGGAGTGGTTGGTGTATTCCGTAGTTCTAGCGATTGGATTTGACTCAAAACTCAACAAATGACTCCTCCCACCATATTATGATGATGCCCAAGTTGTGGGCTCGATCGGAAATCAATAGGTGTAAGAAATTGGACAATTCAGGTACAAAGGCAGTTCGTTCCTTATAGGAGTGGTTGGTGTATTCCTTACTTCTAGCGATTGGATTTCATTCAAAACACACCAAAGGACTCCTCCCACCATATTATGATGATGCCCAAGTTTTGGGCTCGATCGGAAATCAATAGGGGTAAGAAATTGGACAATTCAGGTTCAAAGGCACTTCGTTCCTTATAGGAGTGGCTGGTGTATTCTGTAGTTCTAGCGAATAGATTTCACTCAAAACTCCCCAAATGACTCCTCCCACCATATTACGATGATGCCCAAGTTTTGGGCTCGATCGGAAATCAATAGGGGTAAGAAATTGGACAATTCAGGTTCAAAGGAAGTTCGTTCCTTATAGGAGTGGTTGGTGTATTCCGTAGTCCTAGCGATCGGACTTCACTCAAAACTCACCAAATGACTCCTCCCACAATATTATGATGATGCCAAAGTTTTGGGCTCGATCGGAAATCCATAGGGGTAAGAAATTTGACAATTCATGTTCGAAGGCAGTTCGTTCAGAATTGGAGTGGTTGGTGTACTGCATAGTTCTAGAGATTGGATGTTGTGTCGGATTCACTGCACCAAAAATAGATTCAGCTGCATCCTCAACTTGTGATACTCGCAAGTGCACGAGCCGTTCGGTAGTATAGCATATGTAAGTGCGAGGTCGATCCCACGAGGATTGGTGATTGAATGATCCAATTCATTTTCCTACACAAAACAGAAATGAAAAAGAAAATAAATAAAACAAGAAAAAGGAAATAACTCAAGCAAATAAGTTCCCAAGTTCAATTAGATTAACGGATTGATTCTAGCTAAAGTATGATTAAGCCATGGTGTTTGGTCATAACCTTGTGTTCCTAATTCCCTAATTTGATCATTTGTTGTCTAACCTAAATTAAGCATTAGGAACCCATTAAGCATAGAAGAACAATTTAAACAACCAAGCATGTATCTAATCCCTGTTGTCGAATGTCCATACATACTCTTCCTATTCATAGTTCAATTCGAATTAAAGCATGGTGTATACTCTTAATTCAAACCAAGATAGCTAACATGCAAGCCTAAATGGTGATCAATCATTCACACTAGCATACTAACTTATAAGCATAATGAATAAGAACAAAAACCATAATTGAAACTTGGAAACTAATTAAACTTGAATACTTAAGAAAGAATGTACATTACAAATAAAATGAAAGTAGAACTAAGAAAACTTGAAGGAAAATTTAGTAAAATCATTTGTTACAACAATTGACAACTTGAAAGGAAACTAAGAGAATTTGAGGGAGAGAAGGGAAGGGAGCTCTAGAGAAGTGTTTGAGAGCTCCCCCCCTTGGGGTGTGATTTGAAGCTTGAAGGCTTCTCTATTTATAGGGCTAAGAGGGAGGAACATCATGATGGATTCCCACACCATCCTTCATCTTTTGCTGCTGCACCTGAAGATTCTTCACATGGGTTCAAAGGTGATCAGATGTGGCTGCCCTTTGCTGCCAACCCATGTGATTGCCTTTTGCTGCCAACCCATGTGGTTGCTTTTGGTTGCTGGAAAAACGAGTTTTCTGAACCAGGCTTAGTGTAGGACGGCCAGAGGTTTCAAAACTTATCCAATGGGGCTCAAATTTGGATATGTTATACTAGACACCCATTGGAACAACTTCTATGAAGAAAGTATTCCCATCGGAGCAGTAGAAGTGCGCGTTTTGGACCTTGAAAGTTGGTTGCCGAACAGAGACTGGAATTGACTTCATTTCATTTCTTTTCTTTCTTTTTGCTTTACATGCATGCACATGCTTTCTTTAACAGCTCAGAACCTGATCTCCAGCTCCAAAGTGATCTGCCAATTCAATTCCCATGTTCAAAGGCTGAAGCAAAGATGCCTCTCATCATTTCTTCATTCTTCTCTCTCTCCTTTCTCTTTGCTTCACATGCACATGCTTTCTTTAATAGCTCCAACATGTACCAACTTGCTCCTTCAGAAATTCATAGCTGGAAAGCCTCCCAACTTCACTCATTATGTTGGGTACAAAGTCAGTTGCAGCTGGGGTGAGGCACATGGCTAAAAGGAGGAGACAAGGCTCCAAGCTGGCAGCTGCAAATCCTGCTGAGCAAGGTTGGGTGTTGGACGGGCTGAGCTCTCCACAAATGTCCAATTGGGCTAAAATTTGGATATGTTGTAGTAGACACCCATTGGAACAAGTTTCATGAAGATCTTCACCACATTCGAGCCCCATAGCATGCTGATCCAAGGCCAAGAAGTTGACCTACGAAATTGGGCTGGAAAGGGGTTGTAGCCAAAATGTGTTTGTCTTTAAGCTCATATTCCTCATATGCCAATCAGCCCATAACATGCACGGATTGCATCAAATGTTATCTCTTGCTATCTTAACCTACAAAACACACAAACAGAGGTAAGTGACTCAAAAATAAAGAGAAACTAAGAAAAATCACTAAGTAAAGAAGGCATGCAAGTGTATGAAATTATGGAACTTATCAAAACAGAAAATAAATTAAAAGCACAAGTTTAACTCAATAACATAACCAAATCATAAGCTAGAAGGGTACAAAATGATATACAATTATGAACCGATCATTGGATTTCACTCAAAACTCACCAAATGACTCCTCCCACCATATTATGATGATGCCCAAGTTTTGGGCTCGATCGGAAATCCATAGGGGTTAGAAATTGGACAATTCAAGTTCGTAGGCAGTTCGTTCCGAATTGGAGTGGTTGGTGTATTGCATAGTTCTAGCGATTGGATTTCACTCAAAACTCACCAAATGACTCCTCCCACCATTTTATGATGATGCCCCAGTTGTGGGCTCGATCGGAAATCAATAGGGGTATGAAATTGGACAATTCAGGTTCAAAGGCAGTTCGTTCCTTATAGGTGGGGGTTGGTGTTTTCCGTAGTTCTAGCGATCGGATTTCACTCAAAACTCACCAAACGACTCCTCCCACCATATTATGATGATGCCCAAGTTTTGGGCTCGATTGGAAATCCATAGGGGTAAGAAATTGGACAATTCATGTTCGAAGACAGTTCGTTCCGAATTGGAGTGGTTGGTATGTTGCATAGTTCTAGCGATTGGATTTCACTCAAAACTCACCAAATGACTCCTCCCACCATATTATGATGATGCCCACGTTTTGGGCTCGATCGTAAATCAATAGGGGTAAGAAATTGGACAATTCAGGTTCAAAGGCAGTTCGTTCCTTATAGGAGGGGTTGGTGTATTCCGTAGTTCTAGCGATCGTATTTCACTCAAAACTCACCAAACGACTCCTCCCACCATATTATGATGATGCCCAAGTTTTGGGCTCGATTTTAAATCCATAGGGGTAAGAAATTGGACAATTCAGGTTCAAAGGCAGTTCGTTCCTTATAGGAGTGGTTGGTGTATTCCGTAGTTCTAGTGATTGGATTTCACTCAAAACTCCCCAAATGACTCCTCCCACCAAATTATGATGATGCCCAAGTTTTGGGCTCGATCGGAAATCCATAGGGGTAAGAAATTGGACAATTCATGTTCGAAGGCAGTTCGTTCAGAATTGGAGTGGTTGGTGTCCTGCATAGTTCTAGAGATTGGATTTCAGTCAAAACTCACCAAATGACTCCTCCCACCATATTATGATGATGCCCAAGTTTTGGGCTCGATCGGAAATTAATAGGGGTAAGAAATTGGACAATTCAAGTTCGAAGACAGTTCGTTCCGAATTGGAGTGGTTGGTGTATTGCATAGTTCTAGCGATTGGATTTCACTCAAAACTCACCAAATGACTCCTCCCACCATATTATGATGATGCCCAAATTTTGGGCTCGATCGGATATCAATAGGGGTAAGAAATTTGACAATTCAGGTTCAAAGGCAGTTCGTTCCTTATAGTAGTGGTTGGTGTATTCCGCAGTTCTAGCAATTGGATTTCACTCAAAACTCACCAAACGACACCTCCCACCATATTATGATGATGCCAAAGTTTTAGGCTCGATCCGAAATCCATAGGGGTAAGAAATTGGACAATTCAAGTTCGAAGGCAGATCGTTCCGAATTGGAGTGGTTGGTGTATTGCATAGTTCTAGCGTTTGGATTTCACTCAAAACTCACCAAATGACTCCTCCCACCATATTACGATGATGCGCAAGATTTGGGCTCGATCGGAAATCTATAGGGGTAAGAAATTGGACAATTCAGGTTCAAAGGCAGTTCGTTCCTCATCGGAGTGGTTGGTTTATTCCGTAGTTCTAGCGACTGGATTTCGCTCAAAACTACCCAAATGGCTCCTCCCACCATATTATGATGATGACCAAGTTTTGGGCTCGATCGGAAATCAATAGGGGTAAGAAATTGGACAATTCAGGTTCAAAGGCAGTTCGTTCCTTATAGGTGGGGGTTGGTGTTTTCCGTAGTTCTAGCGATCGGATTTCACTCAAAACTCACCAAATGACTCCCACCATATTATGATGATGCCCAAGTTTTGGGCTCAATCGGAAATCAATAGGGTTAAGAAATTGGACAATTCAGGTTCAAAGGCAGTTCGTTCCTTATAGGAGTGGTTGGTGTATTCCGTAGTTCTAGCTATTAGATTTCACTCAAAACTCACCAAATGACTCCTCCCACCATATTATGATGATGCCCAAGTTTTGGGCTCGATCGGAAATGAAAAGGGGTAAGAAATTGGACAATTCAGGTTCAAAGGCAGTTCGTTCCTTATAGGAGTGGTTGGTGTATTCTGTAGTTCTAGCGATTGGATTTCACTCAAAACTCACCAAATGACTCCTCCCAACATATTATGATGATGCCAAAGTTTATGGCTCGATCGGAAATCCATAGGGGTAAGAAATTGGACAATTCAAGTTCGAAGGCAGTTCGTTCCGAATTGGAGTGGTTGGTGTACTGCATAGTTCTAGAGATTGGATTTCACTCAAAACTCACCAAATGACTCCTCCCACCATATTATGATGATGCCCAAGTTGTGGGCTCGATCGGAAATCAGTAGGGGTATGAAATTGGACAATTCAGGTTCAAAGGCAGTTCTTTCCTTATAGGAGTGGTTGGTGTATTCTGTAGTTCTAGCGATTGGATTTCACTCAAAACTCACCAAATGACTCCTCCCACCATATTATGATGATGCCAAATTTTTGGGCTCGATCGGAAATCCATAGGGGTAAGAAATTGGACAATTCAAGTTCGAAGGCAGATCGTTCCGAATTGGAGTGGTTGGTGTATTGCATAGTTCTAGCGTTTGGATTTCACTCAAAACTCACCAAATGACTCCTCCCACCATATTACGATGATGCGCAAGTTTTGGGCTCGATCGGAAATCTATAGGGGTAAGAAATTGGACAATTCAGGTTCAAAGGCAGTTCGTTCCTCATCGGAGTGGTTGGTTTATTCCGTAGTTCTAGCGATTGGATTTCACTCAAAACTACCCAAATGGCTCCTCCCACCATATTATGATGATGACCAAGTTTTGGGCTCGATCGGAAATCAATAGGGGTAAGAAATTGGACAATTCAGCTTCAAAGGCAGTTCGTTCCTTATAGGTGGGGGTTGGTGTTTTCCGTAGTTCTAGCGATCGGATTTCACTCAAAACTCACCAAACGACTCCTCCCACCATATTATGATGATGCCCAAGTTTTGGGCTCGATTGGAAATCCATAGGGGTAAGAAATTGGACAATTCATGTTCGAAGACAGTTCGTTCCGAATTGGAGTGGTTGGTATGTTGCATAGTTCTAGCGATTGGATTTCACTCAAAACTCACCAAATGACTCCTCCCACCATATTATGATGATGCCCACGTTTTGGGCTCGAACGGAAATCAATAGGGGTAAGAAATTAGACAATTCAGGTTCGAGGGCAGTTCGTTCCTTATAGGAGGGGTTGGTGTATTCCGTAGTTCTAGCGATCGGATTTCACTCAAAAGTCACCAAATGACTCCTCCCACCATTTTATGATGATGCCCAAGTTGTGGGCACGATCGGAAATCAATAGGGGTATGAAATTGGACAATTGAGGTTCAAAGGCAGTTCGTTCCTAATAGGTGTGGTTGGTGTATTCCGTAGTTCTAGCGATTGGATTTCACTCCAAACTCACCAAATGAATCCTCCCACCATATTATGATGATGCCCAAGTTTTGGGCTCGATCGTAAATCAATAGGGGTAAGAAATTAGACAATTCAGGTTCAAAGGCAGTTCGTTCCTTATAGGAGGGGTTGGTGTATTCCGTAGTTCTAGCGATCGGATTTCACTCAAAACTCACCAAACGACTCCTCCCACCATATTATGATGATGCCCAAGTTTTGGGCTCGATTGGAAATCCATAGGGGTAAGAAATTGGACAATTCATGTTCGAAGACAGTTCGTTCCGAATTGGAGTGGTTGGTGTATTGCATAGTTCTAGCGATCGGATTTCACTCAAAACTCACCAAATGACTCGTCCCACCATATTATGATGATGCCCAAGTTTTGGGCTCGATCGGAAATCAATAGGGGTAAGAAATTAGACAATTCAGGTTCGAGGGCAGTTCGTTCCTTATAGGAGTGGTTGTTGTATTCCGTAGTTCTAGTGATTGGATTTCACTCAAAACTCACCAAATGACTCCTCCCACCATATTATGATGATGCCCAAGTTTTGGGCTCGATCGGAAATCAATAGGGGTAAGAAATTGGACAATTCAGTTTCAAAGGCAGTTCGTTCCTTATAGGAGTGGTTGGTGTATTCCGTAGTTCTAGTGATTGGATTTCACTCAAAACTCACCAAATGACTCCTCCCACCATATTATGATGATGCCCAAGTTTTGGGCTCGATCGGAAATCAATAGGGGTAAGAAATTGGACAATTCAGGTTCAAAGGCAGTTCGTTCCTTGTAGGAGTGGTTGGTGTATTCTGTAGTTCTAGCGATTGGATTTCACTCAAAACTCACCAAATGACTCCTCCCACCATATTATGATGATGCCAAAGTTTTGGGCTCGATCGGAAATCCATAGGGGTAAGAAATTGGACAATTCATGTTCGAAGGCAGTTCGTTCAGAATTGGAGTGGTTGGTGTCCTGCATAGTTCTAGAGATTGGATTTCAGTCAAAACTCACCAAATGACTCCTCCCACCATATTATGATGATGCCCAAGTTTTGGGCTCGATCGGAAATCCATAGGGGTAAGAAATTGGACAATTCAAGTTCGAAGACAGTTCGTTCCGAATTGGAGTGGTTGGTGTATTGCATAGTTCTAGCGATTGGATTTCTCTCAAAACTCACCAAATGACTCCTCCCACCATATTATGATGATGCCCAAGTTTTGGGCTCGATCGGAAATCAATAGGGGTAAGAAATTGGACAATTCAGGTTCAAAGGCAGTTCGTTCCTTATAGGAGTGGTTGGTGTATTCCGTAGTTCTAGCGATCGGATTTCACTCAAAACTCGCCAAATGACTCCTCCCACCAAATTATGATGATGCCCAAGTTTTGGGCTCGATCGGAAATCCATAGGGGTAGGAAAATGGACAATTCAAGTTCGAAGACAGTTCGTTCCTTATTGGAGTGGTTGGTGTATTGCATAGTTCTAGCGGTTGGATTTCACTCAAAACTCACCAAATGACTCCTCCCACCATATTATGATGATGCGCAAGTTTTGGGCTCGATCGGAAATCAATAGGGGTAAGAAATTGGACAATTCAGGTTCAAAGGCAGTTCGTTCCTTATAGTAGTGGTTGGTGTATTCCGTAGTTCTAGCAATTGGATTTCACTCAAAACTCACCAAACGACTCCTCCCACCATATTATGATGATGCCAAAGTTTTAGGCTCGATCCGAAATACATAGGGGTAAGAAATTGGACAATTCAAGTTCGAAGGCAGATCGTTCCGAATTGGAGTGGTTGGTGTATTGCTTAGTTCTAGCGTTTGGATTTCACTCAAAACTCACCAAATGACTCCTCCCACCATATTATGATGATGCGCAAGTTTTGGGCTCGATCGGAAATCAATAGGGGTAAGAAATTGGACAATTCAGGTTCAAAGGCAGTTCGTTCCTTATCGGAGTGGTTGGTTTATTCCGTAGTTCTAGCGATTGGATTTCACTCAAAACTCCCCAAGTGGCTCCTCCCACCATATTATGATGATGACCAAGTTTTGGGCTCGATCGGAAATCAATAGGGGTAAGAAACTGGACAATTCAGGTTCAAAGGCAGTTCGTTCCTTATAGGATTGGTTGGTGTATTCCGTAGTTCTAACGATTGGATTTCACTGAAAACTCACCAAATGACTCCTCCCACCATGTCATGATGATGCCCTAGTTTTGGGCTCGATCGGAAATCAATAGGGGTAAGAAATTGGACAATTCAGGTTCTAAGGCATTTCGTTCCTTATAGGAGTGGTTGGTGTATTCCGTAGTTCTAGCAATTGGATTTCACTCAAAACTAACCAAACGACTCCTCCCACCATATTATGATGATGCCGTAGTTTTGGGCTCGATCGGAAATCCGTAGGGGTAAGAAATTGGACAATTCAAGTTCGAAGGCAGTTCGTTCCGAATTGTAGTGGTTGGTGTATTGCATAGTTCTAGCGATTGGATTTCACTCAAAACTCACCAAATGACTCCTCCCACCATATTATGAAGATGCCCAAGTTTTGGGCTCGATCGGAAATCAATAGGGGTAAGAAATTGGACAATTCAAGTTCGAAGGCAGTTCGTTCCGAATTGGAGTGGTTGGTGTATTGCATAGTTCTAGCGTTTGGATTTCACTCAAAACTCACCAAATGAATCCTCCCACCATATTACGATGATGCCCAAGTTTTGGGCTCGATCGGAACTCAATAGGGGTAAGAAATTGGACAATTCAGGTTCAAAGGCAGTTCGTTCCTTATAGGAGTGGCTGGTGTATTCCGTAGTTCTAGCGATTAGATTTCACTCAAAACTCGCCAAATGACTCCTCCCACCATATTATGATGATGCCCAAGTTTTGGGCTCGATCGGAAATCTATAGGGGTAAGAAATTGGACAATTCAGGTTCAAAGGCAGTTCGTTCCTTATAGGAGTGGTTGGTGTATTCCGTAGTTCTAGCGATTGGATATCTCTCAAAACTCACCAAATGACTCCTCCCACCATATTATGAAGATGCCCAAGTTTTGGGCTCGATCGGAAATCAATAGGGGTAAGAAATTGGACAATTCAGGTTCAAAGGCAGTTCGTTCCTTATAGGAGTGGCTGGTGTATAACGTAGTTCTAGCGATTAGATTTCACTCAAAACTCACCAAATGACTCCTCCCACCATATTATGATGATGCCCAAGTTTTGGGCTCGATCGGAAATCAATAGAGGTAAGAAATTGGACCATTTAGGTTTAAAGGCAGTTCGTTCCTTATAGGAGTGCTTGGTGTATTCCGTAGTTATAGCGATTGGATTTCACTCAAAACACACCAAATGCCTCCTCCCACCATATTATGATGATGCCCAAGTTTTGGGCTCGATCGGAAATCTACAGGGGTAAGAAATTGGACAATTCAGGTTCAAAGGCAGTTCGTTCCTTATAGGAGTGGTTGGTGTATTCCGTAGTTCTAGCGATTGGACTTCACTCAAAACTCACCAAATGACTCCTCCCACCATATTATGATGATGCCCAAGTTTTGGGCACGATCGGAAATCAATAGGGGTAAGAAATTGGACAATTCAAGTTCGAAGACAGTTATTCCGAATTGGAGTTGTTGGTGTATTGCACAGTTCTAGCAATTGGATTTCAACCAAAACTCACCAAATGACTCCTCCCACCATATTATGATGATGCCCAAGTTTTGGGCTCGATAAGAAATCAATAGGGGTAAGAAATTGGACAATTCAGGTTCAAAGGCAGTTCGTTCCTTATAGGAGTGGCTGGTGTATTCCGTAGTTCTAGCGATTGGATTTCACTCAAAACTCACCAAATGACTCCTCCCACCATATTATGATGATCCCCATGTTTTGGGCTCGATCGGAAATCAATAGGGGTATGAAATTGGACAATTCAGGTTCAAAGGCAGTTCGTTCCTCATTGGAGTGGTTGGTGTATTCGGTACTTCTAGCGATTGGATTTCACTCAAAACTCACCAAATGACTCCTCCCACCATATTATGCAGAGGCCCAAGTTTTGGGCTCGATCGGAAATCAATCGGGATAAGAAATTGGACAATTCAGGTTCAAAGGAAGTTCGTTCCTTATAGGAGTAACTGGTGTTTTCCGTTGTTCTGGCGATTGGATTTCACTCAAAACTCACCAAATGATTCCTCCCACCATATTATGATGATGCCCAAGTGTTGGGCTCAATCGGAAATCCATAGGTGTAAGAAATTGGACAATTCAGGTTCAAAGGAAGTTCGTTCCTTATAGGAGTGGTCGGTGTATTCCGTAGTTCTTGCGATGGGATTTCACTCAAAACTCACCAAATGACTTCTCGCACCATATTATGATGATGCCCAACTGTGGGGCTCGATCGGAAATCCATAGGGGTAAGAAATTGGACAATTCGGGTTCAAAGGATGTTCGTTCCTTATAGAAGTGGCTGGTGTATTCCGTAGTTCTAGCGATTGGATTTCACTCAAAACTCGCCAAATGACACCTCCCACCATATTATGATGATGCCCAAGTTTTGGGCTCGATCGGAAATCAATAGGGGCAAGAAATTGGACAATTCAGGTTCAAAGGCAATTCGTTCCTTATAGGAGTGGCTGGTGTATTCCGTAGTTCTAGCGAGTGGATTTCACTCAAAACTCAACAAATGACTCCTCCCACCATATTATGATGATGCCCAAGTGTGGGGCTCGATCGGAAATCCATAGGTGTAAGAAATTGGACAATTCAAGTTCGAAGGAAGTTCGTTCCGAATTTGAGTGGTTGGTGTATTCCGTATTTCTCGCAATCGGATTTGTCCCAAAACTCACCAAGTGACTCCTCCCACCATATTATGATGATGCCCAAGTTTTGGGCTCGATCGGAAATCCATAGGGGTAAGAAATTGGACAATTCAAGTTCGTAAGCAGTTCCTTCCGAATTGGAGTGGTTGGTGTATTGCATAGTTTTAGCGATTGGATTTAACTCAAACCTCACCAAATGACTCCACCCACCATATTATGATGATGCCCCTGTTTTGGGCTCGATCGGAAATCACTAGGGGTAAGAAATTGGACAATTCAGGCTCAAAGGCAGTTCGTTCCTTATAGGAGTAACTGGTGTATTCCGTAGTTCTAGCGATTGGATTTCACTCAAAACTCTCGAAATGACTCCTCCCACCATATTATGATGATGCCCAAGTTTTGGGCTCGATCGGAAATCAATTGGGGTAAGAAATTAGACAATTCAGGTTCAAGGGTAGTTCGTTCCTTATATGAGTGGTTGGTGTATTCCGCAGTTCTAGCGATTGGATTTCACTCAAAACTCACCAAATGACTCCTCTTGCGATATTATGATGATGCCCAAGTTTTGGGCTCGATCCGAAGTGCAATGGGGTAAGAAATTGGACAATTCAAGTTCGAAGACAGTTCGTTCCGAATTGGAGTGGTTGGTGTCTTGCATAGTTCTAGCGATTGGATTTCACTCAAAACTCACCAAATGACTCCTCCCACCATATTATGATGATGCCCAAGTTTTGGGCTCGATCGGAAATCAATTGGGGTAAGAAATTAGACAATTCAGGTTCAAGGGTAGTTCGTTCCTTATATGAGTGGTTGGTGTATTCCGCAGTTCTAGCGATTGGATTTCACTCAAAACTCACCAAATGACTCCTCCCACGATATTATGATGACGCCCAAGTTTTGGGCTCAATCGGAAATCAATAGGGGTAAGAAATTGGACAATTCGTGTTCAAGGGCAGTTCGTTCCTTATAGGAGTGGTTGGTGTATTCCGTAGTTCTAGCGATTGGATTTCACTCAAAATTCACCAAATGACTCCTCCCACCATATTATGATGACGCCCAAGTTTTGGGCTCAATCGGAAATCAATAGGGGTAAGAAATTGGACAATTCGTGTTCAAAGGCAGTTCGTTCCTTATAGGAGTGGCTGGTGTATTCCGTAGTTCTAGCGATTGGATTTCACTCAAAACTCACCAAATGACTCCTCCCACCATATTATGAAGATGCCCAAGTTTTGGGCTCGATCGGAAATCAATTGGGGTAAGAAATTGGACAATTCAAGTTCGAAGGCAGTTCGTTCCGAATTGGAGTGGTTGGTGTATTCCATAGTTCTAGATATTGGATTTCACTCAAAACTCACCAAATGACTCCTCCCACCATATTATGATGATGCCCAAGTTTTGGGCTAGATCGGAAATCAATAGGGGTATGAAATTGGACAATTTAGTTTCGAAGGCAGTTCGTTCCATATAGGAGAGGTTGGTTTATTCGTTAGTTCTAGCGATTGGATTTCACTCAAAACTCATCAAATGACTCCTCCCACCATTTTATGATGATGCCCAAGTTTTGGGCTCGATCAGAAATCAGTAGGGGTAAGAAATTGGACAATTCAGGTTCAAAGGCAGTTCGTTCCGTATCGGAGTCGCTGGTGTATTCCGTAGTTCTAGCGATTGGATTTCACTCAAAACTCTCCAAATGACTCCTCCCACCATATTATGATGATGCCCAAGTTTTGGGCTCGATCGGAAATCAATAGGTGTAAGAAATTGGACAATTCAGGTTCGAAGGCAGTTCGTTCCTTACAGGTGTGGCTGGAGTATTCCGTAGTTCTAGCGATTGGATTTCACTCAAAACACCCCAAATGACTCCTCCTACCATATTATGGTGATGCCCAAGTTTTGGGATCGATCGGAAATCAATTGGGGTAAGAAATTGGACAATTCAGGTTCAAACGCAGTTCGTTCCTTATAGGAGTGGTTGGTGTATTCCGTAGTTCTAGCGATTGGATTTCACTCAAAACTCACCAAATGTCTCCTCCCACCATAATATGATGATGCCCAAGTTTTGGGCTCGATCGGAAATCCATGGGGGTAAGAAATTGGACAATTCAAGTTCGAAGACAGTTCGTTCCGAATTGTGGTGGTTGGTGTATTGTATAGTTCTAGCGATTCGATTTCACTCAAAACTCACCAAATGACTCCTCCCACCATATTATGATGATGCCCAAGTTCTGGGCTCGATCGGAAATCCATAGGGGTAAGAAATTGGACAATTCAGGTTCAAAGGCAGTTCGTTCCCTATAGGAGTGGTTGGTGTATTCCGTAGTTCTAGCGATTGGATTTCACTCAAAACTCACCAAATGACTCCTCCTACCATATTATGATGATGCCCAAGTTTTGGGATCGATCGGAAATCAATAGGGGTAAAAAATTGGACAATTCAGGTTCAAAGGCAGTTCATTCCTTATAGGAGTGGTTGGTGTATTCCGTAGTTCTAGCGATTGGATTTCACTCAAAACTCACCAAATGACTCCTCCCACCATATTATGATGATGCCCAAGTTTTGGGCTCGATCGGAAATCCATAGGGGTAAGAAATTGAACAATTCAAGTTCGAAAGCAGTTCGTTCTGAATTGGAGTGGTTGGTGTATTGCATAGTTCTAGCGATTGAATTTCACTCAAAAACCACCAAATCACTCCTCCCACAATATTATGATGATGCCCAAGTTTTGGGTTCGATTGGAAATTAATAGGAGTAAGAAATTGGACAATTCAGGTTGAAAGGCAGTTCGTTCCTTATAGGAGTGGTTGTGTATTCCTTAGTTCTAGCGATTGGATTTCACTCAAAACTCACCAAATGACTCCTCCCACCATATTATGATGATGCCCAAGTTCTGGGCTCGATCGAAAATCCATAGGGGTAAGAAATTGGACAATTCAGGTTCAAAGGCAGTTCGTTCCTTATAGGAGTGGTTGGTGTATTCCGTAGTTCTAGCGATTGGATTTCACTCAAAACTCCCCAAATGACTCCTCCCACCATATTATGATGATGCCCAAGTTTTGGGCTCGATCGGAAATCCATAGGGGTAAGAAATTGGACAATTCAAGTTCGAAGACAGTTCGTTACGAATTGTGGTGGTTGGTGTATTGTATAGTTCTAGCGATTCGATTTCACTCAAAACTCACCAAATGACTCCTCCCACCATATTATGATGATGCCCAAGTTTTGGGCTCGATCGGAAATCAATAGGAGTAAGAAATTGGACAATTCAGGTTCAAAGGCAGTTCGTTCCTTATAGGAGTGGCTGGTGTATTCCGTAGTTCTAGCGATTGGATTTCACTCAAAAGTCACCAAACAACTCCTCCCACCATAATATGATGATGCCCAAGTTTTGGGCTCGATCGGAAATCCATAGGGGTAAGAAATTGGACAATTCAGGTTCAAGGGCAGTTCGTTCCTTATAGGAGTGGCTGGTGTATTCCGCAGTTCTAGCGATTGGATTTCACTCAAAACTAACCAAATGACTCCTCCCACCGTAATAGGGTGATGGTCAAGTTTTGGGCTCGATCGGAATTCAATAGGGGTAAGAAATTGGACAATTCTGGTTCAAAGGCAGTTCGTTCCTTATAGGAGTGGTTGTGTATTCCTTAGTTCTAGCGATTGGATTTCACTCAAAACTCACCAAATGACTCCTCCCACCATATTATGATGATGCCCAAGTTCTGGGCTCGATCGGAAATCAATTGGAGTAAGAAATTGGACAATTCAGGTTCAAAGGCAGTTCATTCCTTATAGGAGTGGTTGTGTATTCCTTAGTTCTAGCGATTGAATTTCACTCAAAACTCACCAAATGACTCCTCCCACCATATTATGATGATGCCCAAGTTCTGGGCTCTATCGGAAATCCATAGGGGTAAGAAATTGGACAATTCAGGTTCAAAGGCAGTTCGTTCCTTATAGGAGTAGTTGGCGCATTCCGTAGTTCTAGCGATTGGATTTCTCTCAAAACTCACCAATTGACTCCTCCGACCATATTATGATGATGCCCAAGTTTTGGGCTCAATCGGAAATCCATAGGGGTAAGAAATTGGACAATTCAAGTTCGAAGATAGTTCGTTCCGATTTGGAGTGGTTGGTGTATTGCATAGTTCTAGCAGTTGGATTTCACTCAAAACTCACCAAAATGACTCGTCCCACCATATTATGATGATGCCCAAGTTTTGGGCTCGATCGGAAATCAATAGGGTTAAGAAATTGGACAATTCAGGTTCAAAGGCAGTTCGTTCCGTATAGGAGTGGTTGGTGTATTCCGTAGTTCTAGCGATTGGATTTCCCTTAAAACTCTCCAAATGACTCCTCCCACCATATTATCATGATGCCCAAGTTTTGGGCTCGATCGGATATTCATAGGGGTAAGAAATTGGACAATTCAAGTTCGTAGGCAGTTCGTTCCGAATTGGAGTGGTTGGTGTATTGCATAGTTCTAGCAATTGGATTTCACTCAAAACTCACCACATGACACCTCCCACCATATTATGATGATGCCCAAGTTCTGGGCTCGATCGGAAATCCATAGGGGTAAGAAATTGGACAATTCAGGTTCAAAGGCAGTTCGTTCCTTAGAGGAGTGGCTGTTGTATTCCGTAGTTCTAGCGATTGGATTTCACTCAAAACTCACCAAACGACTCCTCCCTCCATATTATGACGATGCCCAAGTTTCGGGCTCGATCGGAAGTCAATAGCAGTAACAAATTGGACAATTCAGGTTCAAAGGCAGTTCGTTCCTTAGAGGAGTGGTCGTTGTATTCCGTAGTTCTAGCGATCGGATTTCACTCAAAACTCACCAAATGTTTCCTCCCACCATATTATGTTGATGCCCAAGTTTTGGGCTCCATCGGAAGGCCAATGGGGTAAGAAATTGGACAATTCAAGTTCGAAGACAGTTCGTTCCGAATTGGAGTGGTTGGTGTATTGCATAGTTCTAGCAATTGGATTTCACTCAAAACTCACCAAATGAAGCCTCCCACCATATTATGAAGTTGCCCAAGTTTTGGGCTCGATCGGAAATCAATAGGGGTAAGAAATTGGACAATTCAGGTTCAAAGCCAGTTCGTTCCTTATAGGAGTGGCTGGTGTATTCCGCTGTTCTAGCGATTGGATTTCACTCAAAACTCACCAAATGACTCCTCCCACCATAATAGGGTGATGGTCAACTTTTGGGCTCGATCGGAAATCAATGGGGGTAAGAAATTGGACAATTAAGGTTCAATGGCAGTTCGTTTCTTATAGGAGTTGATGTGTATTCCTTAGTTCTAGCGATTGGATTTCACTCAAAACTCACCAAATGACTCGTCCCACCATATTATGATGATGCCCAAGTTTTGGGCTCGATCGGAAATCAATAGGGGTAAGAAATTGGACAATTCAGGTTCAAAGGCAGTTCGTTCCTTATAGGAGTGGTTGGTGTATTCCATAGTTCTAGCGATTGGATTTCACTTAAAACTCACCAAATGACTCCTCCCACCATATTATGATGATGCCCAAGTTTTGGGCTCGATCGGATATTCATAGGGGTAAGAAATTGGACAATTCAAGTTCGTAGGCAGTTCTTTCCGAATTGGAGTAGTTGGTGTATTGCATAGTTCTAGCAATTGGATTTCACTCAAAACTCACCAAATGACTCCTCCCACCATATTATGATGATGCCCAAGTTCTGGGCTCGATCGGAAATCCATAGGGGTAAGAAATTGGACAATTCAGGTTCAAAGGCAGTTCGTTCCTTAGAGGAATGGTCGTTGTATTCCGTAGTTCTAGCGATCGGATTTCACTCAAAACTCACCAAATGACTCCTCCCACCATATTATGATGATGCCCAAGTTTTGGGCTCCATCGGAAGGCCAATGGGGTAAGAAATTGGACATTTCAAGTTCGAAGACAGTTCGTTCCGAATTGGAGTGGTTGGTGTATTGCATAGTTCTAGCAATTGGATTTCACTCAAAACTCACCAAATGAAGCCTCCCACCGTTTTAAGAAGTTGCCCAAGTTTTGGGCTCGATAGGAAATCAATAGGGGTAAGAAATTGGACAATTCAGTTTCAAAGGCAGTTCGTTCCTTATAGGAGTGGCTGGTGTATTCCGCAGTTCTAGCGATTGGATTTCACTCAAAACTCACCAAATGACTCCTCCCACCATAATAGGGTGATGGTCAAGTTTTGGGCTCGATCGGAAATCAATGGGGGTAAGAAATTGGACAATTCAGGTTCAAAGGCAGTTCGTTCCTTATAGGAGTTGTTGTGTATTCCTTAGTTCTAGCGATTGGATTTCACTCAAAACTCACAAAATGACTCCTCCCACCATATTATGATGATGCCCAAGTTCTGGGCTCGATCGGAAATCCATAGGGGTAAGAAATTGGACAATTCAGGTTCAAAGGCAGTTCGTTCCTTATAGGAGTGGTTGGTGTATTCCGTAGTTCTAGCGATTGGATTTCACTCAAAACTCACCAAATGACTCCTCCTACCATATTATGATGATGTCCAAGTTTTGGGATCGATCGGAAATCAATAGATGTAAGAAATTGGACAATTCAAGTTCAAAGGCAGTTCGTTCCTTATTGGAGTGGTTGGTGTATTCCGTACTTTTAGCGATTGGATTTCACTCAAAACTCACCAAATGACTCCTCCAACCATGTTATGATGATGCCCAAGTTTGGGCTCGATCGGAAATCCATAGGGGTAAGAAATTGAACAATTCAAGTTCGAAAGCAGTTCGTTCTGAATTGGAGTGGTTGGTGTATTGCATAGTTCTAGCGATTGGATTTCACTCAAAACTCACCAAATGACTCCTCCCACAATATTATGATGATGCCCAAGTTTTGGGCTCGATTGGAAATCAATAGGAGTAAGAAATTGGACAGTTCAGGTTCAAAGGCAGTTCGTTCCTTATAGGAGTAGTTGGCGCATTCCGTAGTTCTAGCGATTGGATTTCACTCAAAACTCTCCAAATGACTCCTCCCACCATATTATGATGATGCCCAAGTTTTGGGCTCGATCGGATATTCATGGGGGTAAGAAATTGGACAATTCAAGTTCGTAGGCAGTTCGTTCCGAATTGGTGTGGTTGGTGTATTGCATAGTTCTAGCAATTGGATTTCACTCAAAACTCACCACATGACTCCTCCCACCATATTATGATGATGCCCAAGTTCTGGGCTCGATCGGAAATCCATAAGGGTAAGAAATTGGACAATTCAGGTTCAAAGGCAATTCGTTCCTTAGAGGAGTGGTCGGTGTATTTCGTAGTTCTAGCGATCGGATTTCATTCAAAACTCACCAAATGACTCCTCCCACCATATTATGATGATGCCCAAGTTTTGGGCTCCAACGGAAGGCCAATGGGGTAAGAAATTGGACAATTCGAGTTCGAAGACAGTTCGTTACGAATTGGAGTGGTTGGTGTATTGCATAGTTCTAGCAATTGGATTTCACTCAAAACTCACCAAATGAAGTCTCCCACCATATTATGAAGTTGCCCAAGTTTTGGGCTCGATCGGAAATCAATAGGGGTAAGAAATTGGACAATTCAGTTTCAAAGGCAGTTCGTTCCTTATAGGAGTGGCTGGTATATTCCTTAGTTCTAGCGATTGGATTTCACTCAAAACTCACCAAATGACTCCTCCCACGATATTATGATGATGCCCAAGTTCTGGGCTCGATCGAAAATCCATAGGGGTAAGAAATTGGACAATTCAGGTTCAAAGGCAGTTCAATCCTTATAGGAGTGGTTGGTGTATTCCGTAGTTCTAGCGATTCGATTTCACTCAAAACTCACCAAATGACTCCTCCCACCATATTATGATGATGCCCAAGTTTTGGGCTCGATCGGAAATCCATATGGGTAAGAAATTGAACAATTCAAGTTCGAAAGCAGTTCGTTCTGAATTGGAGTGGTTTGTGTATTGCATAGTTCTAGCGATTGGAATTCACTCAAAACTCACCAAATGACTCCTCCCACCATATTATGATGATGCGTAAGTTTTGGGCTCGATCGGAAATCCATAGGGGTAAGAAAATGGACAATTCAAATTCGAAGACAGTTCGTTCCGAATTGGAGTGGTTGGTGTTTTGCACAGTTCTAGCGATTGGATTTCACTCAAAACTCACCAAATGACTCCTCCCACCATATTATAATGATGCCCAAGTTGTGGGCTCGATCGAAAATCAATAGGGGTAAGAAATTGGACAATTCAGGTTCAAAGGCAGTTCGTTCCTTAGAGGAGAGGTTGGTGTATTCCGTAGTTCTAGCAATTGGATTTCACTCAAAACTCACCAAATGACTCCTCTCATCGTATTATGATGATGCCCAAGTTCTGGGCTCGATCGGAAATCCATAGAGGTAAGAAATTAGACAATTCAAGTTCAAAGGCAGTTCGTTCCTTATAGGAGTAGTTGGTATATTCCGTAGTTCTAGCGTTTGGAATTCACTCAAAACTCACCAAATGAAGCCTCCCACCATATTATGAAGTTGCCCAAGTTTTGGCCTCGATCGGAAATCAATAGGGGTAAGAAATTGGACAATTTAGGTTTGAAGGCAGTTCGTTCAATATTGGAGTGGTTGGTGTATTCCGTAGTTCTAGCGATTGGATTTCACTCAAAACTCACCAAATGACTCCTCCCACCATATTATGATGATGCCCAAGTTCTGGGCCAGATCGGAAATCCATAGGGGTAAGAAATTGGACAAATCAGGTTCAAAGGCAGTACGTTCCGAATTGCAGTGGTTGGTGTATTGCATAGTTCTAGCGATTGGATTTCACCCCAAACTCACCAAATGACTTCTCCCACCATATTATGATGATGCCCAAGTTTTGGGCTCGATCGGAAATCAACAGGGGTAAGAAATTGGACAGTTTAGGTTCGAAGGCACTTCGTTCCTTATAGGAGTGGTTGGTGTATTCCATAGTTCTAGCGATTGGATTACACTCAAAACTCACCAAATGACTCCTCCCACCATATTATGTTGGTGCCCAAGTTTTGGGCTTGATCGGAAATCAATTGGGGAAAGAAATTGGACAATTTAGGTTTGAAGGCAGTTCGTTCCTTATAGGAGTGGTTGGTGTATTCCGTAGTTCTAGCGATTGGATTTCTCTCAAAACTCATCAAATGACTACTCCCACCATATTTTTGATGATGCCCAAGTTTTGGGCTCGATCGGAATTCAATAGTGGTAAGAAATTGGACAATTCAGGTGCAAAGGCAGTTAGTTCCTTTTAGGAGTGGTTGGTATATTCCGTAGTTCTAGCGATTGGATTTCACTCAAAACTCACCAAATGACTCCTCTCACCGTATTATGATGATGCCCAAGTTTTGGGCTCGATCGGAAATCCATAGGGGTAAGAAATTGGACAATTCAAGTTCAAAGGCAGTTCGTTCCTTGTAGGAGTGGTTGGTATATTCCGTAGTTCTGGCGATTGGATTTCTCTCAAAACGCACCAAATGACTCCTCCCACCATATTATGATGATGCCCAAGTTTTGGGCTCGATCGGAAATCCATAGGTGTAAGAAATTGGACAATTCAAGTTCAGCGGCAATTCGTTCCTTATAGGAGTGGTTGGTGTATTCCGTAGTTCTAGCGATTGGATTTCACTCAAAACTCACCAAGTGACTCCTCCCACCATATTATGATGATGCCCAAGTTTTGGGCTCGATCGGAAATCCATAGCGGTAAGAAATTGGACAATTAAAGTTCGAAGACAGTTCGTTCCGAATTATAGTGGTTGGTGCATTGCATAGTTCTAGCGATTGGATTTCTCTCGAAACTCACCAAATGACTCCTCCCACCATATTATGATGATGCCCAAGTTTTGGGCTCGATCGGAAATCCATAGGGGTAAGAAATTGGTCAATTCAAGTTCAAAGGCAGTTCGTTCCGAATTGGACTGGTTGGTGTATTGCGTAGTTCTAGCGATTGGATTTTACTCAAAACTCACCAAATGACTCCTCCCATCATATTATGATGATGCCCAAATTTTGGGCTCGATGGGAATCCACAAATGTAAGAAATTGGACAATTCAAGTTCAAAGGCTGTTCGTTCCTTATCGGAGTGGTTGGTGTATTCCGTAGTTGTAGCGATTGGATTTCACTCAAAAGTCACCAAATGACTCCTCCCGCCATATTATGATGATGCAAAAGTTTTGGGCTCGATCGGAAATCGATAGGGGTAAGAAATTAGACAATTCAAGTTCGAAGGCAGTGCGTTCTGAATTGGAGTTGTTGGTGTATTGCATAGTTCTAGCGATTGGATTTCACTAAAAACTCACCAAATGACTCCTCCCACCATATTATGATGATGCCCAAGTTGTGGGCTCGATCGGAAATCTATAGGGGTAAGAGATTGGACAATTCAGGTTCAAAGGTAGTTCGTTATTTATAGGAGTGGTTGGTGTATTCCGTAGTTCTAGCGATTGGATTTCACTAAAAACTCACCAAATGACTCCTCCCACCATATTATGATGATGCCCATGTTTTGGGCTCGATCGGAAATCAATAGGGGTAAGAAATTGGACAATTCAAGTTCAAAGGCTATTCGTTCCTTATAGGAGTGGTTGGTGTATTCCGTAGTTCTAGCGATTGGATTTCACTCAAAACTCACCAAGTGACTCCTCCCACCATATTTCGATGATGCCCAAGTTTTGGGCTCGATCGGAAATCAATAGAGGTAAGAAATTGGACAATTCAAGTTCAATGGCTGTTCGTTCCTTATAGGAGTGGTTGGTGTATTCCGTAGTTCTAGCGATTGGATTTCACTCAAAACTTACCAAATGACTCCTCCCACCATATTATGATGATGCCCAAGTTTTGGGCTCAATCGGAAATCAATAGGTGTAAGAAATTGGACAATTCAGGTTCGAAGGCTGTTCGTTCCATATATGAGTGGTTGGTGTATTCCGTAGTTCTATCGATTGGATTTCACTCAAAACTCACCAAATGACTCCTCCCACCATATTATGATGATGCCCAAGTTTTGGGCTCGATCGGAAATCAATAGGGGTAAGAAATTGGACAATTCAGGTCCAAAGGCAATTCGTTCCTTATAGGAGTGGTTGGTGTATTCCGTAGTTCTAGCGATTGGATTTCACTCAAAACTCACCAAGTGACTCCTCCCACCATATTATGATGATGCCCAAGTTTTGGGCTCGATCGGAAATCCATAGCGGTAAGAAATTGGACAATTAAAGTTCGAAGACAGTTCGTTCCGAATTATAGTGGTTGGTGCATTGCATAGTTCTAGCGATTGGATTTCTCTCGAAACTCACCAAATGACTCCTCCCACCATATTATGATGATGCCCAAGTTTTGGGCTCGATCGGAAATCCATAGGGGTAAGAAATTGGTCAATTCAAGTTCAAAGGCAGTTCGTTCCTTATAGGAGTGGTTGTTGTATTACGTAGTTCTAGCGATCGGATTTCACTCAAAACTCACCAAATGACTCCTCCCACCATATTATGATGATGCCCATGTTTTGGGCTCGATCGGAAATCCATAGGGTTAAGAAATTGGACAATTCATGTTCAAAGGCAGTTCGTTCCTTATAGGAGTGGTTGGTGTATTCCGTAGTTCTAGCGATTGGATTTCACTCAAAACTCACCAAATGACTCCTCCCACCATATTATGATGATGCCAAAGTTTTGGGCTCGATCGGAAATCCATAGGGGTAAGAAATTGGACAATTCAAGTTCGAAGGCAGTTCGTTCCGAATTGGAGTGGTTGGTGTATTGCATAGTTTTAGCGACTTGATTTCACTCAAAACTCACCAAATGAATCCTCCCACCATATTATGATGATGCAGTTGTGGGCTCGATCGGAAATCAATAGGGGTAAGAAATTGGACAATTCAGGTTCACAGCCAGTTCGTTCCTTATAGGAGTGGCTGGTGTATTCCGTAGTTCTAGCGATTGGATTTCACTCAAAACTCACCAAATGACTCCTCCCACCATATTATGATGATGCCCAAGTTTTGGACTCGATCGGAAATCAATAGGGGTTAGAAATTGGATAATTCAGGTTCTTAGGCAGTTCGTTCTTTATAGGAGTGGTTGGTGTATTCCGTAGTTCTAGCGATTGGATTTCACTCAAAACTCACCAAGTGACTCCTCCCACCATATTATGATGAGGCCCAAGTTTTGGGCTCGATCGGAAATCCATAGGGGTAAGAAATTGGACAATTCAGGTTCAAAGGTAGTTCGTTCCTCATAGGAGTGGTTGGGGTATTCCGTAGTTCTAGCCATTGGATTTCACTCAAAACTGACCAAATGAATCCTCCCACCATATTATGATGATGCCCAAGTTTTGGGCTCGATCGGAAATCAATAGGGGTAAGAAATTGGACAATTCAGGTTCAAAGGCAGTTCGTTCCTTATAGGAGTGGTTGGTGTATTCCGTAGGTTTATGATCGGTTCATAATTGTATATCATTTTGTACCCTTCTAGCTTATGATTTGGTTATGTTATTGAGTTAAACTTGTGCTTTTAATTTATTTTCTGTTTTGATAAGTCCATAATTTCATACACTTGCATGCCTTCTTTACTTAGTGATTTTTCTTAGTTTCTCTTTATTTTTGAGTCACTTACCTCTGTTTGTGTGTTTTGTAGGTTAAGATAGCAAGAGATAACATTTGATGCAATCCATGCATCTTAAGGGCTGATTGGCATATGAGGAATATGAGCTTAAAGACAAACACATTTTGGCTTCAACCCCTTTCCAGCCCAATTTCGTAGGTCAACTTCTTGGCCTTGGATCAGCATGCTATGGGGCTCGAATGAGGTGAAGATCTTCATGAAACCTGTTCCAATGGGTGTCTACTACAACATATCCAAATTTCAGCCCAATTGGACATTTGTGGAGAGCTCAGCCCGTCCAACACCCAACCTTGCTCAGCAGGATTTGCAGCTGCCAGCTTTTAGTCATGTGCCTCCTTTTAGCCATGTGCCTCACCCCAGCTGCAACTGACTTTGTAGCCAACATAATGAGTGAAGTTGGGAGGCTTTCCAGCTATCAAATTCAGAAGGAGCAAGTTGGTACATGTTGGAGCTATTAAAGAAAGCATGTGCATGTGAAGCAAAGAGAAAGGAGAGAGAGAAGAATGAAGAAATGATGAGAGGCATCTTTGCTTCAGCCTTTGAACATGGGAATTGAATTGGCAGATCACTTTGGAGTTGGAGATCAGCTTTTGAGCTATTAAAGAAAGCATGTGCATGTGAAGCAAAGAGAAAGGAGAGAGAGAAGAATGAAGAAATGATGAGAGGCATTTTTGCTTCAGCCTTTGAACATGGGAATTGAATTGGCAGATCACTTTGGAGCTGGAGATCAGCTTTTGAGCTATTAAAGAGAAGCATGTGCATGCATGTAAAGCAAAAAGAAAGAAAAGAAATGAAATGAAGTCAATTCCAGTCTCTGTTCGGCAGCCAACTTTCAAGGTCCAAAACGCACACTTCTACTGCTCCGATGGGAATACTTTCTTCATAGAAGTTGTTCCAATGGGTGTCTAGTATAACATATCCAAATTTCAGCCCCATTGGATACGTTTTGAGACCTATGGCCTTCCTACACCAAAACAGGTTCAGAAAACTCGTTTTTCCAGCAACCAAAAGCAACCACATGGGTTGGCAGCAAAAGGCAATCACATGGGTTGGCAGCAAAACTGATCACCTTTGAACCCATGTGATGAAAGCTTGTGCAGCAGCAAAAGATGAAGGATGGTGTGGGAATCCATCATGATGTTCCTCCCTCTTAGCCCTATAAATAGAGAAGCCTTCAAGCTTCAAAACACACCCCAAGGGGGGGAGCTCTCAAACACTTCTCTAGAGCTCCCTTCCCTTCTCTCCCTCAAATTCTCTTAGTTTCCTTTCAAGTTGTCAATTGTTGTAGCAATATGATTTTGCTAAATTTTCCTTCAAGTTTTAGTTTAATTTTATTTGTCATGTACATTCTTTCTTAAGTATTCAAGTTTAATTAGTTTCCAAGTTTCAATTATGGTTTTTGTTCTTATTCATTATGCTTATAAGTTAATAGGCTAGTTTGAATGATTGATCACCATTTAGGCTTGCATGTTAGCTATCTTGGTTTGAATTAAGAGTATACACCATGCTTTAATTCGAATTGAACTATGAATAGGAAGAGTATGTATGGACATTCGACAACAGGGATTAGATACATGCTTGGTTGTTTAAATTGTTCTTCTATGCTTAATGGGTTCCTAATGCTTAATTTTAGGTTAGACAACAAATGATCAAATTAGGGAATTAGGAACACAAGGTTATGACCAAACACCATGGCTTAATCATACTTTAGCTAGAATCAATCCGTTAATCTAATTGAACTTGGGAACTTATTTGCTTGAGTTATTTCCTTTTTCTTGTTTTATTTATTTTCTTTTTCATTTCTGTTTTGTGTAGGAAAATGAATTGGATCATTCAATCACCAATCCTCGTGGGATCGACCTCGCACTTACATATGCTATACTACCGAACGGCTCGTGCACTTGCGAGTATCACAAGTTGAGGATGCAGCTGAATCCATTCTGGTGCAGTGAATCCGACACAACAGTTTAGCGATTGGATTTCACTCAAAACTCACCAAATGAATCCTCTCACCATATTATGGTGATGCCCAAGTTTTGGGCTCGATCGAAAATCAATCGGGGTAAGAAATTGGACAATTCAGGTTCAAAGGCAGTTCGTTCCTTATAGGAGTGGTTGGTGTATTCCTTAGATCTAGCGATTAGATTTCACTCAAAACTCACCAAATGACTCCTCCCACCATATTATGATGATGCCCAAGTTTTGGGCTCGATCGGAAATCAATAAGGGTAAGAAATTGGACAATTCAGGTTCAAAGGCAGTTCGTTCCATATAGGAGTGGTTGGTGTATTCCGTAGTTTTAAAGATTTGATTTCACTCAAAACTCATCAAATGACTCCTCCCACCATATTATGATGATGCCCAAGTTTTGGGCTCGCTCGAAAATCAATAGGGGTGAGAAATTGGACAATTCAGGTTCAAAGGCAGTTTGTTCCTTATAGGAGTGGTTGGTGTATTCCGCAGTTCTAGCGATTGGATTTCACTCAAAACTCAGCAAATGACTCCTCCCACCATATTATGATGACGCCCAAGTTGTGGGCTCGATCGAAAGTCAATAGGGGTATGAAATTGGACAATTTAGGTTCAAAGGCGGTTCGTTCCTTATAGGGGTGGTTATTGTATTCCGTAGTTCTAGCGATCGGTTTCACTCGAAACTCACCAAATGACTCCTCCCACAATATTATGATGATGCCCAAGTTTTGGGCTCGATCGGAAATCCATAGGGGTAAGAAAAGGGACAATCCAGGTTCGAAGACAGTTCGTTCCGAATTGGAGTGGTTGGTGTATTGCATAGTTCTAGCGATTGGATTTCACTCAAAACGGACCAAATGAATCCTCCCACCATATTATGATGATGCCCAAGTTTTTGGCTCGATTGGAAATCCATAGGGGTAAGAAAAATCGGACAATTGAAGTTCAAACGCAGTTCGTTCCTTACAGGAGTGGTTGTTGTATTCCGTAGTTCTAGCGATCGGATTTCACTCAAAACTCACCAAACGACTCCTCCCACCATATTACGATGATGCCCATGTTTTGGGCTCGATCGGAAATCCATAGGGTTAAGAAATTAGACAATTCAAGTTCGAAGACGGTTCGTTCCGAATTGGAGTGGTTGGTGTATTGCATAGTTCTAGCGATTGGATTTCACTCAAAACTCACCAAATGACTCCTCCCACCATATTATGGTGATGCCCAAGTTTTGGGCTCGATCGGAAATCAATAGGGGTAAGAAATTGGACAATTCAGGTTCAAAGGCAGTTCGTTCCTTATAGGAGTGGTTGGTGTATTCCGTAGTTCTAGCGATTGGATTTTACTCAAAATTTACGAAATGACTCCTCCCACCATATTATGATGATGCCCAAGTTTTGGGCTCGATCGGAAATCAGTAGGGGTAAGAAATTGGACAATTCAGGTTCAAAGGCAGTTCGTTCCTTATAGGAGTGGTTGGTGTATTCCGTAGTTCTAGCGATTGGATTTCACTCAAAACTCACCAAATGACTGCTCCCACCATATTATGATGATGCCCAAGTTTTGGGCTCGATCGGAAATCAATAGGGGTAAAAAATTGGACAATTCAGGTTCTTAGGCAGTTCGTTCCTTATAGGAGTGGTTGGTGTATTCCGTAGTTCTAGCGATTAGATTTCACTCAAAACTCCTCAAATGAGTCCTCCCACCATATTATGATGATGCCCAAGTTTTGGTTTCGATCGGAAATCAATATGGGTAAGAAATTGGACAATTCAGGTTCAAAGGCAGTTCGTTACTTATAGGAGTGGTTGGTGTATTCCGTAGTTCTAGCGATTGGATTTCACTCAAAACCCACCAAATGACTCCTCCCACCATATTATGTTGATGCCCAAGTTTTGGGCCCGATCGAAAATCAGTAGGGGTAAAAAATTGGACAATTCAGGTTCTTAGTCAGTTCGTTCCTTATAGGAGTGGTTGGTGTATTCCGTAGTTCTAGCGATTAGATTTCACTCAAAACTCACCAAATGAGTCCTCCCACCATATTATGATGATGCCCAAGTTTTGGTTTCGATCGGAAATCAATATGGGTAAGAAATTGGACAATTCAGGTTCAAAGGCAGTTCGTTCCTTATAGGAGTGGTTGTTGTATTACGTAGTTCTAGCGATTGGATTTCACTCAAAACTCACCAAATGACTCCTCCCACCATATTATGATGATGCCCAAGTTTTGGTTTCGATCGGAAATCAATAGGGGTAAGAAATTGGACAATTCAGGTTTAACGGCAGTTCGTTCCTTATAGGAGTGGTTGGTGTATTCCGTAGTTCTAGCGATTGGATTTCATTCAAAACTCACCAAATGACTCCTCCCGCCATATTATGTTGATGCCCAAGTTTTGGGCTCGATCGGAAATCAATAGGGGTAAGAAATTGGACAATTCCGGTTCAAAGGCAGTTCATTCCTTATAGGAGTGGTTGGTGTATTCCTTAGTTCTAGCGATTGGATTTCACTCAAAACTCACCAAATGACTCCTCCCACCATATTATGATGATGCCCAAGTTTTGGGCTCGATCGGAAATCCATAGGGTTAAGAAATTGGACAATTGAAGTTCGAAGACAGTTCATTACGAATTGGAGTGGTTGGTGTATTGCATAGTTCTAGCAATTGGATTTCACTCAAAACTCACCAAATGACTCCTCCCACCATATTATGATGATTCCCAAGTTTTGGGCTCGATCGGAAATCCATAGGGGTAAGAAATTGGACAATTCAAGTTCGAAGCCAGTTCGTTCCGAATTAGACTGGTTGGAGTATTGCAAAGTTCCAGCGATTGGATTTCACTCAAAACTCACCAATTGACTCCTCCCACCATATTATGATGATTCCCAAGTTTTGGGCTCGATCGGAAATCCATAAGGGTAAGAAATTGGACAATTCAAGTTCGAAGGTAGTTCGTTCCTTATAGGAGTGGTTGGTGTATTCCGTAGTTCTAGCGATTGGATTTCACTCAAAACTCACCAAATGACTCCGCCCACCATATTATGATGATGCCCAAGTTTTGGGCTCGATCGGAAATCAATAGGGGTAAGAAATTGGACAATTCAGGTTCGAAGGCAGTTCGTTCCTTATAAGAGTGGTTGGTGTATTGCATAATTCTAGCGATTGAATTTCACTCAAAACTCACCAAATGACTCCTCCCACCATATTATGATGATTCCCAAGTTTTGGGCTCGACCGGAAATCCATAGGGGTAAGAAATTGGACAATTCAAGTTCGAAGGCAGTTCGTTCCGAATTGGACTGGTTGGAGTATTGCATAGTTCCAGCGATTGGATTTCACTCAAAACTCACCAAACGACTCCTCCCACCACATTATGATGATTCCCAAATTTTGGGCTCGATCGGAAATCCATAGGGGTAAGAAATTGGACAATTCAAGTTCGAAGGCAGTTCGTTCCGAATTGGAGTGGTTAGTGTATTGCATGGTTCTAGCGATTGAATTTCACTCAAAACTCACCAAATGACTCCTCCCACCATATTATGATGATTCCCAAGTTTTGGGCTCGATCGGAAATCCATAGGTGTAAGAATTTGGACATTTCAAGTTCGAAGGCAGTTCGTTCCTTATAGGAGTTGTTGGTGTATTTCGTAGTTCTAGCGATTGGATTTCACTCAAAACTCACCGAATGACTCCTCCCACCATATCTTGATGATGCCCAAGTTTTATGCTCGAACGGAAATCCATAGGGGTAAGAAATTGGACAATTCAAGTTCGAAGGCAGTTCGTTCCGAATTGGAGTGGTTGGTGTATTGCATAGTTCTAGCGATTAGATTTCACTCAAAACTCACCAAATGACTCCAACCACCATATTATGATGATTCCCAAGTTTTGGGCTCGATCGGAAAACCATAGGGTTAAGAAATTGGACAATTCAGGTTCAAAGGCAGTTCGTTCCTTATAGGAGTGGTTGGTGTATTCCGTAGTTCTAGCGATTGGATTTCACTCAAAACTCACCGAATGACTCCTCCCACCATATTATGATGTTGCCAAAGTTTTGGGCTCGATCGGAAATCCATAGGGGTAAGAAATTGGACAATTCAAAATCGAAGGCAGTTCGTTCTGAATTGGACTGGTTGGAGTATTGCATAGTTCCAGCGATTGGATTTCACTCAAAACTCACCAAACGACTCCTCCCACCACATTATGATGATTCCCAAGTTTTGGGCTCGATCGGAAATCCATAGGGGTAAGAAATTGGACAATTCAAGTTCGAAGGCAGTTCGTTCCGAATTGGATTGGTTGGTGTTTTGCATAGTTCTAGCGATTTGATTTCACTCAAAACTCACCAAATGACTCCTCCCACCATATTATGATGATTCCAAAGTTTTGGGCTCGATCGGAAATCCATAGGGGTAAGAAATTGGACAATTCAAGTTCGAAGGTAGTTCGTTCCTTATAGGAGTGGTTGGTGTATTCCGTAGTTCTAGCGATTGAATTTCACTCAAAACTCACCAAATGACTCCGCCCACCATATTATGATGGTACCCAAGTTTTGGGCTCGATTCGAAATCAATAGGGGTAAGAAATTGGACAATTCAGGTTCGAAGGCAGTTCGTTCCTTATAGGAGTGGTTGGTGTATTGCATAATTCTAGCAATTGAATTTCACTCAAAACTCACCAAATGACTCCTCCCACCATATTATGATGATTCCCAAGTTTTGGGCACGACAGGAAATCCATAGGGGTAAGAAATTGGACAATTCAAGTTCGAAGGCAGTTCGTTCCGAATTGGACTGGTTGGAGTATTGCAAAGTTCCAGCGATTGGATTTCACTCAAAACTCACCAAATGACTCCTCCCACCACATTATGATGATTCCCAAGTTTTGGGCTCGATCGGAAATCCATAGGGGTAAAAAATTGGACAATTCAAGTTCGAAGGCAGTTCCTTCCGAATTGGAGTGGTTGGTGTATTGCATAGTTCTAGCGATTAGATTTCTCTCAAAACTCACCAAATGACTCCTCCCACCATATTATGATGATTCCCAAGTTTTGGGCTCGATCGGAAATCCATAGGGGTAAGAAATTGGACAATTCAAGTTCGAAGGTAGTTCGTTCCTTATAGGAGTGGTTGGTATATTGCGTAGTTCTAGCGATTGGATTTCACTTAAAACTCACCAAAAGACTCCTCCCACAATATTATGATGATTCCCAAGTTTTGGGCTCGAGCGGAAATCCATAGGGGTAAGAAATTGGACAATTCAAGTTCGAAGGCAGTTCGTTCCGAATTGGAGTGGTTAGTGTATTGCATGGTTCTAGCGATTGAATTTCACTCAAAACTCACCAAATGAGTCCTCCCACCATATTATGATGATTCCCAAGTTTTGGGCTCGATCGGAAATCCATAGGTGTAAGAATTTGGACAATTCAAGTTCGAAGGCAGTTCGTTCCTTATAGGAGTGGTTGGTGTATTCCGTAGTTCTAGCGATTGGATTTCGCTCAAAACTCACCAAATGACTCCGCCCACCATATTATAATGATGCCCAAGTTTTGGGCTCGATCGGAAATCAATAGGGGTAAGAAATTGGACAATTCAGGTTCGAAGGCAGTTCGTTCCTTATAGGAGTGGTTGGTGTATTCCGTAGTTCTAGCGATCTTATTTCACTCAAAACAAACCGAATGACTCCTTCCACCATATTATGATGTTGCCAAAGTTTTTGGCTCGATTGGAAATCCGTAGGGGTAAGAAATTCGACAATTCAAGCTCGAAGGCAGTTCGTTCTGAATTGGACTGGTTGGAGTATTGCATAGTTCCAGCGATTGTATTTCACTCAAAACTCATCAAATGACTCCTCCCACCATATTATGATGATTCCCAAGTTTTGAGCTCTATCGGAAATCCATAGGGGTAAGAAATTGGACAATTCAAGTTTGAAGGCAGTTCGTTCCGAATTGGAGTGGTTGGTGTATTGCATAGTTCTAGCGATTGAATATCACTCAAAACTCACCAAATGACTCCTCCCACCATATTATGATGATTCCCAAGTTTTGGGCTCGACCGGAAATCCATAGGGGTAAGAAATTGGACAATTCAAGTTCGAAGGTAGTTCGTTCCTCATAGGAGTTGTTGGTGTATTCCGTAGTTATAGCGATTGGATTTCACTCAAAACTCACCAAATGACTCCTCCCACCATATTTTGATGATGCCCAAGTTTTATGCTCGATCGGAAATCCGTAGGAGTCAGAAATTGGACAATTCAAGTTCGAAGGCAGTTCGTTCTGAATTGGATTGGTTGGTGTATTGCATAGTTCTAGCGATTAGATTTCAGTCAAAACTCACCAAACGACTCCTCCCACCATATTATGACGATTCCCAAGTTTTGGGCTCGATCGGAAATCCATAGGGTTAAGAAATTGCACAATTCGGGTTCAAAGGAAATTCGTTCCTTATAGGAGTGGTTGGTGTATTCCGTAGTTCTAGCGATTGGATTTCACATAAAACTCACCAAATGACTCCTCCCACCATATTATGTTGATGCCCAAGTTTTGGGCTCGATCGGAAATCAATAGGGTAAGAAATTGGGCAATTCATGTTCAAAGGCAGTTCGTTTTTGATAGGAGTGGTTGGTGTATTCCGTAGTTCTAGCGATCTTATTTCACTCAAAACTCACCAAATGACTCCTCCCACCATATTATGATGTTGCCAAAGTTTTGGGCTCGATCGGAAATCCATAGGTTTAAGAAATTGGACAATTCAAGTTCGAAAGCAGTTCGTTCCGAATTGGAGTGGTTGGTATTGCGTAGTTCTAGCGATTGGATTTCACTCAAAACTCACCAAATGACTCCTCCCACCATATTATGATGATGCCCAAGTTTTGGGCTCGATCGGAAATCAATAGGGGTAAGAAATTGGACAATTCAGGTTCAAAGGCAGTTCGTTCCTTATAGGAGTGGTTGGTGTATTCCGTGGTTCTAGCAATTGGATTTCACTAAAAACTCACCAAATGACTCCTCCCACCATATTATGATGATGCCCAAGTTTTGGGCTCGATCGGAAATCAATAGGGGTAAGAAATTGGACAATTCAGGTTCAAAGGCAGTTCGTTGCTTATAGGAGCGGTTGGTGTATTCCGTAGTTCTAGCGCTTGGATTTCACTCAAAACTCACCAAATGACTCCTCCCACCAAATTATGATGATTCCCAAGTTTTGGGCCCGATCGGAAATCCATAGGGGTAAGAAATTAGACAATTCAAGTTCGAAGGCATTTCGTTCCTTCTAGGAGTGGTTGGTGTATTCGGTTGTTCTAGCTATTGGATTTCACTCAAAACTCACCAAATGACTCCTCCCACCATATTATGATGATGCCCAAGTTGTGGGCTTGATCGGAAATCAATAGGGGTAAGAAATTGGACAATTCAGGTTCAAAGGCTGTTCGTTCCTTATAGGAGTGGTTGGTGTATTCCGTAGTTCTAGCGATTGGATTTCATTCAAAACTCACCAAATAACTCCTTCCACCATATTATGATGATGCCCAAGTTTTGGGCTCGATCGGAAATCAATAGGGGTAAGAAATTTGACAATTATGGTTCAAAGGCAGTTCGTTCCTTACAGGAGTCGCTGGTGTATTCCGTAGTTCTAGCGATTGGATTTCACTCAAAACTCACCAAATGACTCTTCCCACCATATTATGATGAGGCCCAAGTTTTGGGCTCGATCGGAAATCAATAGGGGTAAGAAATTGGACATTTCAGGTTCGAAGGCAGTTCGTTCCTTATAGGAGTGGCTGGTGTATTCCGTAGTTCTAGCAATTGGATTTCACTCAAAAGTCACCAAATGACTCCTCCCACCATATTATGATGATGCCCAAGTTGTGGGCTCGATCGGAAATCAATAGGGGTAAGAAATTGGACAATTCAGGTTCAAAGGCTGTTCGTTCCTTATAGGAGTGGTTGGTGTATTCCGTAGTTCTAGCGATTGGATTTCACTCAAAACTCACCAAATAACTCCTCCCACCATATTATGATGATGACCAAGTTTTGGGATCGATCGGAAATCAATAGGGGTAAGAAATTGGACAATACAGGTTCAAAGGCTGTTCGTTCCTTATAGGAGCGGTTGCTGTATTCCGTAGTTCTTGCGATTGGATTTCACTCAAAACTCACCAAATGACTCCTCCCACCATATTATGATAATGGCCAACTTCTGGGTTCGATCGGAAATCAATAGGGGTAAGAAATTGGACGATTCAGGTTCAAAGGCATTTCTTTCCGAATTGGAGTGGTTGGTGTATTGCATAGTTCTAGCGATTGGATTTCACTCAAAACTCACCAAATGACTCCTCCCACCATATTAAGATGATGCCCAAGTTTTGGGCTCAATCGGAAATCAATACGAGTAAGAAATTGGACAATTCAGGTTCAAAGGCAGTTCGTTCCTTATAGGAGTGGTTGGTGTATTCCGTAGTTCTAGCGATTGGATTTCATTCAAAACTCACCAAATAACTCCTCCCACCATATTATGATGATGCCCAAGTTTTGGGCTCGATCGGAAATCAATAGGGGTAAGAAATTTGACAATTATGGTTCAAAGGCAGTTCGTTCCTTACAGGAGTCGCTGGTGTATTCCGTAGTTCTAGCGATTGGATTTCACTCAAAACTCACCAAATGACTCCTCCCACCATATTATGATGATGCCCAAGTTTTGGGCTCGATCTGAAATCAATAGGGGTAAGAAATTGGACAATTCAGGTTCAAAGGCAGTTCGTTCCTTATGGGAGTGGTTGGTGTATTCCGTAGTTCTAGCGATCGGATTTCACTCAAAATTCACCAAATGACTCCTCCCACCATATTATGATGATGCCCAAGTTTTGGGCTCGATCGGAAATCAATAGGGGTAAGAAATTGGGTAATTCATGTTCAAAGGCAGTTCGTTCCTTATAGGAGTGGCTAGTGTATTCCGTAGTTCTAGCGATTGGATTTCACTCAAAACTCACCAAATGACTCCTCCCACCATATTATGATGATGCCCAAGTTTTGGGAACGATCTGAAATCAATAGGGGTAAGAAATTGGACAATTCAGGTTCAAAGGCAGTTCGTTCCTCATAGGAGTGGTTGGTGTATTCCGTAGTTCTAGAGATTGGATTTCACTCAAAACTAACCAAATGACTCCTCCCATCATACTATGGTGATGCCCAAGTTTTGGGCTCTATCGGAAATCAATAGGGGTAAGAAATTGGACAATTCAGGTTCAAAGGCAGTTCGTTCCTCATAGGAGTGGTTGGTGTATTCCGTAGTTCTAGAGATTGGATTTCACTCAAAACTCACCAAATCACTCCTCCCACCATACTATGGTGATGCCCAAGTCTTGGGCTCGATCGGAAATCCATAGGGGTAAGAAATTGGACAATTCAAGTTCGAAGACAGTTCGTTCCGAATTGGAGTGTTTGTGTATTGCATCGTTCTAGCGATTGCATTTCACTCAAAACTCACCAAATGACTCCTCCCACCATATTATGATGAAGCCCAAGTTTTGGGCTCGATCGGAAATCAATAGGGGTAAGAAATTGGACAATTCCGGTTCAAAGGCAGTTCGTTCCTTATAGGAGTGGTTGGTGTATTCCGTAGTTCTAGCGATCGGATTTCACTCAATACACACCAAATGACTCCTCCCACCATACTATGGTGAAGCCCAAGTTTTGGGCTCGATCGGAAATCCATAGGGGTAAGAAATTGGACAATTCAAGTTCGAAGACAGTTCGTTCCGAATTGGAGTGGTTGGTGTACTGCATAGTTCTAGCGATTGGATTTCACTCAAAACTCACCAAATGACTCCTCCCACCATATTATGATGATGCAAAAGTTTTGGGCTCGATCGGAAATCCATAGGGGTAAGAAATTGGACAATTCAAGTTCGAAGACAGTTCGTTCCGAAATGGAGTGTTTGTGTATTGCATAGTTCTAGCGATTGGATTTCACTCAAAACTCACCAAATGACTCCTCCCACCATATTATGATGAAGCCCAAGTTTTGGGCTTGATCGGAAATCAATAGGGGTAAGAAATTGGATAATTCAGGTTCAAAGGCAGTTCATTCCTTACAAGAGTGGTAGGTGTATTCAGTAGTTCTAGCGATTGGATTTCACTCAAAACTCTCCAAATGACTCCTCCCACCATACTATGATGATGCCCAAGTTTTGGGCTCGGTCGGAAATCAATAGGGGTACGAAATTGGACAATTCATGTTCTTTGGAAGTTCGTTCCTTATAGGAGTGGTTGGTGTATTCAGTAGTTCAAGAGATTGGATTTCACTCAAAACTCACCAAATCAATCCTCCCACTATATTATGATGATGCCCAAGTTGTGGGCTCGATCGGAAATCAACATGGGTATGAAATTGGACAATTCAGGTTCAAAGGCAGTTTGTTCCTTATAGGAGTGTTTGGTGTATTCAGTAGTTCAAGCGATTAGATTTCACTCAAAACTCACCAAATGACTCCTCCCACCATGTTATGTTGATGCCCAAGTTGTGGGCTCGATCGGAAATCAATAGGGGTATGAAATTGGACAATTCAGGTTCAAAGGCAGTTCGTTCGTTATAGGTGTGGTTGGTGTATTCCGTAGTTCTAGCGATTGGATTTCACTCCAAACTCACCAAATGACTCCTCCCACCATATTATGATGATGCCCAAGTTTTGGGCTCGATCGGAAATCCATAGGGGTAAGAAATTGGACAATTCAGGTTCAAAGGCAGTTCGTTCCTTATAGGAGTGGTCGATGTATTCCGTAGTTCTAGAGATTGGATTTCACTCAAAACTAACCAAAGGACTCCTCCCACCATATTATGATGATGCCCAAGTTTTGGGCTCGATCGGAAATCAATAAGGGTAAGAAATTGGACAATTCAGGTTCAAAGGCAGTTCATTCCTTATAGGAGTGGTTGGTGTATTCAGTAGTTCAAGCGATTGGATTTCGCTCAAAACTCACCAAATCAATCCTCCCACCATATTATCATGATGCCCAAGTTGTGGGCTCGATCGGAAATCAACATTTGTATGAAATTGGACAATTCAGGTTCAAAGGCAGTTCGTTCCTTATAGGAGTGGTTGGTGTATTCCGTAGTTCAAGCGATCGGATTTCACTCAAAACTCAACAAATGACTCCTCCCACCATATTATGATGATGCCCAAGTTTTGGGCTCGATCGGAAATCAATAGGGGTAAGAAATTGGACAATTCAGGTTCAAAGGCAGTTCGTTCCTTATAGGAGTGGTTGGTGTATTCCGTAGTTCTAGCGATTGGATTTCACTCAAAACTCACCAATGACTCCTCCCACCATATTATGATGATGCCCAAGTTTTGGGCTCGATCGGAAATCAATAGGGGTAAGAAATTGGGCAATTCAGGTTCAAAGGGAGTTCGTTCCTTATAGGAGTGGTTGGTGTATTCCGTAGTTGTAGTGATTGGATTTCACTCAAAACTCACCAAATGACTCCTCCCACCATATTATGATGATGCAAATGTTTTGGGCTCGATCGGAAATCCATAGGGGTAAGAAATTGGACAATTCAGGTTCAACGACAGATCGTTCCTTATAGGTGTGGCTGGTGTATTCCGTAGTTCTATCGATTGGATTTCACTCAAAACTCACCAAATGACTCCTCCCACCATGTTATGGTGATGCCAAAGTTTTGGGACCGATCGGAAGTCAATAGGGGTAAGAAATTGGACAATTCAGGTTCAAAGGCAGTTCGTTCCTTATAGGAGCGGTTGCTGTATTCCGCAGTTCTTGCGATTGGATTTCACTCAAAACTCACCAAATAACTCCTCCCACCATATTATGATGATGCCCAAGTTGTGGGCTCGATCGGAAATCAATAGGGGTAAGAAATTGGACAATTCAGGTTCAAAGGCTGTTCGTTCCTTATAGGAGTGGTTGGTGTATTCCGTAGTTCTAGCGATTGGATTTCATTCAAAACTCACCAAATAACTCCTCCCACCATATTATGATGATGCCCAAGTTTTGGGCTCGATCGGAAATCAATAGGGGTAAGAAATTTGACAATTATGGTTGAAAGGCAGTTCGTTCCTTACAGGAGTCGCTGGTGTATTCCGTAGTTCTAGCGATTGGATTTCACTCAAAACTCACCAAATGACTCTTCCCACCATATTATGATGAGGCCCAAGTTTTGGGCTCGATCGGAAATCAATAGGGGTAAGAAATTGGACATTTCAGGTTCGAAGGCAGTTCGTTCTTTATAGGAGTGGCTGGTGTATTCCGTAGTTCTAGCAATTGGATTTCACTCAAAAGTCACCAAATGACTCCTCCCACCATATTATGATGATGCCCAAGTTGTGGGCTCGATCGGAAATCAATAGGGGTAAGAAATTGGACAATTCAGGTTCAAAGGCTGTTCGTTCCTTATAGGAGTGGTTGGTGTATTCCGTAGTTCTAGCGATTGGATTTCACTCAAAACTCACCAAATAACTCCTCCCACCATATTATGATGATGACCAAGTTTTGGGATCGATCGGAAATCAACATTGGTAAGAAATTGGACAATACAGGTTCAAAGGCTGTTCGTTCCTTATAGGAGCGGTTGCTGTATTCCGTAGTTCTTGCGATTGGATTTCACTCAAAATTCCCCAAATGACTCCTCCCACCATATTATGATGAAGCCAAAGTTTTGGGATCGATCGGAAGTCAATTGGGGTAAGAAATTGGACAATTCAGGTTCAAAGGCAGTTCGTTCCATATAGGAGTGGTTGGTGTATTCTGTAGTTCTTGCGATTGGATTTCACTCAAAACTCACCAAATGACTCCTTCCACCATATTATGATGATGCCCAAGTTTTGGGCTCAATCTGAAATCAATAGGGGTAAGAAATTGGATAATTCAGGTTCAAATGCACTTCGTTCCTTATAGTCGTGGTTGGTGTATTCCGTAGTTCTAGCGATTGGATTTCACTGAAAACACACCAAATGACTACTCCCACCATATTATGATGATGCCCAAGTTTTGGGCTCGATCGGAAATCAATAGCGGTAAGAAATTGGACAATTCAGGTTCCAAGGCAATTCGTTCCTTAAAATACTGGTCGGTGTCTTCCGTAGTTCTAGCGACTGGATTTCACTCAAAAGTCACCAAATGACTCCTCCCACCATATTATGATGATGCCCAAGTTTTGGGCCCGATCGGAAATCAATAGGAGTTAGAAATTGGACAATTCAGGTTCAAAGGCAGTTCGTTCCTTATAGTAGTGGTTGGTGTATTCCGTAGTTCTAGTGATTGGATTTCACTCAAAACTCACCAAATGACTCCTCCCACCATATTATGATGATGCCCAAGTTTTGGGTTCGATCGGAAATGAATAGGGGTAAGAAATTGGACGATTCAGGTTCAAAGGCATTTCGTTCCTTATAGGAGCGATTGGTGTATTCTGTAGTTCTAGCAATTGGATTCCACTTAAAACTCACCAAATGACTCCTCACACCATATTATGATGATGCCCAAGTTTGGGCCCGATCAGATATCCATAGGGGTAAGAAATTGGACAATTCAAGTTCGAAGGCAGTTCGTTCCTAATTGGAGTGGCTGTTGTATTCCATAGTTTTAGCGATTGGATTTCACTTAAAACTCACCAAATGACTCCTCACACCATATTATGATGGTGCCCAAGTTTTTGGCTCGATCGGATATCCATAGGGGTAAGAAATTGGACAGTTCAGGTTCAAAGGCAGTTCGTTCCTTATAGGGGTGGCTAGTGTATTCCGTAGTCCTAGCTATTGGATTTCACTCAAAACTCACCAAATGACTCCTCCCACCATATTATGATGATGCCCAAGTTTTGGGCCCGATCGGAAATCAATAGGAGTAAGAAATTGGACAATTCAGGTTCAAAGGCATTTCGTTCCTTATAGTAGTGGTTGGTGTATTCCGTAGTTCTAGCGATTGGATTTCACTCAAAACTCACCAAATGACTCCTCCCACCATATTATGATGATGCCCAAGTTTTGGGCTCGATCGGAAATCAATAGCGGTAAGAAATTGGACAATTCAGGTTCAAAGGCAGTTCGTTCCTTATAGGAGTGGTTGGTGTATTCCATAGTTCTAGCGATCGGATTTCACTCAAAATTCAACAAATCACTCCTCCCACCATATTATGATGATGCCCAAGTTTTGGGCTCGATCGGAAGTCAATAGGGGTAAGAAATTGGACAATTCAAGTTCGAAGACAGTTCGTTCCAAATTGGAGTGGTTGGTGTATTGCATAGTTCTAGCGATTGGATTTCACTCAAAACTCACCAAATGACTCCTCCCACCATATTATGATGATGCCCAAGTTTTGGGCTCGATCGGAAATCAATAGGGGTAAGAAATTGGACAATTCAGGTTCAAAGGCAGTTCGTTCCTTATAGGAGTGGCTGGTGTATTCCGTTGTTCTAGCGATTGGATTTCACTCAAAACTCACCAAATGAGTCCTCCCACCATATTATGATGTTGCCCCAGTTTTGGGCTCGATCGGAAATCAGTAGGGGTAAGAAATTGGACAATTCAGGTTCAAAGGCAGTTCGTTCCTTATATGTGTGGTTGGTGTATTCCGTAGTTTTAGCGATTGGATTTCACTCAAAACTCACCAAATGAATCCTCCCGCCATATATTATGATGATGCCCAAGTATTGGGCTCGATCGGAAATCCATAGGTGTCAGAAATTGGACAGTTCAAGTTCGAAGGCAGTTCGTTCCGAATTGGAGTGCTTGGTGTATTGCATAGTTCAAGCTATTGGATTTCACTCGAAACTCACCAAATGAGTCCTCCCACCATATTATGATGATGCCAAAGTTTTGGGATCGATCGGAAATCAATAGGGGTAAGAAATTGGACAATTCAGGTTCAAAGGCATTTCTTTCCGAATTGGAGTGGTTGGTGTATTGCATAGTTCTAGCGATTGGATTTCACTCAAAACTCACCAAATGACTCCTCCCACCATATTATGATGATGCCCAAGTTTTGGGCTCAATCGGAAATCAATAGGGGTAAGAAATTGGATAATTCAGGTTCAAATGCACTTCGTTCCTTATAGTCGTGGTTGGTTTATTCCGTAGTTCTAGCGATTGGATTTCACTCAAAACACACCAAATGACTCCTCCCACCATATTATGATGATGCCCAAGTTTTGGCTCGATCGGAAATCAATAGCGGTAAGAAATTGGACAATTCAGGTTCCAAGGCAATTCGTTCCTGAAAATACTGGTCGGTGTCTTCCGTAGTTCTAGCTACTGGATTTCACTCAAAAGTCACCAAATGACTCCTCCCATCATATTATGATGATGGCCAAGTTTTGGGCTCGATCGGAAATCAATAGGGGTAAGAAAATGGACAATTCAGGTTCAAATGCAGTTCGTTCCGTATAGGAGTGGTTGGTGTATTCCGTAGTTCTAGTGATTGGATTTCACTCAAAACTCACCAAATGACTCCTCCCACCATATTATGATGATGCCCAAGTTTTGGGCTCGATCGGAAATCAATAGGGGTAAGAAATTGGACAATTCAGGTTCAAAGGAAGTTCATTCATTATAGGAGCGGTTGTTGTATTCCATAGTTTTAGCGAATGGATTTCACTTAAAACTCACCAAATGACTCCTCACACCATATTATGATGATGCCCAAGTTTTGGGCTCAATCGGATATCCATAGGGGTAAGAAATTGGACAATTCAAGTTCGAAGGCAGTTCGTTCCTAATTGGAGTGGTTGGTGTATTGCATTGTTCTAGCGACTGGATTTCACTCAAAACTCACCAAATGACTCCTCCCACCATATTGTGATGATGCCCAAGTTTTGGGTTCGATCGGAAATCAATAGGGGTAAGAAATTGGAGAATTCAGGTTCAAAGGCATTTCGTTCGTTATAGGAGCGGTTGTTGTATTGCATAGTTTTAGCGATTGGATTTCACTCAAAACTCACCAAATGACCCCTCCCACCATATTATGATGATGCCCAAGTTTTGGGCTCGATCGGAAATCAATAGGAGTAAGAAATTGGACAGTTCAGGTTCGAAGGCAGTTCGTTCCTTATAGGGGTGGCTAGTGTATTCCGTAGTTCTAGCGATTGGATTTCACTCAAAACTCACCAAATGACTCCTCCCACCATATTATGATGATGCCCAAGTTTTGGGCCCGATCGGAAATCAATAGGAGTTAGAAATTGGACAATTCAGGTTCAAAGGCAGTTCGTTCCTTATAGTAGTGGTTTGTGTATTCCGTAGTTCTAGCGATTGGATTTCATTCAAAACTCACCAAATGACTCCTCCCACCATATTATGATGATGCCCAACTTTTGGGCTCGATCGGAAATCAATAGGGGTAAGAAAATGGACAATTCAGGTTCAAAGGCAGTTCGTTCCGTATAGGAGTGGTTGGTGTATTCCGTAGTTCTAGTGATTGGATTTCACTCAAAACTCACCAAATGACTCCTCCCACCATATTATGATGATGCCCAAGTTTTGGGTTCGATCGGAAATCAAAAGGGGTAAGAAATTGGACAATTCAGGTTCAAAGGCATTTCGTTCCTTATAGGAGCGATTGGTGTATTCTGTAGTTCTAGCAATTGGATTCCACTTAAAACTCACCAAATGACTCCTCACACCATATTATGATGATGCCCAAGTTTTGGGCCCGATCGGATATCCATAGGGGTAAGAAATTGGACAATTCAAGTTCGAAGGCAGTTCGTTCCTAATTGGAGTGGCTGGTGTATTGCATAGTTCTAGCGACTGGATTTCACTCAAAACTCACCAAATGACTCCTCCCACCATATTATGATGATGCCCAAGTTTTGGGCCCGATCGGAAATCAATAGGAGTAAGAAATTGGACAATTCAGGTTCAAAGGCAGTTCGTTCCTTATAGTAGTGGTTGGTGTATTCCGTAGTTCTAGAGATTGGATTTCACTCAAAACACACCAAACGACTCCTCCCACCATATTATGATGATGCCCAAGTTTTGGGCTCGATCGGAAACCTATAGCGGTAAGAAATTGGACAATTCAGGTTCAAAGGCAGTTCGTTCCTTATAGGAGTGGCTGGTGTATTCCGTTGTTCTAGCGATTGGATTTCACTCAAAACTCACCAAATGAGTCCTCCAACCATATTATGATGATGCCCAAGTTTTGGGCAGGATCGGAAATCAATAGGAGTAAGAATTTGGACAATTCAGGTTCAAAGGCAGTTCGTTCCTTATAGGAGTGGTTGGTGTATTCCGTAGTTCTAGTGATTGGATTTCACTCAAAACTCACCAAATGAATCCTCCCACCATATTATGATGATGCCCAAGTATTGGGCTCGATCGGAAATCCATAGGTGTCAGAAATTGGACAATTCACGTTCGAAGGCAGTTCGTTACGAATTGGGTTGATTGGTGTATTGCATAGTTCTAGCGAATGGATTTCACTCAAAACCCAACAAATGACTCCTGCCCCCATATTATGATGATGCCCAAGTTTTGGGCTCGGTCGGAAGTCAATAGGGGTAAGAAATTGGACAATTCAAGTTCGAAGGCTGTTCGTTCCTTATAGGAGTGGTTGGTGTATTCCGTAGTTCTAGCGATTGGATTTCACTCAAAACTTACCAAATGACTCCTCCCACCATATTATGATGATGCCCAAGTTTTGGGCTCGATCGGAAATCAATAGGGGTAAGAAATTGGACAATTCAAGTTCGTAGGTAGTTCGTTCCGAATTGGAGTGGTTAGTGTATTGCATAGTTCTGGCGATTGGATTTCACTCAAAACTCACCAAATGACTCCTCCCACCATATTACGATGATGCCCAAGTTTTCGGCTCGATCGGAAATCAATAGGGGTAAGAAATTGGACAATTCAGGTTCAAAGGCAGTTCGTTCCTTATAAGAGTGGTTGGTGTATTCCGTAGTTCTAGCGATTGTATTTCACTCAAAACTCACCAAATGACTCCTCCCACCATATTATGATGATTCCCAACTTTAGGGCTCGGTCGGAAATTAATAGGGGTAAGAAATTGGACAATTCAAGTTCAAAGGCTGTTCGTTCCTTATAGTAGTGGTTGGTGTATTCCGTAGTTCTAGCGATTGGATTTCACTCAAAAGTTTCCAAATGACTCCTCCCACCATACTATGATGATGCCCAAGTTTTGGGCTCGATCGGAAAACAATAGAGGTAAGAAAATGGACAATTCAGGTTCAAAGGCTGTTCGTTCCTTATAGGAGTGGTTGGTGTATTCCGTAGTTCTAGCAATTGGATTTCACTCAAAACTCACCAATTGACTCCTCCCACCATATTATGATGATGCCAATGTTTTGGGCCCGATCGGAAATGGATAGGGGTAAGAAATTGGACAGTTCAAGTTCGAAGGCAGTTCGTTCCGAATTGGAGTGCTTGGTGTATTGCATAGTTCTAGCGATTGGATTTCACTCGAAACTCACCAAATGAGTCCTCCCACCATATTATGATGATGCCCAAGTTGTGGGCTCGATCGGAAATCAATAGGGGTAAGAAATTGGACAATTCAGGTTCAAAGGCTGTTCGTTCCTTATAGGAGTGGTTGGTGTATTCCGTAGTTCTAGCGATTGGATTTCACTCAAAAGTTACCAAATGACTCCTCCCACCATACTATGATGATGCCCAAGTTTTGGGCTCGATCGAAAAAAAATAGGGGTAAGAAAATGGACAATTCAGGTTCAAAGGCTGTTCGTTCCTTATAGGAGTGGTTGGTGTATTCCGTAGTTCTAGCGATTGGATTTCACTCAAAACTTACCAAATGACACCTCCCACCATATTATGATGATGCCCAAGTTTTGGGCTAGATCGGAAATCAATAAGGGTAAGAAATTGGACAATTCAGGTTCAAAGGCACTTCGTTCCTTATAGGAGTGGTTGGTGTATTCCGTAGTTCTAGCGAATGGATTTCACTCAAAACTCACCAAATGACTCCTCCAACCATATTATTATAATGCCCAAGTTTTGGGCTCGATCGGAAATCCATAGGGGTAAGAAATTGGACAATTCAAGTTCGTAGGTAGTTCGTTCCGAATTGGAGTGGTTAGTGTATTGCATAGTTCTGGCGATTGGATTTCACTCAAAACTCACCAAATGACTCCCCCACCATATTATGATGATGCCCAAGATTTCGGCTCGATCGGAAATCAATAGGGGTAAGAAATTGGATAATTCAGGTTCAAAGGCAGTTCGTTCCTTATAGGAGTGGTTGGTGTATTCCGTAGTTCTAGCGAATGGATTTCACTCAAAACTCACCAAATGACTCCTCCCACCATATTATGATGATGCCCAAGTTTTGGGCTCGATCGGAAATCAATAGGGGTAAGATATTGGACAATTCAGGTTCAAAGGTAGTTCGTTCCTTATAGGGGTGGTTGGTGTATTCCGTAGTTCTAGCGATAGGATTTCACTCAAAACTCACCAAACGACACCTCCCACCATATTATGATGATGCCCAAGTTTTGGGCTCGATCGGAATTCCATAGGGGTAGGAAATTGGACAATTAAAGTTCGAAGATAGTTCGTTCCGAATTGGAGTGGTTGGTGTATTGCATAGTTCTAGCGATTGGATTTCACTCAAAACTCACCAAATGACTCCTCCCTCCATATTATGATGATGCCCAAGTTTTGGGCTCGATCGGAAATCAATAGGGGAAAGAAATTGGACAATTCAAGTTCGAAGGCAGTTCGTTCCAAATTGGAGTGGTTGGTGTATTACATAGTTCTAGCGATTGGATTTCACTCAAAACTCACCAAATCACTCCTCCCACCATATTATGATGATGCCCAAGTTTTGGGCACGATCGGAAGTCCAATGGGGTAAGAAATTGGACAATTTAAGTTCGAAGACAGTTCTTTCCGAATTGGAGTGGTTTCTGTATTGCATAGTTCTTGCAATTGGATTTCCCCCAAAACACACCAAACGACTCCTCCCACCATATTATGATGATGCCCAAGTTTTGGGATCGATCAGAAATCAATAGGGGTAAGAAATTGGACAATTCAGGTTCAAAGGCAGTTCGTTCCTTATAGGAGTGGTTGGTGTATTCCGTAGTTCTAGCGATTGGATTTCACTCAAAACTCACCAAATGACTCCTCCCACCATATTATGATGATGCCCAAGTTTTGGGCTCGATCGGAAATCAATAGGGGTAAGAAATTGGACAATTCAGGTTCAAAGGCAGTTCGTTCCTTATAGGAGTGTATGGTGTATTCCGTAGTTCTAGCGAATGGATTTCACTCAAAACTCACCAAATGACTCCTCCCACCATATTATGATGATGCCCAAGTTTTGGGCTCGATCGGAAATCAATAGGGGTAAGATATTGGACAATTCAGGTTCAAAGGCAGTTCGTTCCTTATAGGGTTGGTTGGTGTATTCCGTAGTTCTAGCGATCGGTTTTCACTCAAAACTCACCAAATGACTCCTCCCACCATATTATGATGATGCCCAAGTTTTGGGCTCGATCGGAATTCCATAGGGGTAAGAAATTGGACAATTAAAGTTCGAAGATAGTTCGTTCCGAATTGGAGTGGTTGGTGTATTGCATAGTTCTAGCGATTGGATTTCACTCAAAACCCACCAAATGACTCCTCCCACCACATTATGATGATGCCCAAGTTTTGGGCTCGACCGGAAATCAACAGGGGTAAGAAATTGGACAATTCAAGTTCAAAGGCTGTTCTTTCCGTATAGGAGTGGTTGGTGTATTCCGTAGTTCTAGGGATTGGATTTCACTCAAAACTCACCAAATGACTCCTCCCACCATATTATGGTGATGCCCAAGTTTTGGGCTCGACCGGAAATCAATAGGGGTAAGAAATTGGACAATTCAAGTTCAAAGGCAGTTCGTTCCTTATAGTAGTGGTTGGTGTATTCCATAGTTCTAGCGATTGGATTTCACTCAAAACTCACCAAATGACTCCTCCCACCATATTATGATGATGCCCAAGTTTTGGGCTCGACCGGAAATCAACAGGGGTAAGAAATTGGACAATTCAGGTTCAAAGGCTGTTCGTTCCTTATAGGAGTGGTTGGTGTATTCCGTAGTTCTAGCTATTGGATTTCACTCAAAACCCACCAAATGACTCCTCCCACCATATTATGATGATGGCCAAGTTTTGGGCTGGATCGGAAATCAATAGGGGTGAGAAATTGGACAATTCAGGTTGAAAGGCAGTTCTTTCCTTATAGGAGTGGTTGGTGTATTCCGTAGTTGTAGCGATTGGATTTCACTCAAAACTCACCAAGTGACTCCTCCCACCATATTATGATGATGCCCAAGTTTTGGGCTCGATCGGAAATCAATAGGGGTAAGAAATTGGACAATTCAGGTTCAAAGGCAGTTCGTTCCTTATAGGAGTGGTTGGTGTATTCCATAGTTCTAGCGAGTGGATTTCACTCAAAACTCACCAAATGACTCTTCCAACCATATTATGATAATGCCCAAGTTTTGGGCTCGATCGGAAATCCATAGGGGTAAGAAATTGGACAATTCAAGTTCGTAGGTAGTTCGTTCCGAATTGGAGTGGTTAGTGTATTGCATAGTTCTGGCGATTGGATTTCACTCAAAACTCACCAAATGACTACTCCCACCGTATTTTGATGGTGCCCAAGTTTTGGGCTCGATCGGAATTCCATAGGGGTAAGAAATTGGACAATTAAAGTGCGAAGATAGTTCGTTCCGAATTGGAGTGGTTGGTGTATTGCATAGTTCTAGCGATTGGATTTCACTCAAAACTCACCAAATGACTCCTCCCACCATATTATGATGATGCCCAAGTTTTGGGCTCGATCGGAAATCAATAGGGGTAAGAAATTGGACAATTCAAGTTCAAAGGCTGTTCGTTCCATATAGGAGTGGTTGGTGTATTCCGTAGTTCTAGGGATTGGATTTCACTCAAAATTCACCGAATGACTCCTCCCACCATATTATGATGATGGCCAAGTTTTGGGCTCGATCGGAAATCAATAGGGGAAAGAAATTGGACAATTCAAGTTCGAAGGCAGTTCGTTCCAAATTGGAGTGGTTGGTGTATTACATAGTTCTAGCGATTGGATTTCACTCAAAACTCACCAAATCACTCCTCCCACCATATTATGATGATTCCCAAGTTTTGGGCTCGATCGGAATTCCATAGGGGTAAGAAATTGGACAATTCAAGTTCGAAGGCAGTTCGTTCCAAATTGGAGTGGTTGGGGTATTGCATAGTTCTAGCGATTGGATTTCACTCAAAACTCACCAAATGAATCCTCCCACCATATTATGTTGATTCCCAAGTTTTGGGCTCGACCGGAAATCCATTGGGGTAAAAAATTGGACAATTCAAGTACGCAGGCAGTTCGTTCCTTATAGGAGTGGTTGGTGTATTCCGTAGTTCTAGCGATTGGATTTCACTGAAAACTCACCGAATGACTCCTCCCACCATATTATGTTGATTCCCAAGTTTTGGGCTCGACCGGAAATCCATTGGGGTAAAAAGTTGGACAATTCAAGTTCGAAGGCAGTTCGTTCCGAATTGGACTGGTTGGAGTATTGCATAGTTCCAAAGATTGGATTTCACATAAAACTCACCCAGTGACTCCTCCCACCATATTATGATGATTCCCAAGTTTTGGGCTCGATTGGAAATCCATAGGGGTAAGAAATTGCACAATTCAAGTTCGAAGGCAGTTCGTTCCGAATTGGACTGGTTGGTGTATTGCATAGTTCTAGCGATTGAATTTCCCTCAATACTCACCAAATGACTCCTCCCACCACATTATGATGATTCCCAAGTTTTGGGCTCGATCGGAATTCCATAGGGGTAAGAAATTGGACAATTCAAGTTCGAAGGCAGTTCGTTCCAAATTGGAGTGGTTGGTGTATTGCATAGTTCTAGCGATTGGATTTCACTCAAAACTCACCAAATGAATCCTCCCACACTATTATGAAGATGCCCAAGTTTTGGGCTCGATCGGAAATCCATAGGGGTAAGAAATTGGACAATTCAGGTTCAATGGCAGTTCCTTCCTTATTGGAGTGGCTGGTGTATTCCGTAGTTCTAGCAATTGGATTTCACTCAAAACTCACCAAATGACTCCTCCCACGATATTATGATGATGCCCAAGTTTTTGGTTCGATCGGAAATCCATAAGGGTAAGAAATTGGACAATTCAAGTTCGAAGGAAGTTCGTTCCTTATTGGAGTGGTTGGTGTATTGCATAGTTCTAGCGATTGGATTTCACTCAAAACTCACCAAATGACTCCTCCAACCATATCATGACGATTCCCAAGTTTTATGCTCGATCGGAAATCCATAGGGGTAAGAAATTGGACAATTCATGTTCGAAGGCAGTTCGTTCCGAATTGGACTGGTTGGTGTATTGGATAGTTCTAGCGATTAGATTTCACTCAAAACACACCAAACGACTCCTCCCACCGTATTATGATGATTCCCAGGTTTTGGGCTCGATCGGAAATCCATAGGGTTAAGAAATTGGACAATTCAGGTTCAAAGGAAGTTCGTTCCTTATAGGAGTGGTTGGTGTATTCCGTAGTTCTAGCGATTGGATTTCACTCAAAACTCACGAAATGACTCCTCCCACCATATTATGTTGATGCCCAAGTTTTGGGCTCGATCGGAAATCAATAGGGGTAAGAAATTGGACAATTCAGGTTCAAAGGCAGTTCGTTCCTTATAGGAGTGGTTGGTGTATTCCGTAGTTGTAGCGATTGGATTTCACTCAAAACTCACCAAGTGACTCCTCCCACCATATTATGATGATGCCCAAGTTTTGGGCTTGATCGGAAATCAATAGGGTTAAGAAATTGGACAATTCAGGTTCAAAGGCAGTTCGTTCCTTATAGGAGTGGTTGGTGTATTCCGTAGTTCTAGCGAGTGGATTTCACTCAAAACTCACCAAATGACTCTTCCAACCATATTATGATAATGCCCAAGTTTTGGGCTCGATCGGAAATCCATAGGGGTAAGAAATTGGACAATTCAAGTTCGATGGCAGTTCTTTCCGAATTGGAGTGGTTGGTGTATTGCATAGTTCTAGCGATTGGATTTCACTCAAAACTCACCAACTGACTCCTCCCACCATATTACGAAGATTCCCAAGTTTGGGCTCGAGCGGAAATCCATAGGGGTAAGAAATTGGACAATTCAAGTTCGAAGGCAATTTGTTCCGAATTAGAGTGGTTAGTGTATTGCATAGTTCTAGCGATTGAATTTCACTCAAAACTCACCAAATGACTCCGCCCACCATATTATGATGATTCCCAAGTTTTGGGCTCGACCGGAAATCCATAGGGGTAAGAAATTGGACAATTCAAGTTCGAAGGCAGTTCATTCCGAATTGGACTGGTTGGAGTATTGCATAGTTCCAGCGATTTGATTTCACTTAAAACTCACCAAATGACTCCTCCCACCATATTATGATGATTCCCAAGTTTTGGGCTCGATCGGAAATCCATAAGGGTAAGAAATTGGACAATTCAAGTTCGAAGGTATTTCGTTCCTTATAGGAGTGGTTGGTGTATTCCGTAGTTCTGGCGATTGGATTTCACTCAAAACTCACCACATGACTCCTCCCACCTTATTATGATGATTCCCAAGTTTTGGGCTCGACCGGAAATCCATAGGGGTAATAAATTGGACAATTCAAGTTCGAAGGCAGTTAGTTCCGAATTGGACTGGTTGGAGTATTGCATAGTTCCAGCGATTTGATTTCACTCAAAACTCACCAAATGACTCCTCCCACCATATTATGATGATTTCCAAGTTTTGGGCTCGATCGGAAATCAATAGGGGTAAGAAATTGGACAATTCAGGTTCGAAGGCAGTTCGTTCCTTATAGGAGTGGTTGGTGTATTCCGTACTTCTAGTGATTGGATTTCACTCAAAACTCACCAAATGACTCCTCCCAACATATTATGATGATTCCCAAGTTTTGGGCTCGATCGGAAATCCATAGGGGTAAGAAATTGGACAATTCAAGTTCGAAAGCAGTTCGTTCCGAATTGGAGTGGTTGGAGTATTGCGTAGTTCTAGCGATTGGATTTCACTCAAAACTCACCAAATAACTCCTCCCACCATATTATGATGATTCCCAAGTTTTGGGCTCGATTGGAAATCCATAGGGGTAAGAAATTGGACAATTCAGGTTCAAAGGCAGTTCGTTCCTTATAGGAGTGGTTGGTGTATTCCGTAGTTCTAGCGATTGGATTTCACTCAAAACTCACCAAATGACTACTCCCACCATATTATGTTCATGCCCAAGTTTTGGGCTCGATCGGAAATCAATAGGGGTAAGAAATTGGACAATTCAGGTTCAAAGGCAGTTCGTTCCTTATATGAGTGGTTGGTGTATTCCGTAGTTCTAGCGATCTTATTTCACTCAAAACTCACCGAATGACTCCTCCCACCATATTATGATGTTGCCAAAGTTTTGGGCTCGATCGGAAATCCATAGGGGTAAGAAATTGGACAATTCAAGTTCGAAGGCAATTCGTTCCAAATTGGAGTGGTTGGTGTATTGCATTGTTCTAGCGATTGGATTTCCCTCAAAACTCACCAAATGACTCCTCCCACCATATTATGGTGATGCCCAAGTTTTTGGCTCGATAGGAAATCCATAGCGGTAAGAAATTGGACAATTCAAGTTCGAAGGCAGTTCGTTCCTTATAGGAGTTGTTGGTGTATTCCGTAGTTCTAGCGATTGGATTTCACTCAAAACTCACCAAATGACTCCTCCCACCATATTATGATGATGCCCAAGTTTTGGGCTCGATCAGAAATCAATAGGGGTAAGAAATTGGACAATTCAGGTTCAAGGGAAGTTCGTTCCTTATACGAGTGGCTGGTGTATTCCGTAGTTTTAGCGATTGGATTTCATTCAAAACTCACCAAATGACACCCCCCACCATATTATGATGATGCCCAAGTTTTGGGCTCGATCGGAAATCCGTAGGGGTAAGAAATTGGACAATTCAAGTTCGAAGGCAGTTCGTTCCGAATTGGAGTGGTTGGCGTATTGCATAGTTCTAGCAATTGGATTTCACTCAAAACTCACCAAATGACTCCTCCCACCATATTATGATGATGCCCAAGTTTTGGGCTCGATCGGAAATCAATAGGGGTAAGAAATTGGACAATTCAGGTTCGAAGGCAGTTCGTTCCTTATAGGAGTGGTTGGTGTATTCCGTACTTCTAGTGATTGGATTTCACTCAAAACTCACCAAATGACCCCTCCCACCGTATTTTGATGATGCCCAAGTTTTGGGCTCGATCGGAAATCAATAGGGGTAAGAAATTGGACAATTCAAGTTCAAAGGCAGTTCGTTCCTTATCGGAGTGGTTGGTGTATTCTGTAGTTCTAGCTATAGGATTTCACTCAAAACTCACCAAATCACTCCTCCCACCATATTATGATGATGCACAAGTTTTGGGCTATATCGGAATTCAATACGGGCAAGAAATTGGACAATTCAGGTTCAAAGGCCGTTCGTTCCTTATATGAGTGGTTGGTGTATTCCGTAGTTCTAGCGATTGGATTTCACTCAAAACTCACCAAATAACTCCTCCCACCATATTATGTTGAGGCCCAACGTTTGGGCTCGATCGGAAGTCCATAGGTGTAAGAAATTGCACAATTCAAGTTGGAAGGCAGTTCGTTCCGAATTGGAGTGGTTGGTGTATTGCATAGTTCTAGCGATTGGATTTCACCCAAAACTCACCAAATGTCTCCTCCCACCATATTATGATGATGCCCAGGTTTTGGACTCGATCGGAAATCCATAAGTGTAAGAAATTGGACAATTGAATTTCAAAGGCAGTTCGTTCCGAATTGGAGTCGTTGGTGTATTGCATAGTTCTAGCAATTGGATTTCAGTCAAAACTCACCAAATGACTCCTACCACTATATTTTGACAATGCCCAAGTTCTGGGCTCTATCCAAACTCCATAGGTGTCAGAAAGTGGACAATTCATGTTCAAGGGCAGTTCGTTCCGAATTGGAGTGGCTGGTGTATTCCGCAGTTCTAGCGATTGGATTTCACTCAAAACTCACCAAATGACTCCTCCCACCATATTATGATGATGCCCAAGTTTTGGGCTCGATCGGTAATCCATAGGTGTAAGAATTTGGACAATTCAAGTTGGAAGGCAGTTCCTTCCGTATAGGAGTGTTTAGTGTATTGCATAGTTCTAGCGATTGGATTTCACCCAAAACTCACCAAATGTGTCCTCCCACCATATTATGATGATGCCCAAGTTTTGCGCACGATCGGAAATCAATGGGGTTAAGAAATTGGACAATTCAGGTTCAAAGGCAGTTCCTTCCGTATAGGAGTGGTTGGTGTATTCCGTAGTACTAGCGATTGGATTTCCCTCAAAACTCACCAAATGACTCCTCCCACCATATTATGATGATGCCCAAGTTTTGGGTTCGATCGGAAATCAATTGGGGTAAGAAATTGGACAATTCAGGTTCAAAGGCAGTTTGTTCCTTATAGGAGTGGTTGGTGTATTCCGTAGTTCTAGCGATTGGATTTCACTCAAAACTCACCAAATGACTCCTCCCACCATATTCTGATGATGCCCAAGTTTTGGGCTCGATCGGAAATCCATAGGGGTAAGAAATTGGACAATTCAGGTTCAAAGGCTGTTCGTTCCTTATAGGAGTGGTTAGTGTATTCCGTAGTTCTAGCGATTGGATTTCACTGAAAACTCACCAAAATGACTCCTCCCACCATATTATGATGATTCCCAAGTTTTGGGCTATATCGGAAATCCATAGGGGTAAGAAATTGCACAATTCAAGTTCTAAGGCAGTTCGTTCCGAATTAGAGTGGTTGGTGTATTGCATAGTTCTGGCGATTGGATTTCACTCAAAACTCACCAAATGACTCCTTCCACCATAGTATGATGATGTCCAAGTTTTGGGCTCCATCAGAAATCAATTGGGGTAAGAAATTGGACAATTCAGGTTCAAAGGCAGTTCGTTCCTTATAGGAGTGGCTGGTGTATTCCGTAGTTCTAGCGATTGGCTTTCACTCAAAACTCACCAAATGACTCCTCCCACCATAATATGATGATGCCCAAGTTTTGGGCTCGATCGGAAATCAATAGGGGTGAGAAATTGGACAATTCAGGTTCATAGGCAGTTCGTTCCTTACAGCAGTGGCTGGTGTATTCCGTAGTTCTATAGATTGGATTTCAATCAAAACTCACCACATGACTCCTCCCACAATATTATGTTGATGCCCAAGTTTTGGGCTCGATCGGAAATCAATAGGGGTAAGAAATTGGACAATTCAAGTTCGAAGGTATTTCGTTCCTTATAGGAGTGGTTGGTGTATTCCGTAGTTCTAGCGATTGGATTTCACTCAAAACTCACCAAATGACTCCTCCCACCATATTTTGATGATGCCCAAGTTTTGGGCTCGATCGGAAATCCATAGGGGTAAGAAATTGGACAATTCAGGTTCAAAGGCTGTTCGTTCCTTATAGGAGTGGTTAGTGTATTCCGTAGTTCTAGCGATTGAATTTCACTGAAAACTCACCAAAATGACTCCTCCCACCATATTATGATGATTCCCAAGTTTTGGGCTATATCGGAAATCTATAGGGGTAAGAAATTGGACAATTCAAGTTCTAAGGCAGTTCGTTCCGTATTAGAGTGGTTGGTGTATTGCATAGTTCTAGCGATTGGATTTCACTCAAAACTCACCAAATGACTCCTCCCACCATAGTATGATGATGTCCAAGTTTTGGGCTCGATCAGAAATCAATTGGGGTAAGAAATTGGACAATTCAGGTTCAAAGGCAGTTCGTTCCTTATAGGAGTGGCTGGTGTATTCCGTAGTTCTAGCGATTGGCTTTCCTTCAAAACTCACCAAATGACTCCTCCCACCATAATGTGATGATGCCCAAGTTTTGGGCTCGATCGGAAATCAATAGGGGTGAGAAATTGGACAATTCAGGTTCATAGGCAGTTCGTTCCTTATAGCAGTGGCAGGTGTATTTCGTAGTTCTATGGATTGGATTTCAATCAAAACTCACCACATGACTCCTCCCACAATATTATGATGATGCCCAACTTTTGGGCTCGATCGGAAATCAATAGGGGTAAGAAATTGGACAATTCAGGTTCAAAGGCAGTTCGTTCCTTATAGGAGTGGTTCGTGTATTCCGTAGTTCTAGCGATTGGATTTCACTGAAAACTCACCAAAATGACTCCTCCCACCATATTATGATGATGCCCAAGTTTTGGGCTATATCGGAAATCCATAGGGGTAAGAAATTGGACAATTCAAGTTCTAAGGCAGTTCGTTCCGAATTAGAGTGGTTGGTGTATTGCATAGTTCTGGCGATTGGATTTCACTCAAAACTCACCAAATGACTCCTTCCACCATAGTATGATGATGTCCAAGTTTTGGGCTCCATCAGAAATCAATTGGGGTAAGAAATTGGACAATTCAGGTTCAAAGGCAGTTCGTTCCTTATAGGAGTGGCTGGTGTATTCCGTAGTTCTAGCGATTGGCTTTCACTCAAAACTCACCAAATGACTCCTCCCACCATAATATGATGATGCCCAAGTTTTGGGCTCGATCGGAAATCAATAGGGGTGAGAAATTGGACAATTCAGGTTCATAGGCAGTTCGTTCCTTACAGCAGTGGCTGGTGTATTCCGTAGTTCTATAGATTGGATTTCAATCAAAACTCACCACATGACTCCTCCCACAATTTTATGATGATGCCCAAGTTTTGGTCTCGATCGGAAATCAATAGGGGTAAGAAATTGGACAATTCAAGTTCGAAGGTATTTCGTTCCTTATAGGAGTGGTTGTTGTATTCCGTAGTTCTGGCGATTGGATTTCCCTCAAAACTCACCAATCGACTCCTCCCACCATATTATGATAATGCCCAAGTTTTGGGCTCGATCGGATATCCATAGGGGTAAGAAATTGGACAATTCGAGTTCGAAGGCAGTTCGTTCCGAATTGGTGTGGTTGGTGTATTGCATAGTTCTAGCAATTGGATTTCACTTAAAACTCCCCAAATGACTCCTCCCACCATATTATGCTGATGCCCAAGTTTTGCGCACGATCGGAAATCAATAGGGGTAAGAAATTGGACAATTCAGGTTCAAAGGCAGTTCGTTCCATACAGGAGTTGTTGGTGTATTCCGTAGTACTAGCGATTGGATTTTACTCAAAACTCACCAAATGACTCCCCCCACCATATTGTGATGATTCCCAAGTTCTGGGCTCGATCGGAAATCCGTAGGGGTAAGAAATTGGACAATTCAAGTTCGAATGCAGTTCTTTCCGAATTGGAGTGGTTGGTGTATTGCATAGTTCTAGCGATTGGCTTTCACTCAAAACTCACCAAATGACTCCTCCCACCATATTATGATGATGCCCAAGTTTTGGGCTCGATCGGAAATCAATTGGGGTAAGAAATTGGACAATTCAGGTTCAAAGGCAGTTCGTTCCTTACAGGAGTCGTTGGTGTATTCCGTAGTTCTCGCGATTGGATTTCACTGCAAACTCACCAAATGACTCCTCCCACCATATTATGATGATGCCCAAGTTTTGGGCTAGATCGGAAATCCATAGGGGTAAGAAATTGGACAAATCAAGTTTGAAGGCAGTTCGTTCCGAATTAGAGTGGTTGGTGTATTACATAGTTCTAGCGATTGGATTTCACTCAAAACTCACCAAATGACTCCTCCCACCATAGTATGATGATGCCCAAGTTTTGGGCTCGATCGGAAATCAATTGGGGTAAGAAATTGGACAATTCAGGTTCATAGGCAGTTCGGTCCTTATAGGAGTGGCTGGTGTATTCCGTAGTTCTGTAGATTGGACTTCACTCAAAACTCACCAAATGACTCCTCCCACCATATTATGATGATGCCCAACTTTTGGGGTCGATCGGAAATCAAGAGGGGTAAGAAATTGGACGATTCAGGTTCGAAGGCAGTTCGTTCCTTATAGGAGTGGTTGGTGTATTCCGAAGTTCTAGAGATTGGATTTCACTCAAAACTCACCAAATGACTCCTCCCACCATATTATGATGATGCCCAAGTTTTGGGCTCGATCGGAAATCCATAGGTGTAAGAAATTGGACAATTCAAGTTCATAGGCAGTTCGTTCCGAATTGGAGTGGTTGGTGTATTGTGTATTTCTATAGGTTGGATTTCTCTCAAAACTCACCAAATGACTCCTCCCACCATATTATGATGATGCCCAACTTTTGGGCTCGATCGGAAATCAATAGGGGTAAGAAATTGGACGATTCAGGTTCAAAGTCAGTTCGTTCCTTATAGGAGTGGTTGGTGTATTCCGTAGTTCTAGCGATTGGATTTCACTCAAAACTAACCAAATGACTCCTCCCACCATATTATGATGATGCCCAACTTTTGGGCTCTATCGGAAATCAATAGGGGAAAGAAATTGGACAATTCAGGTTCAAAGGCTGTTCGTTCCTTATAAGTTTGGTTGGTGCATTCCGTAGTTCTAGCGATTGGATTTCACTCAAAACTCACCAAATGACTCCTCCCACCATATTATGATGATGCCCAAGTTTTGGGATCGATCGGAAATCAATAGGGGTAAGAAATTGGACAATTCAGGTTCAAAGGCAGTTCGTTCCTTATAGGAGTGGTTGGTGTATTCCGTAGTTCTAGTGATTGGATTTCACTCAAAACTCACCAAATGACTCCTCCCACCATATTATGTTGATGCCCAACTTTTGGACCTGATCGGAAATCAATAGGGGTAAGAAATTGGACAATTCAGGTTCAAAGGCAGTTCGTTCCTTATAGGAGTGGTTGGTGTATTCCGTAGTTCTAGCGATTGGATTTCACTATAAACTCACCAAACGACTCCTCCCACCGTATTATGATGATGAACAAGTTTTGGGCTCGATCGGATATCCATAGAGGTAAGAAATTGGACAATTCAAGTTCGAAGGCAGTTCGTTCCGAATTGGAGTGGTTGGTGTATTGCATAGTTCTAGCGATTGGATTTCACTCAAAACTCACCAAATGACTCCTCCCACCATATTATGATGATGCCCAAGTTTTGGGCTCGATCGGAAATCAATAGGGGTAAGAAATTGGACAATTCAGGTTCAAAGGCAGTTCGTTCCTTATAGGTGTGGTTGATGTATTCCATAGTTGTAGCGATTGGATTTCACTCAAAACTCACCAAATGACTCCTCCCACCATATTATGATGATGTCAAAGTTTTGGGCTCGATCGGAAATCCATAGGGGTAAGAAACTTGACAATTCAAGTTCGAAGGCAGTTCGTTCCGAATTGGAGTGGTTGGTGTATTGCATAGTTCTAGCGATTGGATTTCACTCAAAACTCACCAAATGACTCCTCCCACCATATTATGTTGATGCCCGAGTTGTGGGCTCGATCGGAGATCAATAGGGGTACGAAATTGGACAATTCAGGTTCAAAGGCAGTTCGTTTCTTATAGGAGTGGTTGGTGTATTCCGTAGTTCTAGCGATCGGATTTCACTCAAAACTCACCAAATGACTCCTCCCACAATATTATGACGATACCCAAGTTTTGGGCTCGATCGGAAATCAATAGGGGTAAGAAATTGGACAATTCAAGTTCAAAGGCTGTTCATTCCTTATAGGAGTGGTTTTTTTATTCCGTAGTTCTAGCGATTGGATTTCACTCAAAACTCACCAAATGACTCCTCCCACCATATTAATGTGATGCCAAAGTTTTGGGGTCGATCGGAAATCCATAGGGGTAAGAAATTGGACAATTCAAATTCGAAGGCAGTTCATTCCGAATTGGAGTGGTTGGTGTATTGCATAGTTCCAGCGATTGGATTTCACTGAATACCCACCAAATGACTCCTCCCACAATATTATGATGATGCCCAAGTTTTGGGCTCGATCGGAAATCCATAAGGGTAAGAAATTGAACAATTCAAGTTCGTAGGCAGTTCGTTCCAAATTGGAGTGGCTAGTGTATTGCATAGTTCTAGCGATTGGATTTCACTCAAAACTCACCAAATGACTCCTCCCACCATATTATGTTGATGCCCAAGTTGGACAATTCAGGTTCAAAGGAAGTTCGTTCCATATAGGAGTGGTTCGTGTATTCCGTAGTTCTAGCGATCGGACTTCACTCAAAACTCACCAAATGACGCGTCCCACAATATTATGATGATTCCCAAGTTTTGGGGTCGATCTGAAATCCATAGGGGTAAGAAATCGGACAATTCAAGTTCGTAGACAGTTCGTTCCGAATTGGAGTGGTTGGTGTATTGCATAGTTCTAGCGATTGGATTTCACTCAAAACTCTCCAAATGACTCCTCCTAGCATATTATGCTGATGCCCAAGTTTTGGGCTCGATCGGAAATCAATAGGGGTAAGAAATTGGACAATTCAGGTTCAAAGGCAGTTCGTTCCTTATAGGAGTGGTTGGTGTATTCCGTAGTTCTAGCGATTGGATTTCTCTCAAAACTCACCAAATGACTCCTCCCACCATATTATGATGATGCCCAAGTTTTGGGCTCGAACGGAAGTCAATAGGGGTAAGAAATTGGACAATTCAGGTTCAAAGGCAGTTCGTTCCTTATAGGAGTGGTTGGTGTATTCTGTAGTTCTAGCAATTGGATTTCACTCAAAACTCACCAAATGACTCCTCCCACCATATTATGATGATGCCCAAGTTTTGGGCTCGATCGGAAATCAATAGGTGTAAGAAATTGGACCACTTTGGTTTAAAGGCAGTTCGTTCCTTATAGGAGTGGTTGGTGTATTCCGTAGTTATAGCGATTTGATATCACCAAAAACTCACCAAATGACTCCTCCCACCATATTATGATGATGCCCAAGTTTTGGGCTCGATCGGAAATCCATAGGGGTAAGAAATTGGATAATTCAAGTTCGAAGACAGTTCGTTCCGAATTGGAGTGGTTGGTGTATTGCATAGTTCTAGCTATCGGATTTCACTCAAGACTCACCAAATGACTCCTCCCACCATATTATGATGATGCCCAAGTTTTGGGCTCGATCGGAAATCAATAGGGGTAAGAAATTGGACAAATTAGGTTTAAAGGCAGTTCGTTCCTTATAGGAGTGGTTGGTGTATTCCGTAGTTATATGGATTGGATTTCACTCAAAACTCACCAACTGACTCCTCCCACCATATTATGATGATGCCCAAGTTTTGGGCTCGATCGGAAATCAATAGGGGTAAGAAATTGGACAATTCAGGTTCAAAGGCAGTTCGTTCCTTATAAGAGTGGCTGGTGTATTCCGTAGTTCTAGCGATTAGATTTCACTAAAAACTCACCAAATGACTCCTCCCACCATATTATGATGATGCCCAAGTTTTGGGCTCGATCGGAAATCCATAGGGGTAAGAAATTGGATAATTCAAGTTCGAAGACAGTTCGTTCCGAATTGGAGTGGTTGGTGTATTGCATAGTTCTAGCGATTCGATTTCACTCAAAACTCACCAAATGACTCCTCCCACCATATTATGTTGATGCCCGAGTTGTGGGCTCGATCGGAGATCAATAGGGGTACGAAATTGGACAATTCAGGTTCAAAGGCAGTTCGTTTCTTATAGGAGTGGTTGGTGTATTCCGTAGTTCTAGCGATCGGATTTCACTCAAAACTCACCAAATGACTCCTCCCACAATATTATGACGATACCCAAGTTTTGGGCTAGATCGGAAATCAATAGGGGTAAGAAATTGGACAATTCAAGTTCAAAGGCTGTTCATTCCTTATAGGAGTGGTTTTTTTATTCCGTAGTTCTAGCGATTGGATTTCACTCAAAACTCACCAAATGACTCCTCCCACCATATTAATGTGATGCCAAAGTTTTGGGGTCGATCGGAAATCCATAGGGGTAAGAAATTGGACAATTCAAATTCGAAGGCAGTTCATTCCGAATTGGAGTGGTTGGTGTATTGCATAGTTCCAGCGATTGGATTTCACTGAATACCCACCAAATGACTCCTCCCACAATATTATGATGATGCCCAAGTTTTGGGCTCGATCGGAAATCCATAAGGGTAAGAAATTGAACAATTCAAGTTCGTAGGCAGTTCGTTCCAAATTGGAGTGGCTAGTGTATTGCATAGTTCTAGCGATTGGATTTCACTCAAAACTCACCAAATGACTCCTCCCACCATATTATGTTGATGCCCAAGTTGGACAATTCAGGTTCAAAGGAAGTTCGTTCCATATAGGAGTGGTTCGTGTATTCCGTAGTTCTAGCGATCGGACTTCACTCAAAACTCACCAAATGACGCGTCCCACAATATTATGATGATTCCCAAGTTTTGGGGTCGATCTGAAATCCATAGGGGTAAGAAATCGGACAATTCAAGTTCGTAGACAGTTCGTTCCGAATTGGAGTGGTTGGTGTATTGCATAGTTCTAGCGATTGGATTTCACTCAAAACTCTCCAAATGACTCCTCCTAGCATATTATGATGATGCCCAAGTTTTGGGCTCGATCGGAAATCAATAGGGGTAAGAAATTGGACAATTCAGGTTCAAAGGCAGTTCGTTCCTTATAGGACTGGTTGGTGTATTCCGTAGTTCTAGCGATTGGATTTCTCTCAAAACTCACCAAATGACTCCTCCCACCATATTATGATGATGCCCAAGTTTTGGGCTCGAACGGAAGTCAATAGGGGTAAGAAATTGGACAATTCAGGTTCAAAGGCAGTTCGTTCCTTATAGGAGTGGTTGGTGTATTCTGTAGTTCTAGCAATTGGATTTCACTCAAAACTCACCAAATGACTCCTCCCACCATATTATGATGATGCCCAAGTTTTGGGCTCGATCGGAAATCAATAGGTGTAAGAAATTGGACCACTTTGGTTTAAAGGCAGTTCGTTCCTTATAGGAGTGGTTGGTGTATTCCGTAGTTATAGCGATTTGATATCACCAAAAACTCACCAAATGACTCCTCCCACCATATTATGATGATGCCCAAGTTTTGGGCTCGATCGGAAATCCATAGGGGTAAGAAATTGGATAATTCAAGTTCGAAGACAGTTCGTTCCGAATTGGAGTGGTTGGTGTATTGCATAGTTCTAGCTATCGGATTTCACTCAAGACTCACCAAATGACTCCTCCCACCATATTATGATGATGCCCAAGTTTTGGGCTCGATCGGAAATCAGTAGGGGTAAGAAATTGGACAAATTAGGTTTAAAGGCAGTTCGTTCCTTATAGGAGTGGTTGGTGTATTCCGTAGTTATATGGATTGGATTTCACTCAAAACTCACCAACTGACTCCTCCCACCATATTATGATGATGCCCAAGTTTTGGGCTCGATCGGAAATCAATAGGGGTAAGAAATTGGACAATTCAGGTTCAAAGGCAGTTCGTTCCTTATAAGAGTGGCTGGTGTATTCCGTAGTTCTAGCGATTAGATTTCACTAAAAACTCACCAAATGACTCCTCCCACCATATTATGATGATGCCCAAGTTTTGGGCTCGATCGGAAATCCATAGGGGTAAGAAATTGGATAATTCAAGTTCGAAGACAGTTCGTTCCGAATTGGAGTGGTTGGTGTATTGCATAGTTCTAGCGATTCGATTTCACTCAAAACTCACCAAATGACTCCTCCCACCATATTATGAAGATGCCCAAGTTTTGGGCTCGATCGGAAATCAATAGGGGTAAGAAATTGGACAATTCAAGTTCGTAGACAGTTCGTTCCGAATTGGAGTGGTTGGTGAATTGCATAGTTTTAGCGATTCGATTTCACTCAAAACTCACCAAATGACTCCTCCCACCATATTATGAAGATGCCCAAGTTTTGGGTTCGATCGGAAATCAATAGGGGTAAGAAATTGCACAATTTAGGTTTAAAGGCAGTTCGTTCCTTATAGGAGTGGTTGGTGTATTCCGTAGTTATAGAGATTGGATTTCACTCAAAACTCACCAACTGACTCCTCCCACCATATTATGATGATGCCCAAGTTTTGGGCTCGATCGGAAATCAATAGGGGTAAGAAATTGGACAATTCAGGTTCAAAGGCAGTTCGTTCCTTATAGGAGTGGTTGTAGCGATTGGATTTCACTCAAAACCCACCAAATGACTCCTCCCACCATATTATGATGAGGCCCAAGTTTTGGGCTCGATCGGAAATCAATAGGGGTAAGAAATTGGACACTTTAGGTTTAAAGGCAGTTCGTTCCTTATAGGAGTGGTTGGTGTATTCCGTAGTTCTAGCGATCGGATTTCACTCAAAACTCACCAAATGACTCCTCCCACCATATTATGATGATGCCCAAGTTTTGGGCTCGATCGGAAATCCATAGGGGTAAGAAATTGGCCAATTCAAGTTCGAAGACAGTTCGTTCCGAATTGGAGTGGTTGGTGTATTGCATAGTTCTAGCGATTGGATTTCACTCAAAACACACCAAATGACTCCTCCCACCATATTATGATGATGCCCAAGTTTTGGGCTCGATCGGAAATCAATAGGGGTAAGAAATTGGACAATTCAGGTTCAAAGGCAGTTTGTTCCTTATAAGAGTGGCTGGTGTATTCCGTAGTTCAAGCGATTAGATTTCACTTAAAACCCACCAAATGACTCCTCCCACCATATTATGATGATGCCCAAGTTGTATGCTCGATCGGAAATCAATAGGGGAATGAAATTGGACAATTCAGGATCAAAGGCAGTTCATTCCTTATAGGAGTGGTTGGTGTATTCCGTAGTTCTAGCAATTGGATTTCACTCAAAACTCACCAAATGAATACTCCCACCATATTCTGATGATGCCCAAGTTTTGGGCTCGATCGGAAATCAATAGGGGTAAGAAATTGGACAATTCAGGTTCAAAGGCAGTTCGTTCCTTATAGGAGTGGTTGTAGCGATTGGATTTCACTCAAAACCCACCAAATGACTCCTCCCACCATATTATGAAGATGCCCAAGTTTTGGGCTCGATCGGAAATTAGTAGGTGTAAGAAATTGGACAATTTAGGTTTAAAGGCAGTTCGTTCCTTATAGGAGTGATTGGTGTATTCCGTAGTTATAGAGATTGGATTTCACTAAAAACTCACCAACTGACTCCTCCCACCATATTATGATGATGCCCAAGTTTTGGGCTCGATCAGAAATCAGTAGGGGTAAGAAATTGGACAATTCAGGTTCATAGGCAGTTCGTTCCTTATAGGCGTGGCTGGTGTATTCCGTAGTTCTAGCGATTAGATTTCACTCAAAACTCACCAAATGACGCCTCCCACCATATTATGATGATGCCCAAGTTGTGTGCTCGATCGGAAATCAATAGGGGTATGAAATTGGAAAATTCAGGTTCAAAGGCAGTTCGTTCCTTATAGGAGTGGTTGGTGTATTCCGTAGTTCTAGCGAATAGATTTCACTCAAAACTCACCAAATGACTCCTCCCACCGTAATACGATGATGCCCAAGGTTTGGGCTCGATCGGAAATCAATAGGGGTAAGAAATTGGACAATTCAGGTTCAAAGGCATTTCGTTCCGAATTGGAGTGGTTGCTGTATTGCATAGTTCTAGCGATTGGATTTCACTCAAAACTCACCAAATGACTCCTCCCACCATATTATGATGATGCCCAAGTTTTGGGCTCGATCGGAAATCCATAGGGGTAAGAAATTGGACAATTCAAGTTGGAAAGCAGTTCATTCTGAATTGGAGTGGTTGGTGTATTCCGTAGTTCTAGCGATTGAATTTGACTCAAAACTCAACAAATGACTCCTCCCACCATATTATGGTGATGCCCAAGTTTTGGGCTCGATCGGAAATCGATAGGGGTAAGAAATTGGACAATTCAAGTTGGAAAGCAGTTCATTCTGAATTGGAGTGGTTGGTGTATTGCATAGTTCTAGCGATTGGATTTCACTCAAAACTCACCAAATGACTCCTCCCACCGTATTATAATGATGCCCAAGTTGTGGGCTCTATCGGAAATCAATAGGGGTAAGAAATTGGACAATTCAGGTTCAAAGGCAATTCGTTCTTTATAGGAGTGGTTGGTGTATTCCATAGTTCTAGCGATTGGATTTCACTCAAAACTCACCAAATGACTCCGCCCACCATATTATGATGATGCCCAAGTTTTGGGCTCGATCGGAAATCAATAGGGGTAAGAAATTGGACAATTCAGGTTCAAAGGCAGTTCGTTCCTTATAGGAGTGGTTGGTGTATTCCGTAGTTCTAGCGATTGGATTTGACTCAAAACTCACCAAATGACTCCTCCCACCATATTATGATGATGCCCAAGTTGTGTGCTCGATCGGAAATCAATAGGGGTACGAAATTGGACAATTCAGGATCAAAGGCAGTTCATTCCTTATAGGAGTGGTTGGTGTATTCCGTAGTTCTAGCAATTGGATTTCACTCAAAACTCACCAAATGAATACTCCCACCATATTATGATGATGCCCAAGTTTTGGGCTCGATCGGAAATCAATAGGGGTATGAAATTGGAAAATTCAGGTTCAAAGGCAGTTCGTTCCTTATAGGAGTGGTTGGTGTATTCCGTAGTTCTAGCGAATAGATTTCACTCAAAACTCACCAAATGACTCCTCCCACCGTAATACGATGATGCCCAAGGTTTGGGCTCGATCGGAAATCAATAGGGGTAAGAAATTGGACAATTCAGGTTCAAAGGCATTTCGTTCCGAATTGGAGTGGTTGCTGTATTGCATAGTTCTAGCGATTGGATTTCACTCAAAACTCACCAAATGACTCCTCCCACCATATTATGATGATGCCCAAGTTTTGGGCTCGATCGGAAATCCATAGGGGTAAGAAATTGGACAATTCAAGTTGGAAAGCAGTTCATTCTGAATTGGAGTGGTTGGTGTATTCCGTAGTTCTAGCGATTGAATTTGACTCAAAACTCAACAAATGACTCCTCCCACCATATTATGGTGATGCCCAAGTTTTGGGCTCGATCGGAAATCGATAGGGGTAAGAAATTGGACAATTCAAGTTGGAAAGCAGTTCATTCTGAATTGGAGTGGTTGGTGTATTGCATAGTTCTAGCGATTGGATTTCACTCAAAACTCACCAAATGACTCCTCCCACCGTATTATAATGATGCCCAAGTTGTGGGCTCTATCGGAAATCAATAGGGGTAAGAAATTGGACAATTCAGGTTCAAAGGCAATTCGTTCTTTATAGGAGTGGTTGGTGTATTCCATAGTTCTAGCGATTGGATTTCACTCAAAACTCACCAAATGACTCCGCCCACCATATTATGATGATGCCCAAGTTTTGGGCTCGATCGGAAATCAATAGGGGTAAGAAATTGGACAATTCAGGTTCAAAGGCAGTTCGTTCCTTATAGGAGTGGTTGGTGTATTCCGTAGTTCTAGCGATTGGATTTGACTCAAAACTCACCAAATGACTCCTCCCACCATATTATGATGATGCCCAAGTTGTGTGCTCGATCGGAAATCAATAGGGGTACGAAATTGGACAATTCAGGATCAAAGGCAGTTCATTCCTTATAGGAGTGGTTGGTGTATTCCGTAGTTCTAGCAATTGGATTTCACTCAAAACTCACCAAATGAATACTCCCACCATATTATGATGATGCCCAAGTTTTGGGCTCGATCGGAAATCAGTAGAGGTAAGAAATTGGACAATTCAGGTTCAAAGGTAGTTCGTTCCTTATAGGAGTGGTTGGTGTATTCCGTAGTGCTAGCGATTGGATTTCACTCAAAACTCACCAAATGACTCCTCCCACCATATTATGATGATGCCCAAGTTTTGGCATCGATCGGAAATCAATAGGGGTAAGAAATTGGACAATTCAGGTTCAAAGGCAGTTCGTTCCTTATAGGGTTTGTTGGTGTATTCCGTAGTTCTAGCGAATGGATTTCACTCAAAACTCACCAAATGACTCCTCCCACCGTATTATAATGATGCCCATGTTGTGGGCTCTATCGGAAATCAATAGGGGTAAGAAATTGGACAATTCAGGTTCAAAGGCAATTCGTTCTTTATAGGAGTGGTTGGTGTATTCCATAGTTCTAGCGATTGGATTTCACTCAAAACTCACCAAATGACTCCGCCCACCATATTATGATGATGCCCAAGTTTTGGGCTCGATCGGAAATCAATAGGGGTAAGAAATTGGACAATTCAGGTTCAAAGGCAATTCGTTCCTTATAGGAGTGGTTGGTGTATTCCGTAGTTCTAGCGATTGGATTTCACTCAAAACTCACCAAATGACTCCTCCCACCGTATTATAATGATGCCCAAGTTGTGGGCTCTATCGGAAATCAATAGGGGTAAGAAATTGGACAATTCAGGTTCAAAGGCAATTCGTTCTTTATAGGAGTGGTTGGTGTATTCCATAGTTCTAGCGATTGGATTTCACTCAAAACTCACCAAATGACTCCGCCCACCATATTATGATGATGCCCAAGTTTTGGGCTCGATCGGAAATCAGTAGAGGTAAGAAATTGGACAATTCAGGTTGAAAGGTAGTTCGTTCCTTATAGGAGTGGTTGGTGTATTCCGTAGTTCTAGCGATTGGATTTCCCTCAAAACTCTCCAAATGACTCCTCCCACCATATTATGATGATGCCCAAGTTTTGGGCTCGATCGGAAATCAATAGGGGTAAGAAATTAGACAATTCAAGTTCGAAGGCAGTTCGTTCCTTATAGGAGTGGTTCGTGTATTCCGTTGTTCTAGCGATCAGATTTAACTCAAAACTCAACAAATGACTCCTCCCACCATATTATGATGATGCCCAAGTTTTGGGCTCGATCGGAAATCCATAGAGGTAAGAAAATTGACAATTCATGTTCGAAGGCAGTTCGTTCCTTATAGGAGTGGTTGGTGTATTCCGTAGTTCTAGCGATTGGATTTCACTCAACACTCACCAAATGACTCCTCCCACCATATTATGATGAGGCCCAAGTTTTGGGCTAGATCGGAAATCAATAGGGGTAAGAAATTAGACAATTCAGGTTCAAAGGCAGTTCGTTCCCTATAGGAGTGGTTGGTGTATTACGTAGTTCTAGCGATTGGACTTCACTCAAAACTCACCAAATGACTCCTCCCACAATATTACGATGATGCCCAAGTTTTGGGCTCCACCGGAAATCCGTACGGGTAAGAAATTGGACAATTCAAGTTCGAAGACAGTTCGTTCCGAATTGGAGTGGTTGGTGTATTGCATAGTTCTAGCGATTGGATTTCACTGAAAACTCACCAAATGACTCCTCCCACTATATTACGATGATGCCCAACTTTTGGGCTCGATCGGAAATCAATAGGGGTAAGAAATTGGACAATTTAGGTTCAAAGACAGTTCGTTCCTTATAAGAGTGGTTGGTGTATTCCGTAGTTCTAGCGATTGGATTTCACTCAAAACTCACCAAATGACTCCTCCCACCATATTATGATGATGCCCAAGTTTTGGGCTCGATCGGAAATCCATAGGGGTAAGAAATTAGACAATTCAAGTTCGAAGAAAGTTCGTTCCGAATTGGAGTGGTTCGTGTATTGCATAGTTCTAGCGATTGGATTTCACTGAAAACTCACCAAATGACTCCTCCCACTATATTACGATGATGCCCAAGTTTTGGGCTCGATCGGAAATCAATAGGGGTAAGAAATTGGACAATTCAGGTTCAAAGGCAGTTCGTTCCTTATAGGAGTGGTTGGTGCATTCCGTAGTTCTAGCGGTTGGATTTCACTCAAAACTCACCAAATGACTCCTCCCACCATATTATGATGATGCCCAAGTTTTGGGCTCGATCGGAAATCAATAGGGGTAAGAAATTGGACAATTCAGGTTCAAAGGCAGTTCTTTCCTTAGAGGAGTGGTTGCTGTATTCCGTAGTTCTAGCGATTGGATTTCACTCAAAACTCACCAAATGACTCCTCCCACCATATTATGATGATGCCCAAGTTTTGGGCTCCATCGGAAATCCATAGGGGTAAGAAATTGGACAATTCAAGTTCGAAGAAAGTTCGTTCCGAATTGGAGTGGTTGGTGTATTGCATAGTTCTAGCGATTGGATTTCACTGAAAACTCACCAAATGACTCCTCCCACCATATTATGGTGATGCCCAAGTTTTGGTCACGATCGGAAATCAATAGGGGTAAGAAATTGGACAATTCATGTCCAAAGGCAGTTCGTTCCTTATAGGAGTGGTTGATGTATTCCGTAGTTCTAGCGATTGGATTTCACTCAAAACTCACAATGACTCCTCCCACCATATTATGATGATGCCCAAGTTTTGGGCTCGATCGGAAGTCAATAGGGGTAAGAAATTGGACAATTCAAGTTCGAAGGCAGTTCGTTCCGAATTGGCGTGGTTGGTGTATTGCATAGTTCTAGCGATTGGATTTCACTCAAAACTCACCAAATGACTACTCCCACCATATTATGATGATGCCCAAGTTTTGGGCTCGATCGGAAATCAATAGGGTAAGAAATTGGACAATTCAGGTTCTTAGGCAATTCGTTCTTTATAGGAGTGGTTGGTGTATTCCGTAGTTCTAGCGATTGGATTTCACTCAAAACTCACCAAATGACTCCTCCCACCATATCATGATGATGCCCAAGTTTTGGGCTCGATCGGAAATCAATAGGGGTAAGAAATTGGACAATTCAGGTTCAAAGGCAGTTCGTTCCTTATAAGAGTGGTTGGTGTATTCCGTGGTTCTAGCGATTGGATTTCACTCAAAACTCACCAAATGATTCCTCCCACAATATTATGATGATGCCCAAGTTCAAGGCTCGATCGGAAGTCAATAAGGGTAAGAAATTGGACAATTCAGGTTCAAAGGTAGTTCGTTCCTTGTAGGAGTGGTTGGTGTATTCCGTAGTTTTAGCGATTGGATTTCACTCAAAACTCACGAAATGACTCCTCCCACCATATTATGGTGATGCCCAAATTTTGGGCTCGATCGAAAATCAATAGGTGTAAGAAATTGGACAATTCAGGCTCAAAGGCAGTTCGTTCCTTATAGGAGTGGTTGGTTTATTCCGTAGTTCTAGCGACTGGATTTCACTCAAAACTCACCAAATGACTCCTCCTACCATATCATGATGATGCCCAAGTTTTAGGCTCGATCGGAAATCAATAAGGGTAAGAAATTGCACAATTCAGGGCCAAAGGCAGTTCGTTCCTTATAAGAGTGGTTGGTGTATTGCATAGTTCTAGCGATTTGATTTAACTCAAAACTCACCAAATGATTCCTCCCACCATATTATGATGATGCCAAAGTTTTGGGCTCGATCGGAAATCAATAGGGGTAAGAAATTGGACAATTCAGGTTCAAAGGCAGTTCGTTCCTTATAGGAGTGGTTGGTGCATTCCGTAGTTCTAGCGATTGGATTTCACTCAAAACTCACCAAATGACTCCTCCAACCATATTATGATGATGCCCAAGTTTTGGGCTCGATCAGAAATCAATAGGGGTAAGAAATGGGACAATTCAGGTTCAAAGGCAGTTCGTTCCTTATAGGAGTGGTTGGTGTATTCCGTAGCTCTAGCGATTGGATTTCACTCAAAACTCACCAAATGACTCCTCCCTCCATATTATGATGATGCCCAAGTTGTGGGCTCGGTCGGAAATCAATAGGGGTATGAACTTAGACAATTCAGGTTCCAAGGCAGTTCGTTCCTTATCGGAGTGGTTGGTGCATTCCGTAGTTCTAGCGATTGGATTTCCCTCAAAACTCCCCAAATGACTCCTCCCTCCATATTATGATGATGCCCAAGTTTTGGGCTCGATCGGAAATCAATAGGGGAAAGAAATTGGACAATTCAAGTTCGAAGGCAGTTCGTTCCGAATTGGAGTGGTTGGTGTATCGCATAGTTCTAGCGATTGGATTTCACTCAAAACTCACCAAATGAATCCTCCCACCATATTATGATGATGCCCAAGTTTTGGGCTCGATCGGAAATCAATAGGGGTATGAAATTGGACAATTCAGGTTCAAGGGCAGTTCGTTCCTTATAGGAGTGGTTGTTGTATTCCGTAGTTCCAGCGATTGGATTTCACTCAAAACTCCCCAAATGACTCCTCCCTCCATATTATGATGATGCCCAAGTTTTGGGCTCGATCGGAAATGAATAGGGGTAAGAAATTGGACAATTCAGGTTCAAAGGCAGTTCGTTCCTTATAGGACTGGTTGGTGTATTCCGTAGTTCTAGCGATTGGATTTCACTCAAAACTCACCAAATGAATCCTCCCACCATATTATGATGATGCCCAAGTTTTGGGCTCGATTGGAAATCCATAGGGGTAAGAAATTGGACAATTCAAGTTCTAAGAAAGTTCGTTCAGAATTGGAGTGGTGGGTGTATTGCATAGTTCTAGCGATTGGATTTCACTCAAAACTCACCAAATGACCCCTCCCACCATATTATGATGATGGCCAAGTTTTGGGCTCGATCGGAAATCAATAGGGATAAGAAATTGGACAATTCAGGTTCAAAGGCAGTTCGTTCCTTGTAGGAGTGGTTGGTGTATTCCGTAGTTCTAGTGATTGGATTTCACTCAAAACTCACCAAATGACTCCTCCCACCATATTATGATGATGCCCACGTTTTGGGCTCGATCGGAAATCAATAGGGATAAGAAACTGGACAATTCAGGTTCAAAGGCAGTTCGTTCCTTATAGGAGTGGTTGGTGTATTCCGTAGTTCTAGCGATTGGATTTCACTCAAAACTCACCAAATGACTCCTCCCACCATATTATGATGATGCCCAAGTTTTGGGCTCGATCGGAAGTCAATAGGGGTAAGAAATTGGACAATTCAAGTTCGAAGGCAGTTCGTTCCGAATTGGCGTGGTTGGTGTATTGCATAGTTCTAGCGATTGGATTTCACTCAAAACTCACCAAATGACTCCTCCCACCATATTATAATGATGCCCAAGTTTTGGGCTCGATCGGAAATGAATAGTGGTAAGAAATTGGACAATTCAGGTTCAAAGGCAGTTCATTCCTTATAGGAGTGGTTGGTGTATTCCGTAGTTCTAGCGATTAGATTTCACTCAAAACTCACCAAATGACTCCTCCCACCATATTATGATGATGCCCAAGTTTTGGGCTCGATCGGAAATCAATAATGGTAAGAAATTGGACAATTCAGGTTCAAAGGCAGTTTGTTCCTGAAAGGAGTGGTTGGTGTATTCCGTAGTTTTAAAGATTGGATTTCACTCAAAACCCACCAAATGACTCCTCCCACCATATTATGATGATGCCCAAGTTTTGGGCTCGATCGGAAATGAATAGGGGTAAGAAATTGGACAATTCAGGTTCAAAGGCAGTTCATTCCTTATAGGAGTGGTTGTTGTATTCCGTAGTTCAAGCGATCGGATTTCATTCAAAACTCACCAAATGACTCCTCCCACCATATTATGATGATGCCCAAGTTTTGGGCTCGATCGGAAATCAATAGGGATAAGAAATTGGACAATTCAGGTTCAAAGGCAGTTCGTTCCTTATAGGAGTGGTTAGTGTATTCCGAAGTTCTAGCGATTAGATTTCACCCAAAACTCACCAAATGACTCCTCCCACCATATTATGATGATGCCCAAGTTTTAGGCTCGATCGGAAATCAATAAGGGTAAGAAATTGGACAATTCAGGTTCAAAGGCAGTTCATTCCTTATAGGAGTGGTTGGTGTATTCCGTAGTTTTAAAGATTGGATTTCACTCAAACCTCACCAAATGACTCCTCCCACCATATTATGATGATGCCCAAGTTTTGGGCTCGATTGGAAATCCATAGGGGTATGAAATTGGACAATTCAAATTCGAAGGCAGTTCGTTCCGAATTGGAGTGGTTGGTGTATTGCATAGTTCTAGCGATTGGATTTCACTCAAAACTCACCAAATGACTCCTCCCACCATATTTTGATGATGCCCAAGTTGTGGGCTCGATCGGAAGTCAATAGGGGTATGAAATTGGACAATTCAGGTTCAAAGGCAGTTCGTTCCTTATAGGAGTGGTTGTTGTATTCCGTAGCTCTAGCGATCGGATTTCACTCAAAACTCACCAAATGACTCCTCCCGCCATATTATGATGATGCCCAAGTTTTGGGCTCGATCGGAAATCAATAGGGGTAAGAAATTGGAGAATTCAGGTTCAAAGGCAGTTCGTTCCGTATAAGAGTGGTTGGTGTATTCCGTAGTTCTAACGATTGGATTTCTCTCAAAACTCACCAAATGACTCCTCCCACCATATTATGATGATGTCCAAGTTTTGGGCTCGATCGGAAATGAATAGGGGTAAGAAATTGGACAATTCAGGTTCAAAGGCAGTTCGTTCCTTATAGGACTGGTTGGTGTATTCCGTAGTTCTAGCGATTGGATTTCACTCAAAACTCACCAAATGAATCCTCCCACCATATTATGATGATGCCCAAGTTTTGGGCTCGATTGGAAATCCATAGGGGTAAGAAATTGGACAATTCAAGTTCTAAGAAAGTTCGTTCAGAATTGGAGTGGTGGGTGTATTGCATAGTTCTAGCGATTGGATTTCTCTCAAAACTCACCAAATGACCCCTCCCACCATATTATGATGATGGCCAAGTTTTGGGCTCGATCGGAAATCAATAGGGATAAGAAATTGGACAATTCAGGTTCAAAGGCAGTTCGTTCCTTATAGGAGTGGTTGGTGTATTCCGTAGTTCTAGTGATTGGATTTCACTCAAAACTCACCAAATGACTCCTCCCACCATATTATGATGATGCCCACGTTTTGGGCTCGATCGGAAATCAATAGGGATAAGAAATTGGACAATTCAGGTTCAAAGGCAGTTCGTTCCTTATAGGAGTGGTTGGTGTATTCCGTAGTTCTAGCGATTGGATTTCACTCAAAACTCACCAAATGACTCCTCCCACCATATTATGATGATGCCCAAGTTTTGGGCTCGATCGGAAATGAATAGGGGTAAGAAATTGGACAATTCAGGTTCAAAGGCAGTTCGTTCCTTATAGGAGTGGTTGGTGTGTTCCGTAGTTCTAGCGATTGGATTTCACTCAAAACTCACCAAATGACTCCTCCCACCATATTATGATGACGCCCAACTTTTGGGCTCTATCGGAAATCCATAGGGGTAAGAAATTGGACAATTCAAGTTCGAAGGCAGTTCGTTCCGAATTGGAGTGGTTGGTGTATTGCATAGTTCTAGCGATTGGATTTCACTCAAAACTCACCAAATGGCTCCTCCCACCATATTATGATGATGCCCGAGTTGTGGGCTCGATCGGAGATCAATAGGGGTATGAAATTGGACAATTCAGGTTCAAAGGCAGTTCGTTTCTTATAGGAGTGGTTGGTGTATTCCGTAGTTCTAGCGATCTTATTTCACTCAAAACTTACCGAATGACTCCTCCCACCATATTATGATGATGCCCAAGTTTTGGGCTCGATCTGAAATCAACATGGGTAAGAAATTGGACAATTCAGGTTCAATGGCAGTTCGTTCCTTGTAGGAGTGGCTTGTGTATTCCGTAGTTCTAGCGATTGGATTTCACTCAAAACTCACCAAATGACTCCTCCCACCATATCATGATGATGCCCAAGTTTTGGGCTCTATCGAAAATCAAAGGGGGTTAAGAAATTGGACAATTCAGGTTCAAAGTTAGTTCGTTCCTTATAGGAATGGTTGGTGTATTCCGTAGTTCTAGCAATTGGATTTCACTCAAAACTCACCAAATGACCCCTCCCACCATATTATGATGAGGCCCAAGTTGTGGGCTCGATCGGAAGTCAATAGGGGTATGAAATTGGACAATTCAGGTTCAAAGGCAGTTCGTTCCTTATAGGAGTGGTTGTTGTATTCCGTAGTTCTAGCGATCGGATTTCACTCAGAACTCACCAAATGACTCCTCCCGCCATATTATGATGATGCCCAAGTTTTGGGCTCGATCGGAAATCAATAGGGGTAAGAAATTGGACAATTCAGGTTCAAAGGCAGTTCGTTCCTTATAGGAGTGGTTGGTGTATTCCGTAGTTCTAGCGATTGGATTTCACTCAAAACTCACCAAATGACTCCTCCCATCATATTATGATGATGCCAAAATTTTGAGATCGATCGGAAATCCATAGGGGTAAGAAATTGGACAATTCAAATTCGAAGGCAGTTCGTTCCGAATTGGAGTGGTTGGTGTATTGCATAGTTCTAGCGATTGGATTTCACTCAAAACTCACCAAATGACTCCTCCCACCATATTATGATGATGCCCAAGTTGTGGGCTCGATCGGAAGTCAATAGGGGTATGAAATTGGACAATTCAGGTTCAAAGGCAGTTCGTTCCTTATAGGAGTGGTTGTTGTATTACGTAGCTCTAGCGATCGGATTTCACTCAAAACTCACCAAATGACTCCTCCCGCCATATTATGATGATGCCCAAGTTTTGGGCTCGATCGGAAATCAATAGGGGTAAGAAATTGGAGAATTCAGGTTCAAAGGGCGTTCGTTCCGTATAGGAGTGGTTGGTGTATTCCGTAGTTCTAACGATTGGATTTCTCTCAAAACTCACCAAATGACTCCTCCCACCATATTATGATGATGTCCAAGTTTTGGGCTCGATCGGAAATGAATAGGGGTAAGAAATTGGACAATTCAGGTTCAAAGGCAGTTCGTTCCTTATAGGACTGGTTGGTGTATTCCGTAGTTCTAGCGATTGGATTTCACTCAAAACTCACCAAATGAATCCTCCCACCATATTATGATGATGCCCAAGTTTTGGGCTCGATCGGAAATCAATTGGGGTAAGAAATTGGACAATTCAGGTTCAAAGCCAGTTCGTTGCTTATAGGAGTGGTTGGTGTATTCCGTAGTTTTAGCGATTGGATTTCACTCAAAAATCACCAAATGACTCCTCCCCCCATATTATGATGATGCCTAAGTTTTGGGCTCGATCGGAAATCAATAGGGGTAAGAAATTGGACAATTCAGGTTCAAAGCCAGTTCGTTGCTTATAGGAGTGCTTGGTGTATTCCGTAGTTTTAGCGATTGGATTTCACTCAAAATTCACCAAATGACTCCTCCCCCCATATTATGATGATGCCCAAGTTTTGGGCTCGATCGGAAGTCAATAGGGGTAAGAAATTGGACAATTCAAGTTCGAAGGCAGTTCGTTCCGAATTGGCGTGGTTGGTGTATTGCATAGTTCTAGCGATTGGATTTCACTCAAAACTCACCAAATGACTACTCCCACCATATTATGATGATGCCCAAGTTTTGGGCTCGATCGGAAATCAATAGGGTAAGAAATTGGACAATTCAGGTTCTTAGGCAATTCGTTCTTTATAGGAGTGGTTGGTGTATTCCGTAGTTCTAGCGATTGGATTTCACTCAAAACTCACCAAATGACTCCTCCCACCATATCATGATGATGCCCAAGTTTTGGGCTCGATCGGAAATCAATAGGGGTAAGAAATTGGACAATTCAGGTTCAAAGGCAGTTCGTTCCTTATAAGAGTGGTTGGTGTATTCCGTGGTTCTAGCGATTGGATTTCACTCAAAACTCACCAAATGATTCCTCCCACAATATTATGATGATGCCCAAGTTCAAGGCTCGATCGGAAGTCAATAAGGGTAAGAAATTGGACAATTCAGGTTCAAAGGTAGTTCGTTCCTTGTAGGAGTGGTTGGTGTATTCCGTAGTTTTAGCGATTGGATTTCACTCAAAACTCACGAAATGACTCCTCCCACAATATTATGGTGATGCCCAAGTTTTGGGCTCGATCGAAAATCAATAGGTGTAAGAAATTGGACAATTCAGGCTCAAAGGCAGTTCGTTCCTTATAGGAGTGGTTGGTTTATTCCGTAGTTCTAGCGACTGGATTTCACTCAAAACTCACCAAATGACTCCTCCTACCATATCATGATGATGCCCAAGTTTTAGGCTCGATCGGAAATCAATAAGGGTAAGAAATTGGACAATTCAGGGCCAAAGGCAGTTCGTTCCTTATAAGAGTGGTTGGTGTATTGCATAGTTCTAGCGATTTGATTTAACTCAAAACTCACCAAATGATTCCTCCCACCATATTATGATGATGCCAAAGTTTTGGGCTCGATCGGAAATCAATAGGGGTAAGAAATTGGACAATTCAGGTTCAAAGGCAGTTCGTTCCTTATAGGAGTGGTTGGTGCATTCCGTAGTTCTAGCGATTGGATTTCACTCAAAACTCACCAAATGACTCCTCCCACCATATTATGATGATGCCCAAGTTTTGGGCTCGATCGGAAATTAAAAGGGGTAAGAAATTGGACAATTCCGGTTCAAAGGCAGTTCATTCCTTATAGGAGTGGTTGTTGTATTACGTAGTTCAAGCGATCGGATTTCATTCAAAACTCACCAAATGACTCCTCCCACCATATTATGATGATGCCCAACTTTTGGGCTCGATCAGAAATCAATAGGGGTAAGAAATGGGACAATTCAGGTTCAAAGGCAGTTCGTTCCTTATAGGAGTGGTTGGTGTATTCCGTAGCTCTAGCGATTGGATTTCACTCAAAACTCACCAAATGACTCCTCCCTCCATATTATGATGATGCCCAAGTTGTGGGCTCGGTCGGAAATCAATAGGGGTATGAACTTAGACAATTCAGGTTCCAAGGCAGTTCGTTCCTTATCGGAGTGGTTGGTGCATTCCGTAGTTCTAGCGATTGGATTTCCCTCAAAACTCCCCAAAAGACTCCTCCCTCCATATTATGATGATGCCCAAGTTTTGGGCTCGATCGGAAATCAATAGGGGTAAGAAATTGGACAATTCAAGTTCGAAGGCAGTTCGTTCCGAATTGGAGTGCTTGGTGTATCGCATAGTTCTAGCGATTGGATTTCACTCAAAACTCACCAAATGAATCCTCCCACCATATTATGATGATGCCCAAGTTTTGGGCTCGATCGGAAATCAATAGGGGTATGAAATTGGACAATTCAGGTTCAAGGGCAGTTCGTTCCTTATAGGAGTGGTTGTTGTATTCCGTAGTTCCAGCGATTGGATTTCACTCAAAACTCCCCAAATGACTCCTCCCTCCATATTATGATGATGCCCAAGTTTTGGGCTCGATCGGAAATGAATAGGGGTAAGAAATTGGACAATTCAGGTTCAAAGGCAGTTCGTTCCTTATAGGACTGGTTGGTGTATTCCGTAGTTCTAGCGATTGGATTTCACTCAAAAATCACCAAATGAATCCTCCCACCATATTATGATGATGCCCAAGTTTTGGGCTCGATTGGAAATCCATAGGGGTAAGAAATTGGACAATTCAAGTTCTAAGAAAGTTCGTTCAGAATTGGAGTGGTGGGTGTATTGCATAGTTCTAGCGATTGGATTTCACTCAAAACTCACCAAATGACCCCTCCCACCATATTATGATGATGGCCAAGTTTTGGGCTCGATCGGAAATCAATAGGGATAAGAAATTGGACAATTCAGGTTCAAAGGCAGTTCGTTCCTTGTAGGAGTGGTTGGTGTATTCCGTAGTTCTAGTGATTGGATTTCACTCAAAACTCACCAAATGACTCCTCCCACCATATTATGATGATGCCCACGTTTTGGGCTCGATCGGAAATCAATAGGGATAAGAAATTGGACAATTCAGGTTCAAAGGCAGTTCGTTCCTTATAGGAGTGGTTGGTGTATTCCGTAGTTCTAGCGATTGGATTTCACTCAAAACTCACCAAATGACTCCTCCCACCATATTATGATGATGCCCAAGTTTTGGGCTCGATCGGAAGTCAATAGGGGTAAGAAATTGGACAATTCAAGTTCGAAGGCAGTTCGTTCCGAATTGGCGTGGTTGGTGTATTGCATAGTTCTAGCGATTGGATTTCACTCAAAACTCACCAAATGACTCCTCCCACCATATTATAATGATGCCCAAGTTTTGGGCTCGATCGGAAATGAATAGTGGTAAGAAATTGGACAATTCAGGTTCAAAGGCAGTTCATTCCTTATAGGAGTGGTTGGTGTATTCCGTAGTTCTAGCGATTAGATTTCACTCAAAACTCACCAAATGACTCCTCCCACCATATTATGATGATGCCCAAGTTTTGGGCTCGATCGGAAATCAATAATGGTAAGAAATTGGACAATTCAGGTTCAAAGGCAGTTTGTTCCTGAAAGGAGTGGTTGGTGTATTCCGTAGTTTTAAAGATTCGATTTCACTCAAAACCCACCAAATGACTCCTCCCACCATATTATGATGATGCCCAAGTTTTGGGCTCGATCGGAAATGAATAGGGGTAAGAAATTGGACAATTCAGGTTCAAAGGCAGTTCATTCCTTATAGGAGTGGTTGTTGTATTCCGTGGTTCAAGCGATCGGATTTCATTCAAAACTCACCAAATGACTCCTCCCACCATATTATGATGATGCCCAAGTTTTGGGCTCGATCGGAAATCAATAGGGATAAGAAATTGGACAATTCAGGTTCAAAGGCAGTTCGTTCCTTATAGGAGTGGTTAGTGTATTCCGTAGTTCTAGCGATTAGATTTCACCCAAAACTCACCAAATGACTCCTCCCACCATATTATGATGATGCCCAAGTTTTGGGCTCGATCGGAAATCAATAAGGGTAAGAAATTGGACAATTCAGGTTCAAAGGCAGTTCATTCCTTATAGGAGTGGTTGGTGTATTCCGTAGTTTTAAAGATTGGATTTCACTCAAACCTCACCAAATGACTCCTCCCACCATATTATGATGATGCCCAAGTTTTGGGCTCGATTGGAAATCCATAGGGGTATGAAATTGGACAATTCAAATTCGAAGGCAGTTCGTTCCGAATTGGAGTGGTTGGTGTATTGCATAGTTCTAGCGATTGGATTTCACTCAAAACTCACCAAATGACTCCTCCCACCATATTTTGATGATGCCCAAGTTGTGGGCTCGATCGGAAGTCAATAGGGGTATGAAATTGGACAATTCAGGTTCAAAGGCAGTTCGTTCCTTATAGGAGTGGTTGTTGTATTCCGTAGCTCTAGCGATCAGATTTCACTCAAAACTCACCAAATGACTCCTCCCGCCATATTATGATGATGCCCAAGTTTTGGGCTCGATCGGAAATCAATAGGGGTAAGAAATTGGAGAATTCAGGTTCAAAGGCAGTTCGTTCCGTATAAGAGTGGTTGGTGTATTCCGTAGTTCTAACGATTGGATTTCTCTCAAAACTCACCAAATGACTCCTCCCACCATATTATGATGATGTCCAAGTTTTGGGCTCGATCGGAAATGAATAGGGGTAAGAAATTGGACAATTCAGGTTCAAAGGCAGTTCGTTCCTTATAGGACTGGTTGGTGTATTCCGTAGTTCTAGCGATTGGATTTCACTCAAAACTCACCAAATGAATCCTCCCACCATATTATGATGATGCCCAAGTTTTGGGCTCGATTGGAAATCCATAGGGGTAAGAAATTGGACAATTCAAGTTCTAAGAAAGTTCGTTCAGAATTGGAGTGGTGGGTGTATTGCATAGTTCTAGCGATTGGATTTCTCTCAGAACTCACCAAATGACCCCTCCCACCATATTATGATGATGGCCAAGTTTTGGGCTCGATCGGAAATCAATAGGGATAAGAAATTGGACAATTCAGGTTCAAAGGCAGTTCGTTCCTTATAGGAGTGGTTGGTGTATTCCGTAGTTCTAGTGATTGGATTTCACTCAAAACTCACCAAATGACTCCTCCCACCATATTATGATGATGCCCACGTTTTGGGCTCGATCGGAAATCAATAGGGATAAGAAATTGGACAATTCAGGTTCAAAGGCAGTTCGTTCCTTATAGGAGTGGTTGGTGTATTCCGTAGTTCTAGCGATTGGATTTCACTCAAAACTCACCAAATGACTCCTCCCACCATATTATGATGATGCCCAAGTTTTGGGCTCGATCGGAAATGAATAGGGGTAAGAAATTGGACAATTCAGGTTCAAAGGCAGTTCGTTCCTTATAGGAGTGGTTGGTGTGTTCCGTAGTTCTAGCGATTGGATTTCACTCAAAACTCACCAAATGACTCCTCCCACCATATTATGATGACGCCCAACTTTTGGGCTCTATCGGAAATCCATAGGGGTAAGAAATTGGACAATTCAAGTTCGAAGGCAGTTCGTTCCGAATTGGAGTGGTTGGTGTATTGCATAGTTCTAGCGATTGGATTTCACTCAAAACTCACCAAATGGCTCCTCCCACCATATTATGATGATGCCCGAGTTGTGGGCTCGATCGGAGATCAATAGGGGTATGAAATTGGACAATTCAGGTTCAAAGGCAGTTCGTTTCTTATAGGAGTGGTTGGTGTATTCCGTAGTTCTAGCGATCTTATTTCACTCAAAACTTACCGAATGACTCCTCCCACCATATTATGATGATGCCCAAGTTTTGGGCTCGATCTGAAATCAACATGGGTAAGAAATTGGACAATTCAGGTTCAATGGCAGTTCGTTCCTTGTAGGAGTGGCTTGTGTATTCCGTAGTTCTAGCGATTGGATTTCACCCAAAACTCACCAAATGACTCCTCCCACCATATCATGATGATGCCCAAGTTTTGGGCTCTATCGAAAATCAAAGGGGGTTAAGAAATTGGTGTTGCATTCCTAAAAGGACACAAATTAATGTGCAAACAACCAATTAAAAATACCCGCAAGTGCACGAATCTATCGAAGTATAGATTATGTAAGTACGGGGTCGATCCCACGAAGAACTTGTCGGCTCCCTATAAGTTCTAACTTGAGTACGTAAAGAATACTAATTTTACACAACACACAAACACAATACAGATTGGAAACTAAAAATGAATAAAGGAAGGTAAAAGAAAAGAAACAAAACAAGAAAACTAAAGAAAAACACAAACAGCATTTTCTATCACCATTTTATCACCACTTTATCACCCGTGAACAGTGAAAAATCTCGTTTTTGGGCAGAGTCGTTTTCTCTGTTTTTCAGTTTCGACCTCTGTCCAGTTTTTGACCTATAACTTTCCAACCGTTTATCCAAAATTCACGTTCTTTATACGGTTGGAATCAGCACAGAAAATGCAAGAACACAACGCGGACCAAAAGTCCAAAACAGTTATGGAAATAAACAGAATTCAATAAAGAAAACACACAACGTTTCAAATACACACACACAACACACATTTGGGGGGGGTTTTGGTTTGGTTCAAGTGACCTAATTCTAATGCATGAAAGTAAATGGACTTTGAATTTAAATGAGAATGGCAGAGATGAATTATCAAAATGTGAAAGTACCAAGTAACAAACACTAGGGTTTCGGAATCCACCCTAAACAATTCTACCCAAGTTCATGAATACTTAAGTGATGAACTCTAAACGTGTTGATGAAGATGTTCGCAATCAAGACCATGGGTCGTGGCTCAAGACGCATTGATTCTCTCTAATATACGTAAAGTGCATGGTTCGTGCTACAATACTTGTGCCCTCCCCATAACCGAACCTAGGTATGGTTCGTACTTCGATTCAATTACAAGGAAAACCCATTAAGTTCAAAGAGAATATGAACATCACAAGAATCCTAATAGCATGGTGTTTACATTAGGTATTCAAGAAACCAATTCACATGGATGATTCTTACTTCATCCATTTATTGCTTAGGATAACATGGAGATACACATAATCCCAACAATCTCAAGAAGCATGCTTTCAAAGATGGCCAACCAAGGAAAAACACACATCAAGGATAGATTAATTTGGTGAATTGGAATTCATCAACAATATCCAGAAATTCATACACTCAAGCATCAAAACAATAAGGTAATCATGTTTAGGGCTTCAACCTAAGCCCTAGCTATGGAGTTTAGTTGCTCATACTTATTCCAAATACAAACTCAAAATAAAATTAGAAAGAGTTTACAGATTTTGAGAAAATGGTGAAAGCTTCAAGGTCATCAATGGTGGAAGCTTTCTTCTCCACTTTGCTTGGCTGCACCTTGGCTTTCTCCTAGCTCCAAGCTCTCCAAAATCTGCTCCAATGTGTAGAATGATAGAATCCTCCCTCTTTCCCACGTTCAAAAGCTCTCTAACTTCAGATTGCAATTCCCTTTTGCTTCCCTCTCTCCTCCTTTCCAGCTTTTACTTTTAGTATTCTAATGCAAAGTCTTCACCCATTGTCTTCTTGTCCCCTTGCAAATGATGAAGCCTTGTCCTCACAAAGATGCCAAATGCTTCAGAAAATATCTCATCTACTAAGGTAAATTCTTGTTACCAAATGTTATGGTAACAAGAATAATCAAGATGACACAATGGAGGTAAAAGCTGGACAATTCCGGATTTCCAGAACTGTGGTAACATGTTGTATTGGTTGGATGGGCAATACTTGTCCAATGGAGCTCAAATTTGGATATGTTGTAGTTAACATCCATTGGAACAAGTTTCATGAAGATCATAACCTCATCCAAGCACCAGAGCATGTTGATCCCAGGCCAAGAAGTTGACCTACGAAAATGAACAAAAACAGAATTTATAACCAATAATGCACTTTTAGCTCATTTTCATTCTAACCAAGGTAAAATCTAAGAAAACACAAAAAGGAAGTAAAAAGCTATAAAATGTCAAGAACTAACTCAAAATAATAGGTGAATAACATGACAAATCATGTGTAAAAATGAACCGAACAAACTTCCCAAACTTATCTTTTGCTAGTCCTCGAGCAAAACAGAAATTAAAACAAGACTCGAAACAAACTTTCCGAACACTTTCCAAAGAGAGAGCGACTCATGCAAACGACTCAAAAGTTTTCACAAGAAAAACACAGTTTAGACATTAGTCACAGGGCGGCAAAGTTCAGAACACAACATGCTCAAGTGTAGTAGTGTGATGGCCAAATGGAACTCATTCTCCAATTTCAGTTTTCACACAACTTCGAAAATCATACCAAGCACAAATGTAACTTCAAATCTCACCAAAGTTGTCCTCTCACAAATGAATCACTCGAAAGAGGGGTACAATGCATCACTCAATAGTAAATATGAGAATAGAGTTAAACCATACGGGACTTAACTCACAATTGGCAAGATGAAAAACATGCATGAATATGATCTCAAGAAGGATGCCAAACACTTAAAAGCAGAATGTGTACAATTCAACCACATGACATTTAGGATCAATTTAGGTCTTTATTATAGGTTGTAATGGGGCTAAGGTTGTAAGGTGAGTAAGAAATGAAGGATAAGGATACAACAAAGTCCAAGGAACTCACAATGTAAGAGCATATAATCGTGACTAAAAGACTTTGAAACATCACGCTTGAGATTTTCATTCATTTTTTTTGTGTGATCAATTAGACCACAAAGCCTTATACCTCCACTTATTATGATTCACACTCCTTTCTTCCATTTGAACAACCATCAATTTATTTTTTTGAGGCCAACCAAGAAACATGGAATTGAATTTGAATTCATTGCCACTTAACCACAACTTTTCTCTTTTCTTTCACCCTTTGAGTGAAGTACTCTTTTTTTTTTTTTTTTTTTCGAAATGTAATAACAAACTTCCCAAACTTAGCATGAAAAACACATCTAAATTAAAGCTCATGAGTTCCTTAGAAAGGTAAATTCTTGTTTTTCAGGCTAAGGCTAGAAGTAATAATTGGTTACTTGAAAGAAAAGGCTTACATATAGGCTCAAGGTGGTTAACAATGGAAAATCATGCTTAAGCATGCATAGGGTTAGCTTGAAAGGCACAAACGGTCCAAAGAGGGCCTTAATATCATTTCTCAAATGTCATGTAATCAAATTGCACAAGAATGAATGTCTTTTAAGTGTTCAACCAAGTCAATGAATAATGAGATCAAACAACAACTCGGATGACAAGAAAATAAGAATATGTGTATAACACTCATGAATTGAAGCACAAGGCTCAAAGCTCACATTATATGGTTATACAAGTCTAATTCATGCTTGATACAATTCTTTGGATCATGCAAGTCCCTCAACTAGAGAATTATGAAACAAATGGCAAGTGCATAGAGGGTTTCAAACATATCATGCTAGAACAATGCCATTTAGTGAATAACAAATTTTTTTTTTTTTTTTTTTTTAGTATTTTCAATCAAGTCATGTAAACAATCATCACAATCTCATCATATATGTCCGGAAAGTGACTTGAAAACAACAAGACTCAAAACAGAAAACAAAACAAAACAAAAATAAAGCAAGAATTTAAGCGAAACGAAAAAGACTTGCTATCCCTTCCCAAACTTAGAAATAAACATTGTCCTCAATGTTAAAGAACTTAGGCATCAACAATGTTATTACAAGAAATAAAGGGATAAAGCAATTAAATAAATAAAAAAAACAAACAAGAACTAAAACTACAACACGGTTGCAAAACAAAACAAAACAAAACAAAACAAAACCGAACCAAACAAAACCAAACAAACAGTAAGCCCTAACAACAGTCTCAGACACGCAGAAATCCAACCCAAAGAAACGCACAAACCAAAATGAAAGCCCAAAAGCGAAGGAAGTAAATAAAACAAAGAAACCAAGTCAGAAGCACAAAGAGCGAGAACTCAGAAAAATAGAAAAAAGTGGGCCCTGATGTCTCGGCTCTTGTGAGTCACGGGCAACAAAGCGAGGGACATGTCTCGTGCAGAGGCCCCTCTCACATTCCCAAGCCAGAATTATTGGCTTCTTGGGAAGGCGTGACGACTTTTGACTCTTGAAAACGCTGAAACGCGGAAAAGCAATTAAAGGGGTTGGGGGGATAGGTGAGGCGATAGAAGGGGATAGGCCGCAAGGGCCGCGCCAAACCAGAAGCGCAGTGGCTAGGGTTACGTAGAAACTAACTCTATAAAAAGAAGAGAAAGAGTTGGGGAAAAACACACAAAACTCAGAAATACACCAAAGAGAAAAGAAAGTGAGAAATCAAAGTAAGAAAACAAATGGCCTCTTCCTACCCATTCTCGTTGGATCTCAACCTAGCTCCACCGACTCAGACTCGGGGCCAAGCAGTGGCACCAGTGTGGATGCCCTACTTTGCCTCTGCACGGGGGCACGTAACAGTGAATGACTCAATACTGCTGGACAACGATGTTGCCCTTGGAGTTGCTAGAAATCTAGTGACTCCCAAGGATATACGGGTGCTGGGATCAAGGGATGACAACCAGGTCGTGAGCGATGGTCTGGCGCTAAGCGTCCAAAGCACGGCAACAGTCGCAAGTATGGGTCATCGCCTAATTGCGAAGTCCCATGAGGTGGAGGTGCTAAGAGGTCAGTTGGCAGCAGAGCGAAGTATGGTTGAAGAGTGCCAGAGTATTATTAAAAGTTTAAAAACAGAAAGGGCAAGGATATTAGAGGTGAATCGACACCAGCTGGAGGCGTTGCGGGAAGAGAACAAAAATCTCTCCAAGATGGTAAGTGTTTACGCTCATGACATGAGAAAGCAGCTGGAGGACCTAGACCGACCAGGTAAACGCAAGAAAACAGATCGCGAGAGCGGTTACGCTCAAGCTAAGAGTGCGCTCTTTGGGAGCTCGAGTGATGAGCCCCAAGAGGCTGTGCGTGAAGCCCCGGAAGAGGATAGCCATAGGGGCAAACTCAAAGGTCCTATGGTCGAGACACCGAGCACTGGGAAAAAATGATTTCTAATGTATTATTGGTGTGCCTGTTTGTCTTTGCCCTTTCCGTGTTTTTTTTTTTTCTTTCGTTTTCGGAAATAAAATAAAAGAAAGTTGCAAAAGACAAAGAAGAAAAATAAAACACACTTCCCAAACTTGAATAAAGGGAATGCGACAAAGTAAAAAAAACAAAGCACACATCCCCAATTGAAATAAAACAAAGACGACAACTAAAAAGAAATCAAAACACAATGCACCAGAAAACAGGGAGGAAAAGAAAAGTAAAGTGAAAGTGAAAATGCTTCCCTGTTTAACTGGACGCAACCGCAAATTGCTCCGGAAATGCAAAGTGGTGTCGGCTCCCTTATGAGCATATGCCTATTTAAACCACTTCTCGGCTGAAAGGAGAAGTACCCTGCATTTCAACCTGCAAACTCAAGAAAAAACCATCAAATAGTCCAGACAAAAAAAAAATATCAATGGCATCCTCAGATATGCTTGTTGATGATCTTAACCTTGAGTTAACACTTGCCCCACCAAATGCCCAGATAAGGGCTCCTCCAAACCCTATCTTCCCAAACTCCTCATACCATCATGGCTCGGCCTCGAACTTCTCCGAGGCCGTGCGGTGTAGGGCAGTACTGCCGCAAGGCATGACTATCAGCAGACTTACAGTGGCGGATCATCTGCATGTGGCGCAGAGGTCTGACTCGATGGCAGTGGACGAGTCCCACAATCTAACAGTGCTCAATGCGGTCTCGGCTACCAATTTGGGCATGCGCCTACTGGCGAGAACACGAGAGTGCGGAGCACTGAGTGAGGAGGTGGCTGCTCTGAAAGCTCATGTGGCGGACCTGCAGAAGCGGCTCTACAGTGCCAGCCAGCATGTAGAGATGCTGCAAAAAAGGAATGACGATCATGTAGAGCTGTTGCAGGTTCTACAAGCAAGAATAGATAGAGGCAATTAGCAGAAGCCTCGGGTGGCGCAGAATGCAAAAGAAACATGTGATTCAAGAATTTTATGTACGCATTTTCACTATTGTGTTTGTAATCACAAGTTTAGAAATGAAATAAGCATTCACGTCCAATTTCTGATTGTGCAATAAGGAATTGAAAACACTTCCCAAACTTATATGAAACACTGTTTATAACTGATGGAGATTTAAGATTAAACAATGCCATATATAAAAATGGGGATGAACAAAAAGAAAATAAACAACCACAAACCACAATAAAATAAAATAAATAAAATAAAAACAAGTTAGAAACACAAACAAGTAAAGGAAAGAAAAAGAGTAAGAAAAACAAAGAGAACAACAAGAAATTCGAAATTACCTTGGTTGGAGATTGAAACCCTAACTCAAAAGGAAAATAAATAAATAAATAAAGTAAAATAAAAGTAAGTTTGAGTCTAGAGAAACTCCACTTTGAAGCGATTAGGACGACAACAAACTTCTTCTATTCACCTTGGGTTGCCTCCCAAGAAGCGCTAAGTTTAAAGTCTTTTGCCGGACTTCCAACATACTATGGTCACTTGGGGGGCTTTGGCTCAATCGCCTCCTTGTGCCGAACATGAAGTTTCTTCAAATCTCTTTGCCATCTAATCAACCCATTTCGTATTCTTTTCTTTTTATGCGCATGAGTAGATTTCAAAAGCAATTTTAGGCGCTCTTCAATACGTGGATTAGATGGAGGAGGCACATATTTAGGATCGGGTGGCCTTCTCACTTGAGTAGAAGGAATGACACTGAACATATGATTGGTACTTGGAACATGGATATTCAGCTTGTCTTCCTCTAGTACTTCAAAAATAGAATAAGACGTTAGATTAATTGAAGCACCTAAATCAATTAAAGGTTTCTCAAACAATTTATCACCAATTATACAAGGAATTGTGAAACTTCCTGGATCTTGTAAATTGGGAGGAAGCTTCTTTTGCAAAACAGCAGAAACATCTTCCGTTAATGCAACAGTTTCGTATTCCTTGAGCTTGTTTGCATCCAAGAGAGGAATGTTGACTTGCACCTGCTTGAAAGTTTCCAATATGTCCTTGGCATGTTGATTTTTCCTAGAACTCATCAACCTGTGAGGAAAAGGAGCATGTAAGATATCTTCATCAGTAGGTTCACGACATACCTTCTCCCTTCTTGCCCTTCTTGCAAGTTCATGCTTTGGGATCCACTCAGGTGAAGATGCTGCTTGTTTATCTTCCCCATTGTTGATTTCATCCTTTTCCTTAGGCCCAATCACTTGCTCAACCTGCATCTCATCATTATTTTGAATTAGACTTTCAGAACTATTAACCTCACAAATTACCTTACCAGTTCTCAAGATAATTGCTTGAACATGCTCATGCCCGGTTGGTATCACTGTTTGGTTAGGCATCATCCCAACTTCCCTTTGACTCAAAGCTGTAGCAATTTGCCCCACTTGATTTTCTAGATTGGCAATGGCCTTATCCATTTTCTGCATGCGGGTATCATTCCTTTGCATGTGAGTGTCATTCCTCTGCATGATGAAACTATCTGTGTTTCTAACCATTGAAGCAACAATTTCTTCCAAAGTTGGTCCTTGAGGTGGTTGGTGAGATTGACTAAGTGGTGGTGGATTATAATGTTGGGGTTGACCATAAGGTGGACAAGTATTATGTTGGCCTTGATATGGTTGATATGGCCCTTGTTGAAAATTTCGATTGTCGGTCCACCAGAAGTTCGAATGATTTCTCCACTCCGGATTGTATGTTTGTTGGAAATATTCATTCATAGTCAACTCATTTTGAAATGAGCCAAACGCATTTGCTTCCTCCATCCCAAATTTATTGGAGTATTCTTGCATAGTAAGTTCCACAATTTCAGTTGTGGCTGCCAATGGTGATGGTGGAGGTGACTCGTCGGATGTTCCTATAAGAAAAAGAAACAAAAACAAATCAAGATAAAATGAAACAACAATCAATAAACAAAAATAAAACTAAGTACTCTAAACATACTCAAACAAAACAAATAAGCAACCGTGCCAGTTCCCCGGCAACGGCGCCAAAAATTGTTGCATTCCTAAAAGGACACAAATTAATGTGCAAACAACCAATTAAAAATACCCGCAAGTGCACGAATCTATCGAAGTATAGATTATGTAAGTACGGGGTCGATCCCACGAAGAACTTGTCGGCTCCCTATAAGTTCTAACTTGAGTACGTAAAGAATACTAATTTTACACAACACACAAACACAATACAGATTGGAAACTAAAAATGAATAAAGGAAGGTAAAAGAAAAGAAACAAAACAAGAAAACTAAAGAAAAACACAAACAGCATTTTCTATCACCATTTTATCACCACTTTATCACCCGTGAACAGTGAAAAATCTCGTTTTTGGGCAGAGTCGTTTTCTCTGTTTTTCAGTTTCGACCTCTGTCCAGTTTTTGACCTATAACTTTCCAACCGTTTATCCAAAATTCACGTTCTTTATACGGTTGGAATCAGCACAGAAAATGCAAGAACACAACGCGGACCAAAAGTCCAAAACAGTTATGGAAATAAACAGAATTCAATAAAGAAAACACACAACGTTTCAAATACACACACACAACACACATTTGGGGGGGGTTTTGGTTTGGTTCAAGTGACCTAATTCTAATGCATGAAAGTAAATGGACTTTGAATTTAAATGAGAATGGCAGAGATGAATTATCAAAATGTGAAAGTACCAAGTAACAAACACTAGGGTTTCGGAATCCACCCTAAACAATTCTACCCAAGTTCATGAATACTTAAGTGATGAACTCTAAACGTGTTGATGAAGATGTTCGCAATCAAGACCATGGGTCGTGGCTCAAGACGCATTGATTCTCTCTAATATACGTAAAGTGCATGGTTCGTGCTACAATACTTGTGCCCTCCCCATAACCGAACCTAGGTATGGTTCGTACTTCGATTCAATTACAAGGAAAACCCATTAAGTTCAAAGAGAATATGAACATCACAAGAATCCTAATAGCATGGTGTTTACATTAGGTATTCAAGAAACCAATTCACATGGATGATTCTTACTTCATCCATTTATTGCTTAGGATAACATGGAGATACACATAATCCCAACAATCTCAAGAAGCATGCTTTCAAAGATGGCCAACCAAGGAAAAACACACATCAAGGATAGATTAATTTGGTGAATTGGAATTCATCAACAATATCCAGAAATTCATACACTCAAGCATCAAAACAATAAGGTAATCATGTTTAGGGCTTCAACCTAAGCCCTAGCTATGGAGTTTAGTTGCTCATACTTATTCCAAATACAAACTCAAAATAAAATTAGAAAGAGTTTACAGATTTTGAGAAAATGGTGAAAGCTTCAAGGTCATCAATGGTGGAAGCTTTCTTCTCCACTTTGCTTGGCTGCACCTTGGCTTTCTCCTAGCTCCAAGCTCTCCAAAATCTGCTCCAATGTGTAGAATGATAGAATCCTCCCTCTTTCCCACGTTCAAAAGCTCTCTAACTTCAGATTGCAATTCCCTTTTGCTTCCCTCTCTCCTCCTTTCCAGCTTTTACTTTTAGTATTCTAATGCAAAGTCTTCACCCATTGTCTTCTTGTCCCCTTGCAAATGATGAAGCCTTGTCCTCACAAAGATGCCAAATGCTTCAGAAAATATCTCATCTACTAAGGTAAATTCTTGTTACCAAATGTTATGGTAACAAGAATAATCAAGATGACACAATGGAGGTAAAAGCTGGACAATTCCGGATTTCCAGAACTGTGGTAACATGTTGTATTGGTTGGATGGGCAATACTTGTCCAATGGAGCTCAAATTTGGATATGTTGTAGTTAACATCCATTGGAACAAGTTTCATGAAGATCATAACCTCATCCAAGCACCAGAGCATGTTGATCCCAGGCCAAGAAGTTGACCTACGAAAATGAACAAAAACAGAATTTATAACCAATAATGCACTTTTAGCTCATTTTCATTCTAACCAAGGTAAAATCTAAGAAAACACAAAAAGGAAGTAAAAAGCTATAAAATGTCAAGAACTAACTCAAAATAATAGGTGAATAACATGACAAATCATGTGTAAAAATGAACCGAACAATTGGACAATTCAGGTTCAAAGTTAGTTCGTTCCTTATAGGAATGGTTGGTGTATTCCGTAGTTCTAGCAATTGGATTTCACTCAAAACTCACCAAATGACCCCTCCCACCATATTATGATGAGGCCCAAGTTGTGGGCTCGATCGGAAGTCAATAGGGGTATGAAATTGGACAATTCAGGTTCAAAGGCAGTTCGTTCCTTATAGGAGTGGTTGTTGTATTCCGTAGTTCTAGCGATCGGATTTCACTCAGAACTCACCAAATGACTCCTCCCGCCATATTATGATGATGCCCAAGTTTTGGGCTCGATCGGAAATCAATAGGGGTAAGAAATTGGACAATTCAGGTTCAAAGGCAGTTCGTTCCTTATAGGAGTGGTTGGTGTATTCCGTAGTTCTAGCGATTGGATTTCACTCAAAACTCACCAAATGACTCCTCCCATCATATTATGATGATGCCAAAATTTTGAGATCGATCGGAAATCCATAGGGGTAAGAAATTGGACAATTCAAATTCGAAGGCAGTTCGTTCCGAATTGGAGTGGTTGGTGTATTGCATAGTTCTAGCGATTGGATTTCACTCAAAACTCACCAAATGACTCCTCCCACCATATTATGATGATGCCCAAGTTGTGGGCTCGATCGGAAGTCAATAGGGGTATGAAATTGGACAATTCAGGTTCAAAGGCAGTTCGTTCCTTATAGGAGTGGTTGTTGTATTACGTAGCTCTAGCGATCGGATTTCACTCAAAACTCACGAAATGACTCCTCCCGCCATATTATGATGATGCCCAAGTTTTGGGCTCGATCGGAAATCAATAGGGGTAAGAAATTGGAGAATTCAGGTTCAAAGGGCGTTCGTTCCGTATAGGAGTGGTTGGTGTATTCCGTAGTTCTAACGATTGGATTTCTCTCAAAACTCACCAAATGACTCCTCCCACCATATTATGATGATGTCCAAGTTTTGGGCTCGATCGGAAATGAATAGGGGTAAGAAATTGGACAATTCAGGTTCAAAGGCAGTTCGTTCCTTATAGGACTGGTTGGTGTATTCCGTAGTTCTAGCGATTGGATTTCACTCAAAACTCACCAAATGAATCCTCCCATCATATTATGATGATGCCCAAGTTTTGGGCTCGATTGGAAATCCATAGGGGTAAGAAATTGGACAATTCAAGTTCTAAGAAAGTTCGTTCCGAATTGGAGTGGTGGGTGTATTGCATAGTTCTAGCGATTGGATTTCACTCAAAACTCACCAAATGACCCCTCCCACCTTATTATGATGATGGCCAAGTTTTGGGCTCGATCGGAAATCAATAGGGATAAGAAATTGGACAATTCAGGTTCAAAGGCAGTTCGTTCCTTATAGGAGTGGTTGGTGTATTCCGTAGTTCTAGCGATTGGATTTCACTCAAAACTCACCAAATGACTCCTCCCACCATATTATGATGATGCCCACGTTTTGGGCTCGATCGGAAATCAATAGGGATAAGAAATTGGACAATTCAGGTTCAAAGGCAGTTCGTTCCTTATAGGAGTGGTTGGTGTATTCCGTAGTTCTAGCGATTGGATTTCACTCAAAACTCACCAAATGACTCCTCCCACCATATTATGATGATGCCCAAGTTTTGGGATCGATCGGAAATGAATAGGGGTAAGAAATTGGACAATTCAGGTTCAAAGGCAGTTCGTTCCTTATAGGAGTGGTTGGTGTATTCCGTAGTTCTAGCGATTGGATTTCACTCAAAACTCACCAAATGACTCCTCCCACCATATTATGATGACGCCCAACTTTTGGGCTCTATCGGAAATCCATAGGGGTAAGAAATTGGACAATTCAAGTTCGTAGGCAGTTCGTTCCGAATTGGAGTGGTTGGTGTATTGCATAGTTCTAGCGATTGGATTTCACTCAAAACTCACCAAATGACTCCTCCCACCATATTATGATGATGCCCGAGTTGTGGGCTCGATCGGAGATCAATAGGGGTATGAAATTGGACAATTCAGGTTCAAAGGCAGTTCGTTTCTTATAGGAGTGGTTGATGTATTCCGTAGTTCTAGCGATCTTATTTCACTCAAAACTTACCGAATGACTCCTCCCACCATATTATGATGATGCCCAAGTTTTGGGCTCGATCTGAAATCAACATGGGTAAGAAATTGGACAATTCAGGTTCAATGGCAGTTCGTTCCTTGTAGGAGTGGCTTGTGTATTCCGTAGTTCTAGCGATTGGATTTCACTCAAAACTCACCAAATGACTCCTCCCACCATATCATGATGATGCCCAAGTTTTGGGCTCTATCGAAAATCAAATGGGGTTAAGAAATTGGACAATTCAGGTTCAAAGTTAGTTCGTTCCTTATAGGAATGGTTGGTGTATTCCGTAGTTCTAGCAATTGGATTTCACTCAAAACTCACCAAATGACCCCTCCCACCATATTATGATGAGGCCCAAGTTGTGGGCTCGATCGGAAGTCAATAGGGGTATGAAATTGGACAATTCAGGTTCAAAGGCAGTTCGTTCCTTATACGAGTGGTTGTTGTATTCCGTAGTTCTAGCGATCGGATTTCACTCAGAACTCACCAAATGACTCCTCCCGCCATATTATGATGATGCCCAACTTTTGGGCTCGATCGGAAATCAATAGGGGTAAGAAATTGGACAATTCAAATTCGAAGGCAGTTCGTTCCGAATTGGAGTGGTTGGTGTATTGCATAGTTCTAGCGATTGGATTTCACTCAAAACTCACCAAATGACTCGTCCCACCATATTATCATGATGCCCAAGTTGTGGGCTCGATCGGAAGTCAATAGGGGTATGAAATTGGACAATTCAGGTTCAAAGGCAGTTCGTTCCTTATAGGAGTGGTTGTTGTATTCCGTGGCTCTAGCGATCGGATTTCACTCAAAACTCACCAAATGACTCCTCCCGCCATATTATGATGATGCCCAAGTTTTGGGTTCGATCGGAAATCAATAGGGGTAAGAAATTGGAGAATTCAGGTTCCAAGGCAGTTCGTTCCGTATAGGAGTGGTTGGTGTATTCCGTAGTTCTAACGATTGGATTTCTCTCAAAACTCACCAAATGACTCCTCCCACCATATTATGATGATGTCCAAGTTTTGGGCTCGATCGGAAATGAATAGGGGTAAGAAATTGGACAATTCAGGTTCAAAGGCAGTTCGTTCCTTATAGGACTGGTTGGTGTATTCCGTAGTTCTAGCGATTGGATTTCACTCAAAACTCACCAAATGAATCCTCCCACCATATTATGATGATGCCCAACTTTTGGGCTCGATCGGAAATCCATAGGGGTAAGAAATTGGACAATTCAAGTTCGAAGGCAGTTCGTTCCGAATTGGAGTGGTTGGTGTATTGCATAGTTCTAGCGATTGGATTTCACTCAAAACTCACCAAATGACTCCTCCCACCATATTATGATGATGCCCGAGTTGTGGGCTCGATCGGAGATCAATAGGGGTATGAAATTGGACAATTCAGGTTCAATGGCAGTTCGTTTCTTATAGGAGTGGTTGGTGTATTCCGTAGTTCTAGCGATTGGATTTCAATCAAAACTCACCAAATGACTCCTCCCACCATATTATGATGATGCCCAAGTTTTGGGCTCGATCTGAAATTAACATGGGTAAGAAATTGGACAATTCAGGTTCAATGGCAGTTCGTTCCTTGTAGGAGTGGCTTGTGTATTCCGTAGTTCTAGCGATTGGATTTCACTCAAAACTCACCAAATGACTCCTCCCACCATATCATGATGATGCCCAAGTTTTGGGCTCTATCGAAAATCAAAGGGGGTTAAGAAATTGGACAATTCAGGTTCAAAGTTAGTTCGTTCCTTATAGGAATGGTTGGTGTATTCCGTAGTTCTAGCAATTGGATTTCACTCAAAACTCCCCAAATGACTCCTCCCACGATATTATGATGATGCCCAACTTTTGGGCTCGATCGGAAATCAATAGGGGTAAGAAATTGGACAATTCAGGTTCAAAGGCTGCTCGTTCCTTATAGGAGTGGCTAGTGTACTCCGTAGTTCTAGCAATTGGATTTCACTCAAAACTCACCAAATGACTCCTCCCACGATATTATGATGATGCCCAAGTTTTGGGCTCGATCGCAAATCAATAGGGGTAAGAAATTGGACAATTCAGGTTCAAAGGCTGCTCGTTCGTTATAGGATTGGGTGGTGTATTCCGTAGTTCTAGCAATTGGATTTCACTCAAAACTCACCAAATGACTCCTCCCACCATATTATGATGATGCCCAAGTTTTGGGCTCGATCGGAAATCAATAGGGGTAAGAAATTGGACAAATCACATGCAAAGGCAGTTCGTTCCTTACAGGAGTGGTTGGTGTATTCCGTAGTTCTAGCGATCGGATTTCACTCAAAACTCACCAAATGACTCCTCCCACCATATTATGATGATGCCCAAGTTTTGGGCTCAATCGGAAATCCATAGGGGTAAGAAATTGGATAATTCAAGTTCGAAGACAGTTCGTTCCGAATTGGAGTGGTTGGTATATTGCATAGTTCTAGTGATTGGATTTCACTCAAAACTCACCAAATGACTCCTCCCACCATTTTATGATGATGCCCAAGTTGTGGGCTCGATCAGAAATAAATTGGGGTATGAAATTGGACAATTCAGGTTCAAAGGCAGTTAGTTCCTTATAGGAGTGGTTGGTGTATTCCTTAGTTCTAGAAATTGGATTTCCCTCAAAACTCACCAAATGACTCCTCCCACCATATTATGATGATGCCCAAGTTTTGGGCTCGATCGGAAATCAATAGGGGTAAGAAATTGGACAATTCAGGTTCAAAGGCAGTTCGTTCCTTATAGGAGAGGTTGGTGTATTCCATAGTTCAAGCGATTGGATTTCACTCAAAACTCACTAAATGACTCCTCCCACCATATTATGATGAGGCCCAAGTTTTGGGCTCGATCGGAAATCAATAGGGGTAAGAAATTGGACAATTCACGTGCAAAGGCAGTTCGTTCCTTACAGGAGTGGTCGGTGTATTCCGTAGTTCTAGCGATCGGATTTCACTCAAAACTCACCAAATGACTCCTCCCACCATATTATGATGATGCCCAAGTTTTGGTCTCAATCGGAAATCCATAGGGGTAAGAAATTGGATAATTCAAGTTCGAAGACAGTTCGTTCCGAATTGGAGTGGTTGGTATATTGCATAGTTCTAGTGATTGGATTTCACTCAAAACTCACCAAATGACTCCTCCCACCATTTTATGATGATGCCCAAGTTGTGGGCTCGATCGGAAATAAATTGGGGTATGAAATTGGACAATTCAGGTTCAAAGGCAGTTCGTTCCTTATAGGAGTGGTTGGTGTATTCCTTAGTTCTAGCGATTGGATTTCCCTCAAAACTCACCAAATGACTCCTCCCACCATATTATGATGATGCCCAAGTTTTGGGCTCGATCGGAAATCAATAGGGCTAAGAAATTGGACAATTCAGGTTCAAAGGCAGTTTGTTCCTTATAGGAGTGGTTGGTGTATTCCGTAGTTCTAGCGATTGGATTTCAATCAAAACTCACCAAATGACTCCTCCCACCATATTATGATGATGCCCAAGTTTTGGGCTCGATCGGAAATCAATAGGGGCAAGAAATTGGACAATTCAGGTTCAAAGGCAGTTCGATCCTTATAGGAGTGGTTGGTGTATTCCGTGGTTTTAGCGATTGGATTTCATTCAAAACTCACCAAATGACTACTCACACCATATTATGATGATGCCAAAGTTTTGGGCTCGATCGGAAATCCATAGGGGTAAGAAATTGGACAATTCAAGTTCGAAGGCAGTTCGTTCTGAATTGGAGTGGTTGGTGTATTGCATAGTTCTAGCAATTGGATTTCACTCAAAACTCACCAAATGACTCCTCCCACCATATTATGATGATGCCCAAGTTTTGGGCTCGATCGGAAACCAATAGGGGTAAGAAATTGGACAATTCAGGTTCAAAGGCAGTTCGTTCTGAATTGGAGTGGTTGGTGTATTGCATAGTTCTAGCGATTGGATTTCACTCAAAACTCACCAAATGACTCCTCCCACCATATTATGATGATGCCCAAGTTGTGGGCTCGATCGGAAGTCAATAGGGGTATGAAATTGGACAATTCAGGTTCAAAGGCAGTTCGTTCCTTATAGGAGTGGTTGTTGTATTACGTAGCTCTAGCGATCGGATTTCACTCAAAACTCACGAAATGACTCCTCCCGCCATATTATGATGATGCCCAAGTTTTGGGCTCGATCGGAAATCAATAGGGGTAAGAAATTGGAGAATTCAGGTTCAAAGGGCGTTCGTTCCGTATAGGAGTGGTTGGTGTATTCCGTAGTTCTAACGATTGGATTTCTCTCAAAACTCACCAAATGACTCCTCCCACCATATTATGATGATGTCCAAGTTTTGGGCTCGATCGGAAATGAATAGGGGTAAGAAATTGGACAATTCAGGTTCAAAGGCAGTTCGTTCCTTATAGGACTGGTTGGTGTATTCCGTAGTTCTAGCGATTGGATTTCACTCAAAACTCACCAAATGAATCCTCCCATCATATTATGATGATGCCCAAGTTTTGGGCTCGATTGGAAATCCATAGGGGTAAGAAATTGGACAATTCAAGTTCTAAGAAAGTTCGTTCCGAATTGGAGTGGTGGGTGTATTGCATAGTTCTAGCGATTGGATTTCACTCAAAACTCACCAAATGACCCCTCCCACCTTATTATGATGATGGCCAAGTTTTGGGCTCGATCGGAAATCAATAGGGATAAGAAATTGGACAATTCAGGTTCAAAGGCAGTTCGTTCCTTATAGGAGTGGTTGGTGTATTCCGTAGTTCTAGCGATTGGATTTCACTCAAAACTCACCAAATGACTCCTCCCACCATATTATGATGATGCCCACGTTTTGGGCTCGATCGGAAATCAATAGGGATAAGAAATTGGACAATTCAGGTTCAAAGGCAGTTCGTTCCTTATAGGAGTGGTTGGTGTATTCCGTAGTTCTAGCGATTGGATTTCACTCAAAACTCACCAAATGACTCCTCCCACCATATTATGATGATGCCCAAGTTTTGGGATCGATCGGAAATGAATAGGGGTAAGAAATTGGACAATTCAGGTTCAAAGGCAGTTCGTTCCTTATAGGAGTGGTTGGTGTATTCCGTAGTTCTAGCGATTGGATTTCACTCAAAACTCACCAAATGACTCCTCCCACCATATTATGATGACGCCCAACTTTTGGGCTCTATCGGAAATCCATAGGGGTAAGAAATTGGACAATTCAAGTTCGTAGGCAGTTCGTTCCGAATTGGAGTGGTTGGTGTATTGCATAGTTCTAGCGATTGGATTTCACTCAAAACTCACCAAATGACTCCTCCCACCATATTATGATGATGCCCGAGTTGTGGGCTCGATCGGAGATCAATAGGGGTATGAAATTGGACAATTCAGGTTCAAAGGCAGTTCGTTTCTTATAGGAGTGGTTGATGTATTCCGTAGTTCTAGCGATCTTATTTCACTCAAAACTTACCGAATGACTCCTCCCACCATATTATGATGATGCCCAAGTTTTGGGCTCGATCTGAAATCAACATGGGTAAGAAATTGGACAATTCAGGTTCAATGGCAGTTCGTTCCTTGTAGGAGTGGCTTGTGTATTCCGTAGTTCTAGCGATTGGATTTCACTCAAAACTCACCAAATGACTCCTCCCACCATATCATGATGATGCCCAAGTTTTGGGCTCTATCGAAAATCAAATGGGGTTAAGAAATTGGACAATTCAGGTTCAAAGTTAGTTCGTTCCTTATAGGAATGGTTGGTGTATTCCGTAGTTCTAGCAATTGGATTTCACTCAAAACTCACCAAATGACCCCTCCCACCATATTATGATGAGGCCCAAGTTGTGGGCTCGATCGGAAGTCAATAGGGGTATGAAATTGGACAATTCAGGTTCAAAGGCAGTTCGTTCCTTATACGAGTGGTTGTTGTATTCCGTAGTTCTAGCGATCGGATTTCACTCAGAACTCACCAAATGACTCCTCCCGCCATATTATGATGATGCCCAACTTTTGGGCTCGATCGGAAATCAATAGGGGTAAGAAATTGGACAATTCAAATTCGAAGGCAGTTCGTTCCGAATTGGAGTGGTTGGTGTATTGCATAGTTCTAGCGATTGGATTTCACTCAAAACTCACCAAATGACTCGTCCCACCATATTATCATGATGCCCAAGTTGTGGGCTCGATCGGAAGTCAATAGGGGTATGAAATTGGACAATTCAGGTTCAAAGGCAGTTCGTTCCTTATAGGAGTGGTTGTTGTATTCCGTAGCTCTAGCGATCGGATTTCACTCAAAACTCACCAAATGACTCCTCCCCCCATATTATGATGATGCCCAAGTTTTGGGTTCGATCGGAAATCAATAGGGGTAAGAAATTGGAGAATTCAGGTTCCAAGGCAGTTCGTTCCGTATAGGAGTGGTTGGTGTATTCCGTAGTTCTAACGATTGGATTTCTCTCAAAACTCACCAAATGACTCCTCCCACCATATTATGATGATGTCCAAGTTTTGGGCTCGATCGGAAATGAATAGGGGTAAGAAATTGGACAATTCAGGTTCAAAGGCAGTTCGTTCCTTATAGGACTGGTTGGTGTATTCCGTAGTTCTAGCGATTGGATTTCACTCAAAACTCACCAAATGAATCCTCCCACCATATTATGATGATGCCCAACTTTTGGGCTCGATCGGAAATCCATAGGGGTAAGAAATTGGACAATTCAAGTTCGAAGGCAGTTCGTTCCGAATTGGAGTGGTTGGTGTATTGCATAGTTCTAGCGATTGGATTTCACTCAAAACTCACCAAATGACTCCTCCCACCATATTATGATGATGCCCGAGTTGTGGGCTCGATCGGAGATCAATAGGGGTATGAAATTGGACAATTCAGGTTCAATGGCAGTTCGTTTCTTATAGGAGTGGTTGGTGTATTCCGTAGTTCTAGCGATTGGATTTCAATCAAAACTCACCAAATGACTCCTCCCACCATATTATGATGATGCCCAAGTTTTGGGCTCGATCTGAAATCAACATGGGTAAGAAATTGGACAATTCAGGTTCAATGGCAGTTCGTTCCTTGTAGGAGTGGCTTGTGTATTCCGTAGTTCTAGCGATTGGATTTCACTCAAAACTCACCAAATGACTCCTCCCACCATATCATGATGATGCCCAAGTTTTGGGCTCTATCGAAAATCAAAGGGGGTTAAGAAATTGGACAATTCAGGTTCAAAGTTAGTTCGTTCCTTATAGGAATGGTTGGTGTATTCCGTAGTTCTAGCAATTGGATTTCACTCAAAACTCCCCAAATGACTCCTCCCACGATATTATGATGATGCCCAAGTTTTGGGCTCGATCGGAAATCAATAGGGGTAAGAAATTGGACAATTCAGGTTCAAAGGCTGCTCGTTCCTTATAGGAGTGGCTAGTGTACTCCGTAGTTCTAGCAATTGGATTTCACTCAAAACTCACCAAATGACTCCTCCCACGATATTATGATGATGCCCAAGTTTTGGGCTCGATCGCAAATCAATAGGGGTAAGAAATTGGACAATTCAGGTTCAAAGGCTGCTCGTTCGTTATAGGATTGGGTGGTGTATTCCGTAGTTCTAGCAATTGGATTTCACTCAAAACTCACCAAATGACTCCTCCCACCATATTATGATGATGCCCAAGTTTTGGGCTCGATCGGAAATCAATAGGGGTAAGAAATTGGACAAATCACATGCAAAGGCAGTTCGTTCCTTACAGGAGTGGTTGGTGTATTCCGTAGTTCTAGCGATCGGATTTCACTCAAAACTCACCAAATGACTCCTCCCACCATATTATGATGATGCCCAAGTTTTGGGCTCAATCGGAAATCCATAGGGGTAAGAAATTGGATAATTCAAGTTCGAAGACAGTTCGTTCCGAATTGGAGTGGTTGGTATATTGCATAGTTCTAGTGATTGGATTTCACTCAAAACTCACCAAATGACTCCTCCCACCATTTTATGATGATGCCCAAGTTGTGGGCTCGATCAGAAATAAATTGGGGTATGAAATTGGACAATTCAGGTTCAAAGGCAGTTAGTTCCTTATAGGAGTGGTTGGTGTATTCCTTAGTTCTAGAAATTGGATTTCCCTCAAAACTCACCAAATGACTCCTCCCACCATATTATGATGATGCCCAAGTTTTGGGCTCGATCGGAAATCAATAGGGGTAAGAAATTGGACAATTCAGGTTCAAAGGCAGTTCGTTCCTTATAGGAGAGGTTGGTGTATTCCATAGTTCAAGCGATTGGATTTCACTCAAAACTCACTAAATGACTCCTCCCACCATATTATGATGAGGCCCAAGTTTTGGGCTCGATCGGAAATCAATAGGGGTAAGAAATTGGACAATTCACGTGCAAAGGCAGTTCGTTCCTTACAGGAGTGGTCGGTGTATTCCGTAGTTCTAGCGATCGGATTTCACTCAAAACTCACCAAATGACTCCTCCCACCATATTATGATGATGCCCAAGTTTTGGGCTCAATCGGAAATCCATAGGGGTAAGAAATTGGATAATTCAAGTTCGAAGACAGTTCGTTCCGAATTGGAGTGGTTGGTATATTGCATAGTTCTAGTGATTGGATTTCACTCAAAACTCACCAAATGACTCCTCCCACCATTTTATGATGATGCCCAAGTTGTGGGCTCGATCGGAAATAAATTGGGGTATGAAATTGGACAATTCAGGTTCAAAGGCAGTTCGTTCCTTATAGGAGTGGTTGGTGTATTCCTTAGTTCTAGCGATTGGATTTCCCTCAAAACTCACCAAATGACTCCTCCCACCATATTATGATGATGCCCAAGTTTTGGGCTCGATCGGAAATCAATAGGGCTAAGAAATTGGACAATTCAGGTTCAAAGGCAGTTTGTTCCTTATAGGAGTGGTTGGTGTATTCCGTAGTTCTAGCGATTGGATTTCAATCAAAACTCACCAAATGACTCCTCCCACCATATTATGATGATGCCCAAGTTTTGGGCTCGATCGGAAATCAATAGGGGCAAGAAATTGGACAATTCAGGTTCAAAGGCAGTTCGATCCTTATAGGAGTGGTTGGTGTATTCCGTGGTTTTAGCGATTGGATTTCATTCAAAACTCACCAAATGACTACTCACACCATATTATGATGATGCCAAAGTTTTGGGCTCGATCGGAAATCCATAGGGGTAAGAAATTGGACAATTCAAGTTCGAAGGCAGTTCGTTCTGAATTGGAGTGGTTGGTGTATTGCATAGTTCTAGCAATTGGATTTCACTCAAAACTCACCAAATGACTCCTCCCACCATATTATGATGATGCCCAAGTTTTGGGCTCGATCGGAAACCAATAGGGGTAAGAAATTGGACAATTCAGGTTCAAAGGCAGTTCGTTCTGAATTGGAGTGGTTGGTGTATTGCATAGTTCTAGCGATTGGATTTCACTCAAAACTCACCAAATGAATCCACCCACCATACTATGATGATGCCCAAGTTTTGGGCTCGATCAGAAATCAATAGGGGTAAGAAATTGGACAATTCAGGTTCGAAGGCAGTTCGTTCCTTAGAGGAGTGGTTGGTGTATTCCGTAGTTCTAGCGATTGGATTTCACAAAAAACTAACCAAACGACTCCTCCCACCATATTACGATGATGCCAAAGTTTTGGGCTCGATTGGAAATCAATAGGGGTAAGAAATTGGACAATTCAAGTTTAAAGGCAGTTCGTTTCTTATAGGAGTGGTTGGTGTATTGCGTAGTTCTAGCGATTGGATTTCACTCAAAACTGACCGAATAACTCCTCCCACCATATTATGATGATGCCAAAGTTTTGTACTCGAATGGAAATCCATAGGGGTAAGAAATTGGACAATTCAAGTTTGAAGGCTGTTCGTTCCGAATTGGAGTGGTTGGTGTATTGCATAGTTCTAGTGATTGGATTTCACTCAAAACTCACCAAATGACTCCTCCCACCATTTTATGATGATGCCCAAGTTGTGGGCTCGATCGGAAATAAATTGGGGTATGAAATTGGACAATTCAGGTTCAAAGGCAGTTCGTTCCTTATTGGAGTGGTTGGTGTATTCCGTAGTTCTAGCGATTGGATTTCACTCAAAACTCACCAAATGAATCTTCCCACCATTTTATGATGATGCCCCAGTTTTGGGCTCGTTCAGAAATCCCTAGGGGTAAGAAATTGGACAATTCAAGTTCGAAGACAGTTCGTTCCGAATTGGAGTGGTTGGTGTATTGCATAGTTCTAGCAATTGGATTTCACTCAAAACTCACCAAATGACTCCTCCCACAATATTATGATGATGCCCAAGTTTTGGGCTCGATCGCAAATCAATAGGGTTAAGAAATTGGACAATTCATGTTCGAAGGTAGTTCGTTCCTTATAGGAGTGGTTGGTGTATTGCATAGTTCTAGCGATTAGATTTCACTCAAAACTAACCAAACGACTCCTCCCACCATATTATGATGATTCCCAAGTTTTGGGCTCGATCGGAAATTCATAGGGGTAAGAAATTGGACAATTCAAATTCGAAGGCAGTTCGTTCCTTATAGGAGTGGTTGGTGTATTCCGTAGTTCTAGCGATTGGATTTCACTGAAAACTCACCGAATGAATCCTCCCACCATATTTTGATGATGCCCAAGTTTTGGGCTCGATCGGAGATCCATAGGGGTAAGAAATTGGACAATTCAAGTTCGAAGGCAGATCGTTCCGAATTGGAGTGGTTGGTGTATTGCATAGTTCTAGCGATTGAATTTCACTCAAAACTCACCAAATGACTCCTCCCACCATATTATGATGATTCCCAAGTTTTGGGCTCGACCGGAAATCCATAGGGGTAAAAAATTGGACAATTCAAGTTCGAAGGCAGTTCGTTCCGAATTGGACTAGTTGGAGTATTGCATAGTTCCAGCGATTGGATTTCACTTAAAACTCACCCAATGACTCCTCCCACCATCTTATGATGATTCCCAAGTTTTGGGCTCGATCGGAAATCCATAGGGGTAAGAAATTGGACAATTCAAGTTCGAAGGCAGTTCGTTCCGAATTGGAGTGGTTGGTGTATTGCATAGTTCTAGCGACTGAATTTCCTTCAAAACAAACCAAATGACTCCTCCCACCATATTATGATGATTCCCAAGTTTTGGGCTCGATCGGAATTCCATAGGGGTAAGAAATTGGACAATTCAAGTTCGAAGGCAGTTCGTTCCAAATTGGAGTGGTTGGTGTATTGCATAGTTCTAGCGATTGGATTTCACTCAAAACTCACCAAATGACTAGTATGATGATGCCCAAGTTTTTGGCTCGATCGGAAATCCATAGGGGTAAGAAATTGGACAATTCAGGTTCAATGGCAGTTCCTTCCGTATTGGAGTGGCTGGTGTATTCGGTAGTTTAGCAATTGGATTTCACTCAAAACTCACCAAATGACTCCTCCCACCATATCATGATGATGCCCAAGTTTTGGGCTCGATCGGAAATCAATAGGGGTAAGGAATTGGACAATTCAAGTTCAAAGGCAGTTCGTTCCATATAGGAGTGGTTGGTGTATTCCGTAGTTCTAGCGATTGGATTTCACTCAAAACTCACCAAATGATTCCTCCCACGATATTATGTTGATGCCCAAGTTTTTGGCTCGATCGGAAATCCATAAGGGTAAGAAATTGGACAATTCAAGTTCGAAGGAAGTTCGTTCCTTATAGGAGTGGTTGGTGTATTGCATAGTTCTAGCGATTGGATTTCACTCAAAATTCACCAAATGACTCCTCCCACCATAACCTGATGATTCCCAAGTTTTGTGCTCGATCGGAAATCCATAGGGGTAAGAAATTGGACAATTCATGTTCGAAGGCAGTTCGTTCCGAATTGGACAGGTTGGTGTATTGCATAGGTCTAGCGATTAGATTTCACTCAAAAATCACCAAACGACTCCTCCCACCATATTATGATGATTCCCAAGTTTTGGGATCGATCGGAAATCCATAGGGTTAAGAAATTAGACAACTCAGGTTCAAAGGCAGTTCGTTCCGAATTGGAGTGGTTGGTGTATTGCATAGTTCTAGCGATTGAATTTCCCTCAAAACTCACCAAATGACTCCTCCCACCATATTATGATGATTCCCAAGTTTTGGGCTCGATCGGAAATCCATAGGGGTAAGAAATTGGACAATTCAAGTTCGAAGGCAGTTCGTTCCGAATTGGAGTGGTTGGTGTATTGCATAGTTCTAGCGATTGAATTTCCCTCAAAACTCACCAAATGACTCCTCCCACCATATTATGATGATTCCCAAGTTCTGGGCTCGATCGGAAATCCATAGGGGTAAGAAATTGGACAATTCAAGTTCGGAGGCAGTTCGTTCCAAATTGGAGTGGTTGGTGTATTGCATAGTTCTAGCGATTGGATTTCACTCAAAACTCACCAAATGACTCCTCCCACACTATTATGATGATGCCCAACTTTTGGGCTCGATCGGAAATCCATAGGGGTAAGAAATTGGACAATTCAAGTTCGAAGGTATTTCGTTCCTTATAGGAGTGGTTCGTGTATTCCGTAGTTCTGGCGATTGGATTTCACTCAAAACTCACCAAATGACTCCTCCCACCATATTATGATGATTCCCAAGTTTTGGGCTCGACCGGAAATCCATAGGGGTAAGAAATTGGACAATTCAAGTTCGAACGCAGTTCGTTCCGAATTGGAGTGGTTGGTGTATTGCGTAGTTCTAGCGATTGGATTTCACTCAAAACTCACCAAATAACTCCTCCCACCATATTATGATGATTCCCAAGTTGTGGGCTCGATTGGAAATCCATAGGGGTAAGAAATTGTACAATTCCAGTTCGAAGGCAGTTCGTTCCGAATTGGACTGGTTGGAGGATTGCATAGTTCCAGCGATTGGATTTCACTTAAAACTCACCAAATGACTCCTCCCACCATATTATGTTGATGCCCATGTTTTGGGCTCGATCGGAAATCAATAGGGGTAAGAAATTGGACAATTCAAGTCCAAAGGCAGTTCGTTCCTTATAGGAGTGGTTGGTGTATTCCGTAGTTCTAGCGATTGTATTTCACTCAAAACTCACCAACTGACTCCTCCCACCATATTATGATAATGCCCAAGTTTTGGGCTCGATCGGAAATCAGTTGGGGTAAGAAATTGAACAATTCAGGTTAAAAGGCAGTTCGTTCCCTATAGGAGTGGTTGGTGTATTCCGTAGTTCTAGCGATTGGATTTCACTCAAAACTCACCAAATGACTCCTCCCACCATATTATGATAATGCCCAAGTTGTGGGCTTGATCGGAAATCCATACGGGTAAGAAATTGGACAATTCAGGTTCAAAGGCAGTTCGTTCCATATAGCAGTGGTTGGTGTATTCCGTAGTTCTAGCGATTGGATTTCACTCAAAAGTCACCGAATGACTCCTCCCACTATATTATGACGATGCCCAAGGTTTGGGCTCGATCGGAAATCAATAGGGGTAAGAAATTGGACAATTCAAGTTCAAAGGCTGTTCGTTGCTTATAGGAGTGGTTGGTGTATTCCGTTGTTCTAACGATTGGATTTCACTCAAAACTCACCAAATGACTCCTCCCACCATATTATGATGATGCCCAAGTTGTGGGCTTGATCGTTAATCAATAGGGGTAAGAAATTGGACAATTCAGGGTCAAAGGCAGTTCGTTCCTTATAGGAGTGGTTGGTGTATTCCGTAGTTCTAGCTTTTGGATTTCATTAAAAACTCACCAAATGACTCCTCCCACCATATTATGATGATGCCCTGGTTTTGGGCTCGATCGGAAATCAATAGGGGTAAGAAATTGGACAATTCAGGTTCAAAGGTAGTTCGTTCCTTATACGAGTGGTTGGTGTATTCCGTAGTTCTAGCGAATGGATTTCACTCAAAACTCACCAAATGACTCCTCCCACCATATTATGATGATGCCCAAGTTTTGGGCTCGATCGGAAATCAATAGGGGTAAGAATTTGGACAATTCAGGTTCAAAGGCAGTTCGTTCCTTATAGGAGTGGTTGGTGTATTCCGTAGTTCTTGCGATCGGATTTCACTCAAAACTCACCAAATGACTCCTCCCACCATATTATGATGATGCCCAAGTTTTGGGCTCGATCGGAATTCCATAGGGGTAAGAAATTGGACAATTAAAGTTCGAAGACAGTTCATTCCGAATTGGAGTGGTTGGTGTATTGCATAGTTCTAGCGATTCGATTTCTCTCAAAACTCACCAAATGACTCCTCCCACAATATTATGATGTTGCCCAAGTTTTGGGCTCGATCGGAAATCAATAGGGGTAAGAAATTGGACAATTCAAGTTCGAAGGCTGTTCGTTCCTTATAGGAGTGGTTGGTGTATTCTGTAGTTCTAGCGAATGGATTTCACTCAAAACTTACCAAATGACTCCTCCCACCATATTATGATGATGCCCATGTTTTGGGCTCGATCGGAAATCAATAGGGGTAAGAAATTGGACAATTCAAGTCCAAAGGCAGTTCGTTCCTTATAGGTGTGGTTGGTGTATTCCGTAGTTCTAGTGGTTGGATTTCACTCAAAACTCACCAAATGACTCCTCCCACCATATTATGATAATGCCCAAGTTTTGGGCTCGATCGGAAATCAGTAGGGGTAAGAAATTGAACAATTCAGGTTAAAAGGCAGTTCGTTCCCTATAGGAGTGGTTGGTGTATTCCGTAGTTCTAGCGATTGGATTTCACTCTAAACTCACCAAATAACTCCTCCCACCATATTATGATGATACCCAAGTTTTGGGCTCGATCGGAAATCAATAGCGGTAAGAAATTGGACAATTCAGGTTCAAAGGCAGTTCGTTCCTTATAGGAGTGGTTGGTGTATTCCGTAGTTCTAGCGATTGGATTTCACTCAAAAGTCACCAAATGACTCCTCCCACCATATTATGATGATGCCCAACTTTTGGGCTCTATCGGAAATCCATAGGGGTAAGAAATTGGACAATTCAAGTTCGAAGGCAGTTCGTTCCGAATTGGAGTGGTTGGTGTATTGCATAGTTCTAGCGATTGGATTTCACTCAAAACTCACCAAATGACTCCTCCCACCATATTATGTTGATGCCCGAGTTGTGGGCTCGATCGGAGATCAATAGGGGTATGAAATTGGACAATTCAGGTTCAAAGGCAGTTCGTTCCTTATAGGAGTGGTTGGTGTATTCCGTAGTTCTAGCGATTGGATTTCACTCAAAACTCACAAAATGAATCCTCCCACCATATTATGATGATGCCCAAGTTTTGGGCTCGATCGGAAATCAATAGGGGTAAGAAATTGGACAATTCAGGTTCAAAGGCAGTTCGTTCCTTATAGGAGTGGTTGGGGTATTCCGTAGTTCTAGCGATTGGATTTCACTCTAAACTCACCAAATGACTCCTCCCACCGTATTGTGATGATGAAAAAGTTTTGGGCTCGATCGGATATCCATAGGGGTAAGAAATTGGACAATTCAAGTTCGAAGGCAGTTCGTTCCAAATTGGAGTGGTTGGTGTATTGCATAGTTCTAGCCATTGGATTTCACTCAAAACTCACCAAATAACTCCTCCCACCATATTATGATGATGCCCAAGTTTTGGGCTCGATCGGAAATCAATAGTGGAAAATTGGACAATTCAGGTTCAAAGGCAGTTCGTTCCTTATAGGAGTGGTTGGTGTATTCCGTAGTTCTAGCGATTGGATTTCACTCAAAAGTCACCAAATGACTCCTCCTACCATATTATGATGATGCCCAACTTTTGGGCTCTATCGGAAATCCATAGGGGTAAGAAATTGGACAATTCAAGTTCGAAGGCAGTTCGTTCCGAATTGGAGTGGTTGGTGTATTGCATAGTTCTAGCGATTGGATTTCACTCAAAACTCACCAAATGACTCCTCCCACCATATTATGATGATGCCCGAGTTGTGGGCTCGATCGGAGATCAATAGGGGTATGAAATTGGACAATTCAGGTTCAAAGGCAGTTCGTTCCTTATAGGAGTGGTTGGTGTATTCCGTAGTTCTAGCGATTGGATTTCACTCAAAACTCACAAAATGAATCCTCCCACCATATTATGATGATGCCCAAGTTTTGGGCTCGATCGGAAATCAATAGGGGTAAGAAATTGGACAATTCAGGTTCAAAGGCAGTTCGTTCCTTATAGGAGTGGTTGTTGTATTCCGTAGTTCTAGCGATTGTATTTCACTCAAAACTCACCAACTGACTCCTCCCACCATATTATGATAATGCCCAACTTTTGGGCTCGATCGGAAATCAGTAGCGGTAAGAAATTGGACAATTCAGGTTAAAAGGCAGTTCGTTCCTTATAGGAGTGGTTGGTGTATTCCGTAGTTCTAGCGATTGGATTTCACTCTAAACTCACCAAATGACTCCTCCCACCGTATTATGACGATGAACAAGTTTTGGGCTCGATCGGATATCCATAGGGGTAAGAAATTGGACAATTCAAGTTCGAAGGCAGTTCGTTCCGAATTGGAGTGGTTGGTGTATTGCATAGTTCTAGCGATTGGATTTCACTCAAAACTTACCAAATGACTCCTCCCACCATATTATGATGATGCCCGAGTTGTGGACTCGATCGGAGATCAATAGGGGTATGAAATTGGACAATTCAGGTTCAAAGGCAGTTCGTTCCTTATAGGAATGGTTGGTGTATTCCGTAGTTCTAGCGATTGGATTTCAGTCAAAACTCACAAAATGAATCCTCCCACCATATTATGATGATGCCCAAGTCCTGGGTTCGATCGGAAATCAATAGGGGTTAGAAATTGGACAATTCAGGTTCAAAGGCAGTTCGTTCCTTATAGGAGTGGTTGGTGTATTCCGTAGTTCTAGCGATCAGATTTCACTCAAAACTCACCAAATGACTCCTCCCACAATATTATGATGATACCCAAGTTTTGGGCTCGATCGGAAATCAATAGGGGTAAGAAATTGGACAATTCAAGTTCAAAGGCTGTTCATTCCTTATAGGAGTGGTTGGTGTATTCCGTAGTTCTAGCGATTGGATTTCACTCAAAACTCACCAAATGACTCCTTCCACCATACTATGGTGATGCCCAAGTGTTGGGCTCGATCGGAAATCAATAGGGGTAAGAAACTGGACAATTCAGCTTCAAAGGCAGTTCGTTCCTTATAGGAGTGGTTGTTTTATTCCGTTGTTCTAGCGATTGGATTTCACTCAAAACTCACCAAATTACTCCTCCCACCATATTAATGTGATGCCAAAGTTTTGGGCTCGGTCGTAAATCCATAGGGGTAAGAAATTGGACAATTCAAGTTCGAAGACAGTTCGTTCCGAATTGGAGTGGTTGGTGTATTGCATAGTTCTAGCGATTGGATTTCACTCAAAACTCACCAAATGACACCTCCCCCCATATTATGATGATGTCCAAGTGGTGGGCTTGATCGGAAATCAATAGGGGTAAGAAATTGGACAATTCAGGTTGAAAGGCAGTTCCTTCGTTATAGGTGTGGTTGGTGTATTCCGTAGTTCTAGCGAATGGATTTCACTCAAAACTCACCAAATGACTCCTCCCACCATATTATGATGATGCCCAAGTTTTGGGCTCGATCGGAAATCAATAGGGGTAAGAAATTGGACAATTCAGGTTCAAAGGCAGTTCGTTCCTTATAGGAGTGGTTGGTGTATTCCGTAGTTCTAGCGATCGGATTTCACTCAAAACTCACCAAATGACTCCTCCCACCATATTATGATGATGTCCAAGTGGTGGGCTCGATCGGAAATCAATAGGGGTATGAAATTGGACAATTCAGGTTCAAAGGCAGTTCGTTCCTTATAGGAGTGGTTGTTGTATTCCGTAGTTCTAGCGATCGGATTTTCCTCAAAACTCACCAAATGACTCCTCCCACCATATTATGATGTTGCCCAAGTTTTGGGCTCGATCGGAAACCCATAGGGGTAAGAAATTGTACAATTCAAGTTCGAAGGCAGTTCGTTCCGAATTGGAATGGTTGGTGTATTGCATAGTTCTAGCGATTCGATTTCACTCAAAACTCACCAAATGACTCCTCCCACCATATTATGATGATGTCCAAGTGGTGGGCTTGTTCGGAAATCAATAGGGGTAAGAAATTGGACAATTCAGGTTCAAAGGCAGTTCGTTTCTTATAGGTGTGGTTGGTGTATTCCGTAGTTCTAGCTATTGGATTTCACTCAAAACTTACCAAATGACTCCTCCCCCCATATTATGATGATGCCCAAATTTTGGGCTCGATCGGAAATCAATAGGGGTAAAAAATTGGACAATTCAAGTTCAAAGGTTGTTCGTTCCTTAAAGGAGTGGTTGGTGTATTCCGTAGTTCTAGCGATTGGATTTCTCTCAAAACTCCCCAAATGACTCTTGTCACCATATTATGATGATGCCCAAGTTTTGGGCTCGATCGGAAATCTAGAAGGGTAAGAAATTGGACAATTGAAGTTCAAAGACAGTTCATTCTGAATTGGAGTGGTTGGTGTATTGCATAGTTCTAGCGATTGGATTTCACTCAAAACTCCCCAAATGACTCTTGTCAACATATTATGATGATGCCCAAGTGTTGGGCTCGATCGGAAATCAATAGGGGTAAGAAACTGGACAATTCAGCTTCAAAGGCAGTTCGTTCCTTATAGGAGTGGTTGTTTTATTCCGTAGTTCTAGCGATTGGATTTCACTCAAAACTCACCAAATGACTCCTCCCACCATATTAATGTGATGCCAAAGTTTTGGGCTCGATCGTAAATCCATAGGGGTAAGAAATTGGACAATTCAAGTTCGAAGACAGTTCGTTCCGAATTGGAGTGGTTGGTGTATTGCATAGTTCTAGCGATTGGATTTCACTCAAAACTCACCAAATGACTCCTCCCCCCATATTATGATGATGTCCAAGTGGTGGGCTTGATCGGAAATCAATAGGGGTAAAAAATTGGACAATTCAAGTTCAAAGGTTGTTCATTCCTTATAGGAGTGGTTTGTGTATTCCGTAGTTCTAGCGATTGGATTTCACTCAAAACACCCCAAATGACTCCTGTCACCATATTATGATGATGCCCAAGTTGTGGGCTCGATCGGAAATCAATAGGGGTATGAAATTGGACAATTCAGGTTCAAAGGCAGTTCCTTCGTTATAGGTGTGGTTGGTGTATTCCGTAGTTCTAGCGAATGGATTTCACTCAAAACTCACCAAATGACTCCTCCCACCATATTATGATGATGCCCAAATTTTGGGCTCGATCGGAAATCAATAGGGGTAAAAAATTGGACAATTCAAGTTCAAAGGTTGTTCATTCCTTATAGGAGTGGTTTGTGTATTCCGTAGTTCTAGCGATTGGATTTCACTCAAAACACCCCAAATGACTCCTGTCACCATATTATGATGATGCCCAAGTTGTGGGCTCGATCGGAAATCAATAGGGGTATGAAATTGGACAATTCAGGTTCAAAGGCAGTTCCTTCGTTATAGGTGTGGTTGGTGTATTCCGTAGTTCTAGCGAATGGATTTCACTCAAAACTCACCAAATGACTCCTCCCACCATATTATGTTGATGCCCAAGTTTTGGGCTCGATCGGAAATCAATAGGGGTAAGAAATTGGACAATTCAGGTTCAAAGGCAGTTCGTTCCTTATAGGAGTGGTTGGTGTATTCCGTAGTTCTAGCGATCGGATTTCACTCAAAACTCAACAAATGACTCCTCCCACCATATTATGATGATGTCCAAGTGGTGGGCTCGATCGGAAATCAATAGGGGTATGAAATTGGACAATTCAGGTTCAAAGGCAGTTCGTTCCTTATAGGAGTGGTTGTTGTATTCCGTAGTTCTAGCGATCGGATTTTCCTCAAAACTCACCAAATGACTCCTCCCACCATATTATGATGTTGCCCAAGTTTTGGGCTCGATCGGAAACCCATAGGGGTAAGAAATTGGACAATTCAAGTTCGAAGGCAGTTCGTTCCGAATTGGAGTGGTTGGTGTATTGCATAGTTCTAGCGATTCGATTTCACTCAAAACTCACCAAATGACTCCTCCCACCATATTATGATGATGTCCAAGTGGTGGGCTTGTTCGGAAATCAATAGGGGTAAGAAATTGGACAATTCAAGTTCAAAGGCAGTTCGTTCCGAATTGGAGTGGTTGGTGTATTGCATAGTTCTAGCGATTGGATTTCACTCAAAACTCACCAAATGACTCCCACCATATTATGATGATTCCCAAGTTTTGGGCTCAATCGGAAATCAATAGGGTTAAGAAATTGGACAATTCAGGTTCAAAGGCAGTTCGTTCCTTATAGGAGTGGTTGGTTTATTCCGTAGTTCTAGCGATCGAATTTCAATCCAAACTCACCAAATGAATCCTCCCACCATATTATGATGATGCCCAAGTTTTGGGCTCAATCAGAAATCAATAGAGGTAACAAATTGGGCAATTCAGGTTCAAAGGCAGTTCGTTCCTTATAGGAGTGGGTGGTGTATTCTGTAGTTCTAGCGATTGGATTTCACTCAAAACTCACCAAATGACTCCTCCCACCATATTATGATGATGTGCAAGTTTTGGGCACGATCGGAAATCAATGGGGGTAAGAAATTGTACAATTCATGTTCAAAGGCATTTCGTTCCTTATAGGAGTGGTTGGTGTATTCTGTAGTTCTAGCGAATGGATTTCACTCAAAACTCACCAAAGGACTCCTCCCACCATATTATGATGATGCCCAAGTTTTGGGCTCGATCGGAAATCAATAGGGGTAAGAAATTGGACAATTCAGGTTCGAAGGCAGTTCGTTCCTTATCGGAGTGGTTGGTGTATTCCGTAGTTCTAGCTATTGGATTTCACTCAAAACTCACCAAATGACTCCTCCCACCATATTATGATGATGCCCAAGTTTTGGGCTCGATCGGAAATCAATAGGGGTAAGAAATTGGACAATTCAGGTTCAAAGGCAGTTCGTTCCTTATAGGAGTGGTTGGTGTATTCCGTAGTTCTAGCAATTGGATTTCTCTCAAAACTCACCAAATGACTCCTCCCACCATATTATGATGATTCCCAAGTTTTGGGCTCGAACGGAAGTCAATAGGGGTAAGAAATTCGACAATTCAGGTTCAAAGACAGTTCGTTCCTTATAGGAGTGGTTGGTGTATTCTGTAGTTCTAGCGATTGGATTTCACTCAAAACTCACCAAATGACTCCTCCCACCATATTATGATGATGCCAAAGTTTTGGGCTCGATCGGAAATCCATAGGGGTAAGAAATTGGACAATTCAAGTTCGATGGCAGTTCGTTCCGAATTGGAGTGGTTGGTGTACTGCATAGTTCTAGATATTGGATTTCACTCAAAACTCACCAAACGACTCCTCCCACCATATTATGATGATGCCCAAGTTGTGGGCTCGTTCGGAAATCAATAGGGGTACGAAATTGGACAATTCAGGTTCAAAGGCAGTTCGTTCGTTATAGGAGTAGTTGGTGTATTCAGTAGTTCAAGCGATTGGATTTCACTCAAAACTCACGAAATCAATCCTCCCACCATATTATGATGATGCCCAAGTTTTGGGCTCGTTCGGAAATCAATAGGGGTAAGAAATTGGACAATTCAGGTTCAAAGGCAGTTCGTTCCTTATAAGAGTGGTTGGTGTATTCTGTAGTTCTAGCGATCGGATTTCACTCAAAACTCACCAAATGACTCCTCCCACCATATTATGATGATGCCCAAGTATTGGGCTCGATCGGAAATCTAGAAGGGTAAGAAATTGGACAATTCAAGTTCAAAGACAGTTCGTTCCGAATTGGAGTGGTTGGTGTTTTGCATAGTTCTAGCGATTGGATTTCACTCAAAACTCACCAAATGACTCCTCCCACAATATTAGGATGATTCCCAAGTTTTGGGCTCGATCGTAAATCCATAGGGGTAAGAAATTGGACAATCCAGGTTCAAAGGCAGTTCGTTCCTTATAGGAGTGGTTGGTGTATTCCGTAGTTCTAGAGATTGGATTTCACTCAAAACTCACCAAATGACTCCTCCCACCATATTATGATGATGCCCAAGTTTTGGGCTTGATCGGAAATCCATAGGGGTAAGAAATTGGACAATTCAGGTTCAAAGGCAGTTCGTTCCTTATAGGAGTGGTTGGTGTACTGCATAGTTCTAGAGATTGGATTTCACTCAAAACTCACCAAATGACTCTTCCCACCATATTATGATGATGCCAAAGTTTTGGACTCGATCGGAAATCCATGGGGGTAAGAAATTGGACAATTCAAGTTCGAAGGCAGTTCGTTCCGAATTGGAGTGGTTGGTGTACTGCATAGTTCTAGAGATTGGATTTCACTCAAAACTCACCAAATGACTCCTCCCACCATGTTATGATGATGCCCAAGTTGTGGGCTCAATCTGAAACAATAAGGGTATGAAATTGGACAATTCAGATTCAAAGGCAGTTCGTTCCTAATAGGTGTGGTTGGTGTATTCCGTAGTTCTAGCGATTGGATTTCGCTCCAAACTCACCAAATGAATCCTCCCACCATATTACGATGATGCCCAAGTTTTGGGCTCGATCGGAAATCAATAGGGGTAAGAAATTGGACAATTCAGGTTCAAAGGCAGTTCGTTCCTTATAGGAGGGGGTTGGTGTATTCCGTAGTTCTAGCGATCGGATTTCACTCAAAACTCACCAAACGACTCCTCCCACCATATTATGATGATGCCCAAGTTTTGGGCTCGATTGAAAATCCATAGGGGTAATAAAATTGGACAATTCATGTTCGAAGACAGTTCGTTCCGAATTGGAGTGGTTGGTATGTTGCATAGTTCTAGCGATTGGATTTCACTCAAACCTCACCAAATGACTCCTCCCACCATATTATGATGATGCCCACGTTTTGGGCTCGATCGGAAATCAATAGGGGTAAGAAATTAGACAATTCAGGTTCGAGGGCAGTTCGTTCCTTATTGGAGTGGTTGGTGTATTCCGTAGATCTAGCGATTGGATTTCACTCAAAACTCACCAAATGACTCCTCCCACCATATTATGATGATGCCCAAGTTTTGGGCTCGATTGGAAATCAGTAGGGGTAAGAATTTGGACAATTCAGGTTCAAAGGCAGTTTGTTCCTTATAGGAGTGGTTGGTGTATTCCGTAGTTCTAGAGATTGGATTTCACTCAAAACTCACCAAATGACTCCTCCCACCATATTATGATGATGCCCAAGTTTTGGGCTCGATCGGAAATCAAAAGGGGCAAGAAATTGGACAATTCAGGTTCAAAGGCAGTTCGTTCCTTATAGGAGTGGTTGGTGTATTCTGTAGTTCTAGCGATTGGATTTCACTCAAAACTCACCAAATGACTCCTCCCACCATATTATGATGATGCCAAATTTTTGGGCTCGATCGGAAATCCATAGGGGTAAGAAATTTGACAATTCATGTTCGAAGGCAGTTCTTTCAGAATTGGAGTGGTTGGTGTACTGCATAGTTCTAGAGATTGGATTTCACTCAAAACTCACCAAATGACTCCTCCCACCATATTATGATGATGCCCAAGTTTTGGGCTCGATCGGAAATCCAAAGGGGTTAGAAATTGGACAATTCAAGTTCGTAGGCAGTTCGTTCCGAATTGGAGTGGTTGGTGTATTGCATAGTTCTAGCGATTGGATTTCACTCAAAACTCACCAAATGACTCCTCCCACCATTTTATGATGATGCCCCAGTTGTGGGCTCGATCGGAAATCAATAGGGGTATGAAATTGGACAATTCAGGTTCAATGGCAGTTCGTTCCTAATAGGTGTGGTTGGTGTATTCCGTAGTTCTAGCGATTGGATTTCGCTCCAAACTCACCAAATGAATCCTCCCACCATATTACGATGGTGCCCAAGTTTTGGGCTCGATCGGAAATCAATAGGGGTAAGAAATTGGACAATTCAGGTTCAAAGGCAGTTCGTTCCTTACAGGAGGGGGTTGGTGTATTCCGTAGTTCTAGCGATCGGATTTCACTCAAAACTCACCAAACGACTCCTCCCACCATATTATGATGATGCCCAAGTTTTGGGCTCGATTGGAAATCCATAGGGGTAAGAAATTGGACAATTCATGTTCGAAGACAGTTCGTTTCGAATTGGAGTGGTTGGTATGTTGCATAGTTCTAGCGATTGGATTTCACTCAAAACTCCCCAAATGAATCCTCCCACCATATTATGATGATGCCCAAGTTTTGGGCTCGATCGGAAATCCATAAGGGTAAGAAATTGGACAATTCAGGTTCAAAGGAAGTTCGTTCCTTGTAGGAGTGGTTGGTGTATTCCGTAGTTCTAGCGATTGGATTTCTCTCAAAACACACCAAATGACTCCTCCCACCATATTATGATGATGCCAAAGTTTTGGGCTCGATCGGAAATCCATAGGGGTAAGAAATTGGACAATTCATGTTCGAAGGCAGTTCGTTCAGAATTGGAGTGGTTGGTGTCCTGCATAGTTCTAGAGATTGGATTTCAGTCAAAACTCACCAACTGACTCCTGCCACCATATTATGATGATGCCCAAGTTTTGGGCTCGATCGTAAATCCATAGGGGTAAGAAATTGGACAATTCAAGTTCGAAGACAGTTCGTTCCGAATTGGAGTGGTTGGTGTATTGCATAGTTCTAGCGATTGGATTTCACCCAAAACTCACCAAATGACTCCTCCCACCATATTATGTTGATGCCCAAGTTTTAGGCTCGATCGGAAATCAATAGGGGTAAGAAATTGGACAATTCAGGTTCAAAGGCAATTCGTTCCTTATAGGAGTGGTTGGTGTATTCCGTAGTTCTAGCGATCGGATTTCACTCAAAACTCACCAAATGACTCCTCCCACCAAATTATGATGATGCCCAAGTTTTGGGCTCGATCGGAAATCCATAGGGGTAGGAAAATGGACTATTCAAGTTCGAAGACAGTTCGTTCCGAATTGGAGTGGTTGGTGTATTCCATAGTTCTAGCAATTGGATTTCACTCAAAAGTCACCAAATGACTCCTCCCACCATATTATGATGATGCCGAAGTTTTGGGCTCGATCGGAAATCAATAGGGGTAAGATATTGGACAATTCAGGTTCAGGGGCCATTCGTTCCTTATAGGAGTGGTTGGTGTATTCCGTAGTTCTAGCGATTGGATTTCTCTCAAAACTCACCAAATTACTCCTCCCACCATATTATGATGATGCCCAAGTTTTGGGCTCGATCGGAAACCCATAGGGGTAAGAAATTGGACAATTCATGTTCGAAGGCAGTTCGTTCAGAATTGGAGTGGTTGGTGTCCTGCATAGTTCTAGAGATTGGATTTCAGTCAAAACTCACCAAATGACTCCTCCCACCATATTATGATGATGCCCAAGTTTTGGGCTCGATCGGAAATCAATTGGGGTAAGAAATTGGACAATTCAGGTTCAAGGGCAGTTCGTTCCTTATAGGAGTGGTTGGTGTATTCCGCAGTTCTAGCGATTGGATTTCACTCAAAACTCACCAAATGACTCCTCTTGCGATATTATGATGATGCCCAAGTTTTGGGCTCGATCGGAAGTGCAATGGGGTAAGAAATTGGACAATTCAAGTTCGAAGACAGTTCGTTCCGAATTGGAGTGGTTGGTGTATTGCATAGTTCTAGCGATCGGATTTCACTCAAAACTCACCAAATGACTCCTCCCACCATATTATGATGATGCCCAAGTATTGGGCTCGATCGGAAATCAATAGCGGTAAGAAATTGGACAATTCGGGTTCAAAGGATGTTCGTTCCTTATAGGAGAGGTTGGTGTATTCCGTAGTTCTAGCGATTGGATTTCACTCAAAACTCACCAAATGACTCCTCCCACCATATTATGATGATGTCCAAGTTTTGGGCTCGATCGGCAATCAATAGGGGTAAGAAATTGGACAATTAAGGTTCAAAGGCAATTGAATCCTTATAGGAGTGATCGGTGTATTCCGTAGTTCTAGCGATTGGATTTCACTCAAAACTCACCAAATGACTACTTCCACCATATTGTGATGACGGCCAAGTTTTGGGCTCGATCGGAAATCAATAGGGGTAAGAAATTGGACAATTCGTGTTCAAGGGCAGTTCGTTCCTTATAGGAGTGGTTGGTGTATTCCGTAGTTCTAGCGATTGGATTTCACTCAAAACTCACCAAATGACTCCTCCCACGATATTATGATGATGCCAAAGTTTTGGGCTCGATCGGAAATCGATAGGGGTAAGAAATTGGACAATTCGTGTTCAAGGGCAGTTCGTCCCTTATAGGAGTGGTTGGTGTATTCCGTAGTTCTAGCGATTGGATTTCACTGAAAACACAACAAATGACTCCTCCCACCATATTATGATGATGCCCAAGTTTTGGGCTCGATCGGAAATTAATAGGGGTAAGAAATTGGACAATTCATGTTCAAAGGATGTTCATTCCTTATAGGAGTGGTTGGTGTATTCCGTAGTTCTAGCGATTGGATTTCACTGAAAACTCACCAAATGACTCCTCCCACCATATTGTGGGGATACCCAAGTTTTGGGCTCGATCGGAAATCAATAGGGGTAAGAAATTGGGCAACTCAGGTTCAAAGCCAGTTCGTTCCTTATAGGAGTTGTTGGTGTATTCCGTAGTTCTAGCGATTGGATTTCTCTCAAAACTCACCAAATGACTCCTCCCACAATATTGTGATGATGCCCAAGTTTTGGGCTCGATCGGAAATCAATAGGGGTAAGAAATTGGACAATTCAGGTTTAAAAGGAAGTTCGTTCCTTATAGGATTGGTTGGTGTTTTCCGTAGTTCTAGCGATTGGATTTCACTCAAAACACAACAAATGACTCCTCCCACCATATTATGATGATGCCCAAGTTTTGGGCTCGATCGGAAATCAATAGGGGTAAAAATTGGACAATTCAGGTTTAAAAGGAAGTTCGTTCCTTATAGGATTGGTTGGTGTATTCCGTAGTTCTAGCGATTGGATTTCACGCAAAACTCACCAAATGACTCCTCCCACCATATTATGGTGATGCCCAAGTTTTGGGCTCGATCGGAAATCAATAGGGGTTAGAAATTGGACAATTCAGTTTCAAAGGCAGTTCTTTCCTTATAGGAGTGGTTGGTGTATTCCGTAGTTCTAGCGATTGGATTTCACTCAAAACTCACCAAATGACTCCTCCCACCATATTGTGATGATGCCCAAGTTTTGGGCTCGATCGGAAATCAATAGGTGTAAGAAATTGGACAATTCAGGTTCGAAGGCATTTCGTTCCTTACATGAGTGGTTGGTGTATTCCATAGTTCTAGCAATTGGATTTCACTCAAAACTCACCAAATGACTCCTCCCACCATACTATGTTGATGCCCAAGTTTTGGGTTCGATCGGAAATCAATAGGGCTATGAAATTGGACAATTCAGGTTCAAAGGCATTTCGTTCCTTATCGGATCGCTTGGTGTATTCCGTAGTTCTAGTGATTGGATTTCACTCAAAACTCACCAAATGACTCCTCCCACCATATTATGGTGATGCCCAAGTTTTGGGCTCGATCAGAAATCAATAGGGGTAAGAAATCGGACAATTCAGGTTCGAAGGCAGTTCTTTCCTTACAGGTGCGGCTGGTGTATTCCGTAGTTCTAGTGATTGGATTTCACTCAAAACTCACCAAATGACTCCTCCTACCATATTATGATGATGCCCAAGTTTTGGGATCGATCAGAAATCAAGTGGGGTAAGAAATTGGTAAATTCAGGTTCAAAGGCAGTTCGTTCCTTATAGGAGTGGCTGGGGTATTCCGTAGTTCTAGCGATTGGATTTCACTCAAACCTCCCCACATGACTCCTCCCACCATATTATGATGATGCCCAAGTTTTGGGCTCAATCGGAAATCAATAGGGGTAAGAAATTGGACAATTCAGGTTCAAAGGCAGTTCGTTCCTTATAGGAGTGGTTGGTGTATTACGTAGTTCTAGCGATTGGATTTCACTCAAAACTCACCAAATGACTCCTCCCACCGTATTATGATGATACCCATGCTTTGGGCTTGAACGGAAATCAGTCGGAGTAAGAAATTGGACAATTCAGGTTCAAAGGCAGTTCATTCCTTATGGGAGTGGTTGGTGTATTCCGTAGTTCTAGCAATTGGATTTCACTCAAAACTCACCAAATGACTCCTCCCACCATATTATGTTGAGGCCCAAGTTTTGGGTTCGATCGGAAATCAATAGGGCTATGAAATTGGACAATTCAGGTTCAAAGGCATTTCGTTCCTTATCGGATCGCTTGGTGTATTCCGTAGTTCTAGTGATTGGATTTCACTCAAAACTCACCAAATGACTCCTCCCACCATATTATGGTGATGCCCAAGTTTTGGGCTCGATCAGAAATCAATAGGGGTAAGAAATCGGACAATTCAAGTTCGAAGGCAGTTCTTTCCTTACAGGTGCGGCTGGTGTATTCCGTAGTTCTAGCGATTGGATTTCACTCCAAACTCACCAAATGACTCCTCCCACCATATTAAGATGATGCCCAAGTTTTCGACTCGATCGGAAATCAATTGGGGTAAGAAATTGGACAATTCAGGTTCAAAGGCAGTTCGTTCCTTATAGGAGTGGTTGGTGTATTCTGTAGTTCTAGCGATTGGATTTCACCCAAAACTCACCAAATGACTCCTCCCACCATATTATGATGATGCCCAAGTTTTGGGCTCGATCGGAAATAAATACGGGTAAGAAATTGGACAATTCAGGTTCAAAGGCAGTTCGTTCCTTATAGGAGTGGCTGGTGTATTCCGAAGTTCTAGCGATTGGATTTCACCCAAAACTCACCATATGACTCCTCCCACCATATTATGATGATGCGCAAGTTTTGGGCTCGATCGGAAATCAATAGGGGCAAGAAATTGGACAATTCAGGGTCAAAGGCAGTTCGTTCCTTATAGGAGTGGCTGGTGTATTCCGTGGTTCTAGCGATTGGATTTCACTCAAAACTCACCAAATGACTCCTCCCACCATTTTATGATGATGCCCAAGTTTTGGGCTCGATCGGAAATCAATAGGGGTAAGAAATTGGACAATTCAGGTTCAAAGGCAATTCGTTCCTTATAGGAGTGGTTGGTGTATTCCATAGTTCTAGCGATTGGATTTCACTCAAAACTCCCCAAATGACTCCTCTCACCATATTATGATGAAGCCCAAGTTTTGGGCTCGATCGGAAATGAATAGGGGTAAGAAATTGGACAATTCAGGTTCAAAGGCAGTTCATTCCTTATAGGAGTGGTTGGTGTATTCTGTAGTTCTAGCGATTGGATTTCACTCAAAACTCACCAAATGACTCCTCCCACCATATTATGATGATGCCCAAGTTTTGGGCTCGATCGGAAATCAATAGGTGTAAGAAATTGGACAATTCAGGTTCGAAGGCATTTCGTTCCTTACAGGTGTGGCTGGAGAATTCCGTAGTTCTAGCTATTGGATTTCACTCAAAACTCACCAAACGACTCCTCCCACCATATTATGATGATGCCCAAGTTTTGGGCTCGATCGGAAATCAATGGGGGTAAGAAATTGGACAATTCATGTTCAAAGGCAGTTCGTTCCTTATAGGACTGGTTGGGGTATTCCGTAGTTCTAGCGATTGGATTTCACTCAAAACTAACCAAATGACTCCTCCCACCATATTTTGATGATGCCCAAGTTTTGGGTTCAATCGGAAATCAATAGTGGTAAGAAATTGGACAATTCAGGTTCAAAGGCAATTCGTTCCTTATAGGACCGGTCGGTGTATTCCGTAGTTCTAGCGATTGGATTTCACTCAAAAGTTACCAAATGACTCCTCCCGCAATATTATGATGATGGCCAAGTTTTGAGCTCGATCGGAAATCAATGGGGGTAAGAAATTGGACAATTCATGTTCAAAGGCAGTTCGTTCCTTATAGGAGTGGTTGGGGTATTCCGTAGTTCTAGCGATTGGATTTCACTCAAAACTCACCAAATGACTCGTCCCACCATATTATGATGAATTCCAAGTTTTGGGTTCGATCGGAAATCAATAGGGGTAAGAGATTGGACAATTCAGGTTCATACGCAGTTCGTTCCTTATAGGAGTGGTTGGTGTATTCCGTAGTTCTAGCGATTGGATTTCACTCAAAACTCACCAAATGACTCCTCCCACCATAATATGATGATGCCCAAGTTTTGGGCTCGATCGAAAATCCAGAGGGGTAAGAAATTGGACAATTCAAGTTCGAGGACAGTTCGTTCCGAATTGGAGTGGTTGGTGTATTGCATAGTTCTAGCGATTGGATTTCACTCAAAACTCACCAAATGACTCCTCCCACCATATTATGATGATGCCCAAGTTTTGGGCTCGATCGGAAATCCAGAGGGGTAAGAAATTGGACAATTCAAGTTCGAAGACAGTTCGTTCCGAATTGTGGTGGTTGGTGTATTGTATAGTTCTAGCGATTCGATTTCACTCAAAACTCACCAAATGACTCCTCCCACCATATTATGATGATGCCCAAGTTTTGGGCTCGATCGGAAATCAATAGGGGTAAGAAATTGGACAATTCAGGTTCAAAGGCAGTTCGTTCCTTATAGGAGTGGCTGGTGTATTCCGTAGTTCTAGCGATTGGATTTCACTCAAAAGTCACCAAACGACTCCTCCCATATGATGATGCCCAAGTTTTGGGCTCGATCGGAAATCCATAGGGGTAAGAAATTGGACAATTCAGGTTTAAAGGCAGTTCTTTCCTTATAGGAGTGGCTGGTGTATTCCGCAGTTCTAGCGATTGGATTTCACTCAAAACTCACCAAATGACTCCTCCCACCGTAATAGGATGATGGTCAAGTTTTGGGCTCGATCGGAATTCAATAGGGGTAAGAAATTGGACAATTCAGGTTCAAAGGCAGTTCGTTCCTTATAGGAGTGGTTCGTGTATTCCGCAGTTGTAGCGATTGGATTTCACTCAAAACTCACCAAATGACTCCTCCCACCATATTATGATGATTCCCAAGTTTAGGGTTCGATCGGAAATCAATAGGGGTAAGAAATTGGACAATTCAGGTTCAAAGGCAGTTCGTTCCTTATAGGAGTGGTTGGTGTATTCCGTAGTTCTAGCAATTGGATTTCACTCAAAACTCACCAACTGACTCCTCCCTGCATATTATGATGATGCCCAAGTTTTGGGCACGATCGGAAGTCCAATGGGGTAAGAAACTGGACAATTCAAGTTCGAAGACAGTTCGTACCGAATTGGAGTGGTTTATGTATTGCATAGTTCTTGCAATTGGATTTCCCCCAAAACACACCAAATGACTCCTCCCACCATATTATGATGATGTCCAAGTTTTGGGCTCGATCGGAAATCAATAGGGGTAAAAAATTGGACAATCCAGGTTCTTAGGCAGTTCGTTCCTTATTGGAGTGGTTGGTGTATTACATAGTTCTAGCGATTGGATTTCACTCAAAACACACCAAATGACTCCTCCCACCATATTATGATGATGCCCAGGTTTTGGCTCGATCGGAAATCAATAGGGGTAAGAAATAGGACAATTCAGGTTCAATGGCAGTTCGTTCCTTATAGGAGTGGTTGGTGTATTCCGTAGTTCTAGCCATTGGATTTCACTCAAAACCCACCAAATGACTCCTCCCACCATATTATGATGATGCCCAAGTTTTGGGCTCGATCGGAAATCAATAGGGGTGAGAAATTGGACAATTCAGGTTGAAAGGCAGTTCGTTCCTTATAGGAGTGGTTGGTGTATTCCGTAGTTCTAGCGATGGGATTTCACTCAAAACTCACCAAATGACTCCTCCCACCATATTTTCATGATGCCCAAGTTTTGGGCTCGATCGGAAATCCATAGGGGTAAGAAATTGGACAATTCAAGTTCGAAGGCAGTTCATTCCAAATTGGAGTGGTTGGTGTATTGCATAGTTCTAGCGATTGGATTTCACTCCAAACTCTCCAAATAACTCCTCCCACCATATTATGATGATGCCCAAGTTTTGGGCTCGATCGGAAATCAATAGGGGTAAGAAATTGGACAATTCAGGTTCAAAGGCAGTTCGTTCCTTATAGGAGTGGTTGGTGTATTCCGTAGTTCTAGCGATTGGATTTCACTCAAAACTCACCAAATGACTCCTCCCACCATATTATGATGATGCCCAAGTTTTCGGCTCGATCGGAAATCAATTGGGGTAAGAAATTGGACAATTCAGGTTCAAAGGCAGTTCGTTCGGTATAGGAGTGGTTGGTGTATTCCGTAGTTCTAGCCATTGGATTTCACTCAAAACTCACCAAATGACTCCTCCCACCATATTATGATGATGCCCAAGTTTTGGGCTCGATCGGAAATCAATAGGGGTAAGAAATTGGACAATTCAGTTTCAAAGGCAGTTCGTTCCTTATAGGAGTGGCTGGTGTATTTCGTAGTTCTAGCGATTGGATTTCACTCAAAAGTCACCAAACGACTCCTCCCATATGATGATGCCCAAGTTTTGGGCTCGATCGGAAATCCATAGGGGTAAGAAATTGGACAATTCAGGTTTAAAGGCAGTTCTTTCCTTATAGGAGTGGCTGGTGTATTCCGCAGTTCTAGCGATTGGATTTCACTCAAAACTCACCAAATGACTCCTCCCACCGTAATAGGATGATGGTCAAGTTTTGGGCTCGATCGGAATTCAATAGGGGTAAGAAATTGGACAATTCAGGTTCAAAGGCAGTTCGTTCCTTATAGGAGTGGTTGTGTATTCCTTAGTTCTGGCGATTGGATTTCACTCAAAACTCACCAAATAACTCCTCCCACCATATTATGATGATGCCCAAGTTCTGGGCTCGATCGGAAATCCATAGGGGTAAGAAATTGGACAATTCAGGTTCAAAGGCAGTTCGTTCCCTATAGGAGTGGTTGGTGTATTCCGTAGTTCTAGCGATTGGATTTAACTCAAAACTCACCAAATGACTCCTCCTACCATATTATGATGATGTCCAAGTTTTGGGATCGATCAGAAATCAATAGGGGTAAGAAATTGGACAATTCAGGTTCAAAGGCAGTTCGTTCCTTATAGGAGTGGTTGATGTATTCCGTAGTTCTAGCGATTGGATTTTACTCAAAACTCACCAAACGACTCCTCCCATCATATTATGATGATGCCCAAGTTTTGGGCTCGATCGGAAATCCATAGGGGTAAGAAATTGAACAATTCAAGTTCGAAAGCAGTTCGTTCTGAATTGGAGTGGTTGGTGTATTGCATAGTTCTAGCGATTGAATTTCACTCAAAACCCACCAAATCACTCCTCCCACAATATTATGATGATGCCCAAGTTTTGGGTTCGATTGGAAATCAATAGGAGTAAGAAATTGGACAATTCAGGTTGAAAGGCAGTTCGTTCCTTATAGGAGTGGTTGTGTATTCCATAGTTCTAGCGATTGGATTTCACTCAAAACTCTCAAAATGACTCCTCCCACGATATTATGATGATGCCCAAGTTTAGGTTTCGATCGGAAATCAATAGGGGTAAGAAATTGGACAATTCAGGTTCAAAGGCAGTTCGTTCCCTATAGGAGTGGTTGGTGTATTCCGTAGTTCTAGCGATTGGATTTAACTCAAAACTCACCAAATGACTCCTCCTACCATATTATGATGATGTCCAAGTTTTGGGATCGATCAGAAATCAATAGGGGTAAGAAATTGGACAATTCAGGTTCAAAGGCAGTTCGTTCCTTATAGGAGTGGTTGATGTATTCCGTAGTTCTAGCCATTAGATTTCACTCAAAACTCACCAAATGACTCCTCCCACCATATTATGATGATGCCCAAGTTTTGGGCTCGATCGGAAATCAATAGGGGTAAGAAATTGGACAATTCAGGTTCAAAGGCAGTTCGTTCCTTATAGGAGTGGTTGGTGTATTCCGTAGTTCTAGCGATGGGATTTCACTCAAAACTCACCAAATGACTCCTCCCACCATATTTTGATGATGCCCAAGTTTTGGGCTCGATCGGAAATCAATAGGGGTAAGAAATTGGACAATTCAGGTTCAAAGGCAATTCGTTCCTTATAGGAGTGGTTGGTGGATTCCGTAGTTCTAGCGATTGGATTTCACTCAAAACTCACCAAATGACTCCTCCCACCATATTATGTTGAGGCCCTACTTTTGGGCTCGATCGGAAATCAATAGGGGTAAGAAATTGGACAATTCAGGTTCAAAGGCTGTTCGTTCTTTATAGGAGTGGTTCGTGTATTCCGTAGTTGTAGCGATTGGATTTCACTCAAAACTCACCAAATGACTCCTCCCACCATATTATGATGATTCCCAAGTTTAGGGCTCGATCGGAAATCAATAGGGGTAAGAAATTGGACAATTCAGGTTCAAAGGCAGTTCATTCCTTATAAGAGTGGTTGGTGTATTCCGTAGTTCTGGCGATTGGATTTCACTCAAAACTCACCAACTGACTCCTCCCTGCATATTATGATGATGCCCAAGTTTTGGGCACGATCGGAAGTCCAATGGGGTAAGAAATTGGACAATTCAAGTTCGTAGGCAGTTCGTTCCAAATTGGAGTGGTTGGTGTATTGCATAGTTCTAGCGATTGGATTTCACTCCAAACTCTCCAAATAACTCCTCCCACCATATTATGCTGATGCCCAAGTTTTGGGCTCGATCGGAAATCAATAGGGGTAAGAAATTGGACAATTCAGGTTCAAAGGCAGTTCGTTCCCTATAGGAGTGGTTGGTGTATTCCGTAGTTCTAGCGATTGGATTTAACTCAAAACTCACCAAATGACTCCTCCTACCATATTATGATGATGTCCAAGTTTTGGGATCGATCAGAAATCAATAGGGGTAAGAAATTGGACAATTCAGGTTCAAAGGCAGTTCGTTCCTTATAGGAGTGGTTGATGTATTCCGTAGTTCTAGCGATTGGATTTTACTCAAAACTCACCAAACGACTCCTCCCATCATATTATGATGATGCCCAAGTTTTGGGCTCGATCGGAAATCCATAGGGGTAAGAAATTGAACAATTCAAGTTCGAAAGCAGTTCGTTCTGAATTGGAGTGGTTGGTGTATTGCATAGTTCTAGCGATTGAATTTCACTCAAAACCCACCAAATCACTCCTCCCACAATATTATGATGATGCCCAAGTTTTGGGTTCGATTGGAAATCAATAGGAGTAAGAAATTGGACAATTCAGGTTGAAAGGCAGTTCGTTCCTTATAGGAGTGGTTGTGTATTCCATAGTTCTAGCGATTGGATTTCACTCAAAACTCTCAAAATGACTCCTCCCACGATATTATGATGATGCCCAAGTTTAGGTTTCGATCGGAAATCAATAGGGGTAAGAAATTGGACAATTCAGGTTCAAAGGCAGTTCGTTCCCTATAGGAGTGGTTGGTGTATTCCGTAGTTCTAGCGATTGGATTTAACTCAAAACTCACCAAATGACTCCTCCTACCATATTATGATGATGTCCAAGTTTTGGGATCGATCAGAAATCAATAGGGGTAAGAAATTGGACAATTCAGGTTCAAAGGCAGTTCGTTCCTTATAGGAGTGGTTGATGTATTCCGTAGTTCTAGCCATTAGATTTCACTCAAAACTCACCAAATGACTCCTCCCACCATATTATGATGATGCCCAAGTTTTGGGCTCGATCGGAAATCAATAGGGGTAAGAAATTGGACAATTCAGGTTCAAAGGCAGTTCGTTCCTTATAGGAGTGGTTGGTGTATTCCGTAGTTCTAGCGATGGGATTTCACTCAAAACTCACCAAATGACTCCTCCCACCATATTTTGATGATGCCCAAGTTTTGGGCTCGATCGGAAATCAATAGGGGTAAGAAATTGGACAATTCAGGTTCAAAGGCAATTCGTTCCTTATAGGAGTGGTTGGTGGATTCCGTAGTTCTAGCGATTGGATTTCACTCAAAACTCACCAAATGACTCCTCCCACCATATTATGTTGAGGCCCTACTTTTGGGCTCGATCGGAAATCAATAGGGGTAAGAAATTGGACAATTCAGGTTCAAAGGCTGTTCGTTCTTTATAGGAGTGGTTCGTGTATTCCGTAGTTGTAGCGATTGGATTTCACTCAAAACTCACCAAATGACTCCTCCCACCATATTATGATGATTCCCAAGTTTAGGGCTCGATCGGAAATCAATAGGGGTAAGAAATTGGACAATTCAGGTTCAAAGGCAGTTCATTCCTTATAAGAGTGGTTGGTGTATTCCGTAGTTCTGGCGATTGGATTTCACTCAAAACTCACCAACTGACTCCTCCCTGCATATTATGATGATGCCCAAGTTTTGGGCACGATCGGAAGTCCAATGGGGTAAGAAATTGGACAATTCAAGTTCGTAGGCAGTTCGTTCCAAATTGGAGTGGTTGGTGTATTGCATAGTTCTAGCGATTGGATTTCACTCCAAACTCTCCAAATAACTCCTCCCACCATATTATGCTGATGCCCAAGTTTTGGGCTCGATCGGAAATCAATAGGGGTAAGAAATTGGACAATTCAGGTTCAAAGGCAGTTCGTTACTTATAGGAGTGGTTCGTGTATTCCGTAGTTGTAGCGATTGGATTTCACTCAAAACTCACCAAATGACTCCAACCAACCATATTATGATGATACCCAAGTTTAGGGCTCGATCGGAAATCATTAGGGGTAAGAAATTGGACAATTCTGGTTCAAAGGTAGTTCGTTCCTTATAGGAGTGGTTCGTGTATTCCGTAGTTGTAGCGATTTGATTTCACTCAAAACTCACCAAATGACTCCTCCCACCATATTATGATGATTCCCAAGTTTAGGGCTCGATCGGAAATCAATAGGGGTAAGAAATTGGACAATTCAGGTTCAAAGGCAGTTCGTTCCTTATAGGAGTGGTTGGTGTATTCCGTAGTTCTGGCGATTGGATTTCACTCAAAACTCACCAACTGACTCCTCCCTGCATATTATGACGATGCCCAAGTTTTGGGCACGATCGGAAGTCAAATGGGGTAAGAAATTGGACAATTCAAGTTCGAAAACAGTTCGTACCGAATTGGAGTGGTTTATGTATTGCATAATTCTTGCAATTGGATTTCCCCCAAATCACACCAAATGACTCCTCCCACCATATTATGATGTTGCCCTAGTTTTGGGCTCGATCGGAAATCAATAAGGGTAAGAAATTGGACAATTCAGGTTCGAAGGCAGTTCTTTCCTTATAGGAGTGGTTGGTGTATTCCGTAGTTCTAGCGATTGGATTTCACTCAAAACTCACCAAATGACTCCTCCCACCATATTATGATGATGCCCAAGTTTTGGGCTCGATCGGAAATCAATAGGGGTAAGAAATTGGACAATTCAAGTTCGAAGGCAGTTCGTTCCAAATTGGAGTGGTTGGTGTATTACATAGTTCTAGCGATTGGATTTCACTCAAAACTCACCAAATGACTCCTCCCACCATATTATGATGATGCCCAAGTTTTGGGCTCGATCGGAAATCAATAGGGGTAAGAAATTGGACAATTCAGGTTCAAAGGCAGTTCTTTCCTTATAGGAGTGGTTGATGTATTCCGTAGTTCTAGCGATTGGATTTCACTCAAAACTCACCAAATGACTCCTCCAACCATATTATGATAATGCCCAAGTTTTGGGCTCGATCGAAAATCCATAGGGGTGAGAAATTGGACAATTCAAGTTCGTAGGTAGTTCGTTCCGAATTGGAGTGGTTAGTGTATTGCATAGTTCTGCCGATTGGATTTCACTCAAAACTCACCAAATGACTCCTCCCACAATATTATGATGATGCCCAAGTTTTGGGCTCGATCGGAAATCAATAGGGGTAAGAAATTGGACAGTTAAAGTTAGAAGACAGTTCGTTCCGAATTGGAGTGGTTGGTGCATTGCATAGTTCTAGCAATTGGATTTCACTCAACACTAACCAAATGACGCCTCCCACCATATTATGATGATGCCCAAGTTTTGGGCTCGATCTGAAATCAATAGGGGTAAGAAATTGGACAATTCAACTTCGAAGGCAGTTCGTTCCAAATTGGAGTGGTTGGTGTATTACATAGTTCTAGCGATTGGATTTCACTCAAAACACACCAAATGACTCCTCCCACCATATTATGATGATGCCCAAGTTTTGGGCTCGATCGGAAATCAATAGGGGTAAGAAATTGGACAATTCAGGTTCAAAGGCAGTTCGTTCCGTATAGGAGTGGTTGGTGTATTCCGTAGTTCTAGCCATTGGATTTCACTCAAAACTCACCAAATGACTCCTCCCACCATATTATGATGATGCCCAAGTTTTGGGCTCGATCGGAAATCAATAAGGGTAAGAAATTGGACAATTCAGTCTCAAAGGCAGTTCGTTCCTTATAGGAGTGGCTGGTGTATTCCGTAGTTTCAGCGAGTGGATTTCACTCAAAACTCACCAAATGACTCCTCCCACCATATTATGATGATGCCCAAGTTTTGGGCAGGATCGTGAATCAATAGGGGTAAGAATTTGGACAATTCAGGTTCAAAGGCAATTCGTTCCTTATAGGAGTGGTTGGTGTATTCCGTAGTTCTAGTGGTTGGATTTCACTCAAAACTCACCAAATGACTCCTCCCACCATATTATGATGATGCCCAAGTTTTGGGCTCGATCGGAAATGAATAGGGGTAAGAAATTGGACAATTCAGGTTCAAAGGCAGTCCGATCCTTATAGTAGTGGTTGGTGTATTCCGTAGTTCTAGCGATTCGATTTCACTCAAAACTCACCAAATGACTCCTCCCACCATATTATGGCGATGCCCAACTTTTGGGCTCGATCGGAAATCAATAGGGGTAAGAAATTGGACAATTCAGGTTCAAAGGCAGTTCGTTCCTTATAGGAGTGGCTGGTGTATTCTGTAGTTCTAGCGATTGGATTTCACTCAAAACTCACCAAATGACTCCTCCCATCATATTATGATGATTCCCAAGTTTGGGCTCGATCGGAAATCTGATCGGTTCATAATTGTATGTCATTTTGTACCCTTCTAGCTTATGATTTGGTTATGTTATTGAGTTAAACTTGTGCTTTTAATTTATTTTCTGTTTTGATAAGTCCATAATTTCATACACTTGCATGCCTTCTTTACTTAGTGATTTTTCTTAGTTTCTCTTTATTTTTGAGTCACTTACCTCTGTTTGTGTGTTTTGTAGGTTAAGATAGCAAGAGATAACATTTGATGCAATCCATGCATGCTATGGGCTGATTGGCATATGAGGAATATGAGCTTAAAGACAAACACATTTTGGCTACAACCCCTTTCCAGCCCAATTTCGAAGGTCAACTTCTTGGCCTTGGATCAGCATGCTATGGGGCTCGAATGAGGTGAAGATCTTCATGAAACTTGTTCCAATGGGTGTCTACTACAACATATCCAAATTTCAGCCTAATTGGACATTTGTGGAGAGCTCAGCTCGTCCAACACCCAACCTTGCTCAGCAGGATTTGCAGCTGCCAGCTTTTTGCCATGTGCCTCTTTTTAGCCATGTGCCTCACCCTAGCTATATCTGACTTTGTACTCAACATAATGAGTGAAGTGGGGAGGCATTACAGCTATTAAAGAGAAAGCAAGAGCATATTTGTGAAGACAAAAATACATCATGGCAAAGGGGACAAGGAGGAGACAAAGGTTAAAGTGCCATGGTGGAAAGGAGAGAGAGAAGAAGGAGGAATGATGAGAGGCATTTTTGCTTCAGCCTTTGAACATGGGAATTGAATTGGCAGATCACTTTGGAGCTGGAGATCAGCTTTTGAGCTACTAAAGAGAAGCATATGCATGCATGTGAAGCAAAAGAAAGAAATGAAATGAAGTCAATTCCAGTCCCTGTTTCGGCAGCCACCTTGCAGTGGCCAAAACGTACACTTCTACTGCTCCGATGGAAATACTTTCTTCATAGATGTTGTTCCAATGGGTGTCTAGTATAACATATCCAAATTTGAGCCCCATTGGATACGTTTTGAAACCTGTGGCCTTCCTACACCAAGTCTGGGTCAGAAGAATCGTTTTTCAGCAAGCAAAAGGCAACCACATGGGTTGGCAGCAAAAGGCAGCCACAACACCTTTGAACCCATGTGAAGAAAGCTTGGAGTGCAGCAAAAGAAGTATGGGATGGAATTGTTTCCAACCACACTAACATAGACAAGATGAGGTGGGAGTTATGGGTTGTATTAAAGAAGGAATGGTGGTGTTGAATTTCATCATAATGTTCCTCCCTCTTAGCCCTATAAATAGAGAAGCCTTCAAGCTTCAAAAATCACACCCCAAGGGGGGAGCTCTCAAACACTTCTCTAGAGCTCCCTTCCCTTCTCTCCCTCAAATTCTCTTAGTTTCCTTTCAAGTTGTCAATTGTTGTAACAAATGAGTTTACTAAATTTTCCTTCAAGTTTTCTTAGTTCTACTTTACTTTTATTTGTAATGTACATTCTTGCTTAAGTATTCAAGTTTAATTAGTTTCCAAGTTTCAATTATGGTTTTTGTTCTTATTCATTATGCTTATAAGTTAATATGCTAGTTTGAATGATTGATCACCACTTAGGCTTGCATGTTAGCTATCTTGGTTTGAATTAAGAGTAGACACCATGCTTTAATTCGAATTGAACTATGAATAGGAAGAGTATGTATGGACATTCGACAACAAGGATTAGATACATGCTTGGTTGTTTAAATTGTTCTTCTATGCTTAATGGGTTCCTAATGCTTAATTTTAGGTTAGACAACAAATGATCAAATTAGGGAATTAGGAACACAAGGTTATGACCAAACACCATGGCTTAATCATACTTTAGCTAGAATCAATCCGTTAATCTAATTGAACTTGGGAACTTATTTGCTTGAGTTATTTCCTTTTTCTTGTTTTATTTATTTTCTTTTTCATTTCTGTTTTGTGTAGGAAAATGAATTGGATCATTCAATCACCAATCCTCGTGGGATCGACCTCGCACTTACATATGCTATACAACCAAACGGTTCGTGCACTTGCGAGTATCACAAGTTGAGGATGCAGCTGAATCTATTTTTGATGCAGTGAATTCGACGCAACAAAATCCATAGGGGTTTGAAATTGGACAATCCAAGTTCGAAGGCAGTTCGTTCCGAATTGGAGTGGTTGGTGTATTGCATAGTTCTATCGATTGGATTTCACTCAAAACTCTCCAAATGACTCCTCCCACCATGTTATGATGATGCCCAAGTTTTGGGCTCGATCGGAAATCAATAGGGGTAAGAAATTGGACAATTCAGGTTCAAAGGCAGTTCGTTCCTTATGGGAGTGGTTGGTGTATTCCGTAGTTCTAGCGATCGGATTTCACTCAAAACTCACCAAATGACTCCTCCCACAATATTATGATGATGCCCAAGTTTTGGGCTCGATCGGAAATCCATAGGGGTAAGAAATTGGACAATTCAAGTTCGAAGACAGTTCGTTCCGAATTGGAGTGGTTGGTGTATTGCATAGTTCTAGCGATTGGATTTCACTCAAAACTCTCCAAATGACTCCTCCCACCATATTATGATGATGCCCAAGTTTTGGGCTCGATCGGAAATCAGTAGGGGTAAGAAATTGGACAATTCATGTTCAAAGGCAGTTCGTTCCTTATAGGAGTGGCTAGTGTATTCCGTAGTTCTAGCGATTGGATTTCACTCAAAACTCACCAAATGACTCCTCCCACCATATTATGATGATGCCCAAGTTTTGGGAACGATCTGAAATCAATAGGGGTAAGAAATTGGACAATTCAGGTTCAAAGGCAGTTCGTTCCTCCTAGGAGTGGTTGGTGTATTCCGTAGTTCTAGAGATTGGATTTCACTCAAAACTCACCAAATGACTCCTCCCACCATAATATGATGATGGCCAAGTTTTGGGCTCGATCGGAAATCAATAGGGGTAAGAAATTGGACAATTCAGGTTCAAAGGCAGTTCGTTCCTTATAGGAGTGGTTGGTGTATTCCGTAGTTCTAGCGATTGGATTTCACTCAAAACTCACCAAATGACGCCTCCCACCATATTATGATGATGCAAAACTTTTGGGCACGATCGGAAATCCATAGGGGTAAGAAATTGGACAATTCAAGTTCGAAGACAGTTCGTTCCGAATTGGAGTGGTTGGTGTATTGCATAGTTCTAGCTATTGGATTTCACTCAAAACTCACCAAATGAGTCCTCCCATCATATTATGATGATTCCCAAGTTTTGGGCTCGATCGGAAATCAATATGGGTAAGAAATTGGACAATTCAAGTTCAAAGGCAGTTCGTTCTTTATAGGAGTGGTTGTTGTATTCCGTAGTTCTAGCGGTCGGACTGTACAAAAAACTCACCAAATGACTCCTCCCGCCATATTATGATGATGCCCAAGTTTTGGGCTCGATCAGAAATCAATAGGGGTAAGAAATTAGACAATTCAGGTTCAAAGGCAGTTCGTTCCTTATAGGAGTCTTTGGTGTATTCCGTAGTTCTAGCGATTGGATTTCACTCAAAACTCACCAAATGACTCCTCCCACCATATTATGATGATGCAAAAGTTTTGGGATCGATCGGAAATCCATAGGGGTAAGAAATTGGACAATTCAAGTTCGAAGACAGTTCGTTCCGAATTGGAGTGGTTGGTGTATTGCATAGTTCTAGCTATTGGATTTCACTCAAAACTCACCAAATGACTCCTCCCATCATATTATGATGATTCCCAAGTTTTGGGCTCGATCGGAAATCAATATGGGTAAGAAATTGGACAATTCAGGTTCAAAGGCAGTTCGTTACTTATAGGAGTGGTTGGTGTATTCCGTAGTTCTAGCGATTGGATTTCACTCAAAACTCACCAAATGACTCCTCCCACCATATTATGATGATGCCCAAGTTTTGGGCTCGATCGGAAATCAATAGGGGTAAGAAATTGGACAATTCAGGTTCAAAGGCAGTTCGTTCCTTATAGGAGTGGTTGGTGTATTCCGTAGTTCTAGCAATTGGATTTCACTCAAAACTTGCCAAATGACTCCTCCCACCATATTATGCTGATGCCCAAGTTTTGGGCTCGATCGGAAATCAGTAGGGGTAAGAAATTGGACAATTCAGGTTCAAAGGCAGTTCTTTCCTTATAGGAGTGGTTGGTGTATTCCGTAGTTCTAGCGATTGGATTTCACTCAAAACTCACCAAATGACTCCTCCCACCATATTATGATGATGTCCAAGTTTTGGGCTCGATCGGAAATCAATAGGGGTAAAAAATTGGACAATTCAGGTTCTTAGGCAGTTCGTTCCTTATAGGAGTGGTTGGTGTATTTCGTAGTTCTAGTGATTGGATTTCACTCAAAACTCACCAAATGACTTCTCCCACCATATTATGATGATGCCAAAGTTTTGGGCTCGATAGAAAATCCATAGGGGTAAGAAATTGGACAATTGAAGTTCGAAGGCAGTTCTTTCCGAATTGGAGCGGTTGGTGTATTGCATAGTTCTAGCGATTGGATTTCACTCAAAACTCACCAAATGACTCCTCCCACCATATTATGATGATGCCCAAGTTTTGGGCTCGATCGGAAATCAATAGGGGTAAGAAATTGGACAATTCAGGTTCAAAGGCAGTTCGTTCCTTATAGGAGTGGTTGCTGTATTCCGTAGTTCTAGCGATTGGATTTCACTCAAAACTCACCAAATGACTCCTCCCACCATATTATGATGATGCCAAAGTTTTGGGCTCGATCGAAAATCCATAGGGGTAAGAAATTGGACAATTCAAGTTCGAAGGCCGTTCTTTCCGAATTGGAGCGGTTGGTGTATTGGATAGTTCTAGCGATTGGATTTCACTCAAAACTCACCAAATGACTCCTCCCACCATATTATGATGAAGCCCAAGTTTTGGGCTCGATCGGAAATCAATAGGGGTAAGAAATTGGACAATTCAGGTTCAAAGGCAGTTCGTTCCTTATAGGAGTGGTTGCTGTTTTCCGTAGTTCTAGCGATTGGATTTCACTCAAAACTCACCAAATGACTCCTCCCACCATATTATGATGATGCCCAAGTTTTGGTCTCGATCGGAAATCAATAGGGTTAAGAAATTAGACAACTCAGGTTCAAAGGCAGTTCGTTACTTATAGGAGTGGTTGGTGTATTCCGTAGTTCTAGCGATTGGATTTCACTCAAAACTCACCAAATGACTCCTCCCGCCATATTATGACGATGCCCACGTTTTGGGCTCGATCGGAAATCAATAGGGGTAAAAAATTGGACAATTCAGGTTCTTAGGCAGTTCGTTCCTTATAGGAGTGGTTGGTGTATTCCGTAGTTCTAGCGATTAGATTTCACTCAAAACTCACCAAATGAGTCCTCCCACCATATTATGATGATGCCCAATTTTTGGTTTCGATCGGAAATCAATAGGGGTAAGAAATTGGACAATTCAAGTTCGAAGGCAGTTCGTTCCGAATTGGAGCGGTTGGTGTATTGCATAGTTCTAGCGATTGGATTTCACTCAAAACTCACCAAATGACTCCTCCCACCATATTATGATGATGCCCAAGTTTTGGGCTCGATCGGAAATCAATAGGGGTAAGAAATTGGACAATTCATGTTCAAAGGCAGTTCGTTCCTTATAGGAGTGGTTGCTGTATTCCGTAGTTTTAGCGATTGGATTTCACTCAAAACTCACCAAATGACTCCTCCCACCATATTATGATGATGCCCAGGTTTTGGTTTCGATCGGAAATCAATAGGGGTAAGAAATAGGACAATTCAGGTTCAATGGCAGTTCGTTACTTATAGGAGTGGTTGGTGTATTCCGTGGTTCTAGCGGTTGGATTTCACTCAAAACTCACCAAATGCCTCCTCCCACCATATTATGATGATGCCCAAGTTTTGGTTTCGATCGGAAATCAATAGGTTTAAGAAATTGGACAATTCAGGTTCAAAGGCAGTTCGTTCCTTATAGGAGTGGTTGGTGTATTCCGTAGTTCTAGCGATTGGATTTCACTCAAAACTCACCAAATGACTCCTCCCGCCATATTATGTTGATGCCCAAGTTTTGGGCTCGATCGGAAATCAATAGGGGTAAGAAATTGTACAATTCAGGTTCAAAGGCAGTTCGTTCCTTATAGGAGTGGTTGGTGTATTCCGTAGTTCTAGCGATTGGATTTCACTCAAAACTCACCAAATGACTCCTCCCACCATATTATGATGATGCCCAAGTTTTGGGCTCGATCGGAAATCCATAGGGTTAAGAAATTGGAGAATTGAAGTTCGAAGACAGTTCGTTCCGAATTGGAGTGGTTGGTGTATTCCGTAGTTTTAGCGATTGGATTTCACTCAAAACTAATCAAATGACTCCTCGCACCATATTATGATGATGCCCAAGTTTTGGGATCGATCGGAAATCAATATGGGTAAGAAATTGGACAATTCAGGTTCTTAGGCAGTTCTTTCCTTATAGGAGTGGTTGGTGTATTCAGTAGTTCTAGCGATTGGATTTCACTCAAAACTCACCAAATGACTCCTCCCACCATATTATGATGAGTCCCAAGTTTTGGGCTCGATCGGAAATCCATAGGGGTAAGAAATTGGACAATTCAAGATAGTAGGCAGTTCGTTCCGAATTGGAGTGGTTGGTGAGAGTTTTAGCGATTGGATTTCACTCAAAACTCACCTAATGACTCCTCCCACCATATTATGATGATTCCCAAGTTGTGGGCTCGATCGGAAATCAATAGGGGTAAGAAATTGTACAATTCAGGTTCAAAGGCAGTTCGTTCCTTATAGGAGTGGTTGGTGTATTCCGTAGTTCTAGCGATTGGATTTCACTCAAAACTCACCAATTGACTCCTCCCACTATATTATGATGATGCCAAAGTTTTCGGCTCGATCGGAAATCCTTAGGGGTAAGAAATTGGACAATTCAAGTTCGAAGGCAGTTCGTTCCAAATTGGAGTGGTTGGTGGATTGCGTAGTTCTAGCGATTGGATTTCACTCAAAACTCACCAAATGACTCCTCCCACCACATTACGTTGATGCCCAAGTTTTGGGCTCGATCGGAAATCCATAGGTGTAAGAATTTGGACAATTCAAGTTCGAAGGCAGTTCGTTCCTTACAGGAGTTGTTGGTGTATTTCGTAGTTCTAGCGATTGGATTTCACTCAAAACTCACCAAATGACTCCTCCCACCATATTATGATGATTCCCAAGTTTTGAGCTCGATCGGAAATCCATAGGGGTAAGAAATTAGACAATTCAAGTTCGAAGGCAGTTCGTTCCTTATAGGAGTGGTTGGTGTATTCCGTAGTTCTAGCGATTGGATTTCACTCAAAACTCACCAATTGACTCCTCCCACTATATTATGATGATGCCAAAGTTTTGGGCTCGATCGGAAATCCGTAGGTTTAAGAAATTGGACAATTCAAGATAGTAGGCAGTTCGTTCCGAATTGGAGTGGTTGGTGAGAGTTTTAGCGATTGGATTTCACTCAAAACTCACCTAATGACTCCTCCCACCATATTATGATGATTCCCAAGTTGTGGGCTCGATCGGAAATCAATAGGGGTAAGAAATTGTACAATTCAGGTTCAAAGGCAGTTTGTTCCTTATAGGAGTGGTTGGTGTATTCCGTAGTTCTAGCGATTGGATTTCACTCAAAACTCACCAATTGACTCCGCCCACTATATTATGATGATGCCAAAGTTTTCGGCTCGATCGGAAATCCTTAGGGGTAAGAAATTGGACAATTCAAGTTCGAAGGCAGTTCGTTCCAAATTGGAGTGGTTGGTGTATTGCGTAGTTCTAGCGATTGGATTTCACTCAAAACTCACCAAATGACTCCTCCCACCACATTATGTTGATGCCCAAGTTTTGGGCTCGATAGGAAATCCATAGGTGTAAGAATTTGGACAATTCAAGTTCGAAGGCAGTTCGTTCCTTACAGGAGTTGTTGGTGTATTTCGTAGTTCTAGCGATTGGATTTCACTCAAAACTCACCAAATGACTCCTCCCACCATATTATGATGATTCCCATGTTTTGAGCTCGATCGGAAATCCATAGGGGTAAGAAATTAGACAATTCAAGTTCGAAGGCAGTTCGTTCCGAATTGGAGTGGTTGGTGTTTTGCATAGTTCTAGAGATTAAATATGGCTCAAAACTCACCAAATGACTCCTCCCACCATATTAAGATGATTCCCAAGTTTTGTGCTCGACCGGAAATCCATAGGGGTAAGAAATTGGACAATTCAAGTTCGAAGGCAGTTCGTTCCGAATTGGAGTGGTTGGTGTTTTGCATAGTTCTAGCGATTGAATATCACTCAAAACTCACCAAATGACTCCTCCCACCATATTAAGATGATTCCCAAGTTTTGTGCTCGACCGGAAATCCATAGGGGTAAGAAATTGGACAATTCAAGTTCGAAGGCAGTTCGTTCCGAATTGGACTGGTTGGAGTATTGCAAAGTTCCAGCGATTGGATTTCACTCAAAACTCACCAAATGACTCCTCCCACCATATTATGATGATTCCCAAGTTTTGGGCTCGATCGGAAATCCATTGGGGTAAGAAATTGGACAATTCAAGTTCGAAGGCAGTTCGTTCCGAATTGGAGTGGTTGGGGTTTTGCATAGTTCTAGCGTTTAGATTTCACTCAAAACTCAACTAATGACTCCTCCCACCATATTATGATGATTCCCAAGTTTTGGGCTCGATCGGAAATCCATAGGGGTAAGAAATTGGACAATTCAAGTTCGAAGCCAGTTCGTTCCGAATTGGACTGGTTGCAGTATTGCATAGTTCCAGCGATTGGATTTCACTCAAAACTCACCAAATGACTCCTCCCACCATATTATGATGATTCCCAAGTTTTGGGCTCGATCGGAAAACCATAGGGTTAAGAAATTGGACAATTCAGGTTCAAAGGCAGTTCGTTCCTTATAGGAGTTGTTGGTGTATTCCGTAGTTCTAGCGATTGGATTTCACTCAAAACTCACCGAATGACTCCTCCCACCATATTATGATGTTGCCAAAGTTTTGGGCTCGATCGGAAATCCATAGGGGTAAGAAATTGGACAATTCAAGTTCGAAGGCAGTTCGTTCCGAATTGGAGTGGTTGGTGTATTGCATAGTTCTAGCGATTAGATTTCACTCAAAACGCACCAAATGACTCCTCCCACCATATTATGATGATTCCGAAGTTTTGGGCTCGATCGGAAATCCATAGGGGTAAGAAATTGGACAATTCAAGTTCGAAGGTAGTTCGTTCCTTATAGGAGTGGTTGGTGTATTGCGTAGTTCTAGCGATTGGATTTCACTCAAAACTCACCAAATGACTCCTCCGACCATATTATGATGATTCCCAAGTTTTGGGCTCGAGCGGAAATCCATAGGGGTAAGAAATTGGACAATTCAAGTTCGAAGGCAGTTCGTTCCGAATTGGAGTGGTTAGTGTATTGCATGGTTCTAGCGATTGAATTTCACTCAAAACTCACCAAATGACTCCTCCCACCATATTATGATGATTCCCAAGTTTTGGGCTCGATCAGAAATCCATAGGGGGTAAGAAATTGGACAATTCAAGTTCGAAGGTAGTTCGTTCCTTATAGGAGTGGTTGGTGTATTGCGTAGTTCTAGCGATTGGATTTCACTCAAAACTCACCAAATGACTCCTCCGACCATATTATGATGATTCCCAAGTTTTGGGCTCGAGCGGAAATCCATAGGGGTAAGAAATTGGACAATTCAAGTTCGAAGGCAGTTCGTTCCGAATTGGAGTGGTTAGTGTATTGCATGGTTCTAGCGATTGAATTTCACTCAAAACTCACCAAATGACTCCTCCCACCATATTATGATGATTCCCAAGTTTTGGGCTCGATCAGAAATCCATAGGGGGTAAGAAATTGGACAATTCAAGTTCGAAGGTAGTTCGTTCCTTATAGGAGTGGTTGGTGTATTCCGTAGTTCTAGCGATTGGATTTCGCTCAAAACTCACCAAATGACTCCGCCCACCATATTATAATGATGCCCAAGTTTTGGGCTCGATCGGAAATCCATAGGGGTAAGAAATTGGACAATTCAAGTTCGAAGGTAGTTCGTTCCTTATAGGAGTGGTTGGTGTATTGCGTAGTTCTAGCAATTGGATTTCACTCAAAACTCACCAAATGACTCCTCCCACCATATTTTGATGATGCCCAAGTTTTATGCTCGATCGGAAATCCGTAGGGGTAAGAAATTGAACAATTCAAGTTCGAAGGCAGTTCGTTCTGAATTGGATTGGTTGGTGTATTGCATAGTTCTAGCGATTAGATTTCACATAAAACTCACCAAATGACTCCTCCCACCATATTGTGTTGATGCCCAAGTTTTGGGTTCGATCGGAAATCAATAGGGTAAGAAATTGGGCAATTCATGTTCAAAGGCAGTTCGTTTTTTATAGGAGTGGTTGGTGTATTCCGTAGTTCTAGCGCTTGGATTTCACTCAAAACTCACCAAATGACTCCTCCCACCAAATTATGATGATTCCCAAGTTTTGGGCCCGATCGGAAATCCATAGGGGTAAGAAATTGGACAATTGAAGTTTGAAGGCATTTCGTTCCTTATAGGAGTGGTTGGTGTATTCCGTAGTTCTAGCGATCGGATTTCACTCAAAACTCACCAAATGACTCCTCCCACCATATTATGATGTTTCCAAAGTTTCGGGCTCGATCGGAAATCCATAGGGGTAAGAAATTGGACAATTCAAGTTCGAAGGCAGTTCGTTCCGAATCGGAGTGGTTGGTGTATTGCATAGTTCTAGAGATTGGATTTCACTCAAAACTCACCAAATGACTCCTCCCACCATATTATGATGATTCCCAAGTTTTAGGCTCGATCGGAAATCAGTAGGGGAAAGAAATTGGACAATTCAGAATCAAAGGCAGCTCGCTCCTTATAGGAGTGCTTGGTGTATTCCGTAGTTCTAGCGATCGGATTTCACTCAAAACTCACCAAATGACCCCTCCCACCATATTATGATGTTTCCAAAGTTTTGGGCTCGATCGGAAATCCATAGGCGTAAGAAATTGGACAATTTAAGTTCGAAGGCAGTTCGTTCCGAATTGGAGTGGTTGGTGTATTGCATAGTTCTAGAGATTGGATTTCACTCAAAACTCTCCAAATGACTCCCCCACCATATTATGATGATTCCCAAGTTCAGGGCTCGATCGGAAATCCATAGGGGTAAGAAATTGGACAATTCAAGTTCGAAGGCAGTTCGTTCCGAATTGGAGTGGTTGGTGTATTGTATAATTCTAGCGATTGGATTTCACTCAAAACTCACCAAATGACTCCTCCCACCATATTATGATGATTCCCAAGTTTTAGGCTCGATCGGAAATACATAAGGGTAAGAAACTGGACAATCCAGGTTCAAAGGTGGTTCGTTCCGAATTGGAGTGGTTGGTGTATTGCATAGTTCTAGCGATTGGATTTCACTCAAAACTCACCAAATGACTCCTGCCACCATATTATGATGATGCCCAAGTTTTGGGCTCGATCGGAAATCCATAGGGGTGAGCAATTGGACAATTCAAGTTCGAAGGCAGTTCGTTCCTTATAGGAGTCGTTGGTGTATTCCGTACTTCTAGCGATTGGATTTCACTCAAAACTCACCAAATGACTCCTCCCACCATATTATGATGATGCCCAGGTTTAGGGCTCGATCGGAAATCAATCGGGGTAAGAAATTGGACAATTCAAGTTCAAAGGCTGTTCGTTCCTTACAGGAGTGGCTGGTGTATTCCGTAGTTCTGGCAATTGGATTTCACTCAAAACTCACCAAATGACTCCTCCCACCAAATTTTGATGATGCCCAAGTTTTGGGCTCGATCGGAAATCAGTAGGGGTAAGAAATTGGACAGTTCAGTTTCAAAGGCAGTTCGTTCCTTATAGGGGTGGCAAGTGTATTCCGTAGTTCTAGCGATTGGATTTCACTCAAAACTCACCAAATGACTCCTCCCACCATATTATGATGATGCCCAAGTTTTGGGCCCGATCGGAAATCAATAGGAGTTAGAAATTGGACAATTCAGGTTCAAAGGCAGTTCGTTCCTTATAGTAGTGGTTGGTGTATTCCGTAGTTCTAGCGATTGGATTTCATTCAAAACTCACCAAATGACTCCTCCCACCATATTATGATGATGCCCAAGTTTTGGGTTCGATCGGAAATCAATAGGGGTAAAAAATTGGACAATTCAGGTTCAAAGGCATTTCGTTCCTTATAGGAGCGATTGGTGTATTCTGTAGTTCTAGCAATTGGATTCCACTTAAAACTCACCAAATGACTCCTCACACCATATTATGATGATGCCCAAGTTTTGGGCCCGATCGGATATCCATAGGGATAAGAAATTGGACAATTCAAGTTCGAAGGCAGTTCGTTCCTAATTGGAGTGGTTGGTGTATTGCATAGTTCTAGCGACTGGATTTCACTCAAAACTCACCAAATGACTCCTCCCACCATATTATGATGATGCCCAGGTTTTGGGTTCGATCGGAAATCAATAGGGGTAAGAAATTGGAGAATTCAGGTTCAAAGGCATTTCGTTCGTTATAGGAGCGGTTGTTGTATTCCATAGTTTTAGCGATTGGATTTCACTTAAAACTCACCAAATGACTCCTCCCACCATATTATGATGATTCCCAAGTTTTGGGATCGATAGGAAATCAATGGGGGTAAGAAATTGGACAATTCAAGTTCAAAGGCAGTTCGTTCCTTCCATATAGGAGTGGGTGGTGTTTTCCGTCGTTCTTGCGATTGGATTTCACTCAAAACCCACCAAATGACTCCTCCCACCATATTATGATGATGGCCAAGTTGTGGGCTGGATCGGAAATCAATTGGGGTGAGAAATTGGACAATTCAGGTTGAAAGGCAGTTCGTTCCTTATAGGAGTGGTTGGTGTATTCCGTAGTTCTAGCGATTGGATTTCACTCAAAACTCACCAAGTGACTCCTCCCACCATATTATGATGATGCCCAAGTTTTGGGCTCGATCGGAAATCAATAGGGGTAAGAAATTGGACAATTCAGGTTCAAAGGCTGTTCGTTCCATATAGTAGTGGTTGGTGTATTCCGTAGTTCTAGTGATTGGATTTCACTCAAAACTCCCCAAATGACTCCTCCCACCATATTATGATGATGCACAAGTTTTGGGCTCGATCGGAAATCAATAGGGGTAAGAAATTGGATAATTCAGGTTCAAAGGCAGTTCGTTCCTTATAGGAGTGGTTGGTGTATTCCGTAGTTCTAGCAATTGGATTTCACTCAAAACTCACCAAATGACTCCTCCCACCATATTATGATGATTCCCAAGTTTAGGGCTCGATCGGAAATCAATAGGGGTTAGAAATTGGACAATTCAGGTTCAATGGCAGTTCGTTCCTTATAGGAGTGGTTGGTGCATTCCTTAGTTCTAGCGATTGGATTTCACTCAAAACTCACCAAATGACTCCTCCCACCATATTATGTTGATGCCCAAGTTTTGGGCAGGATCGGAAATCAATAGGAGTAAGAATTTGGACAATTCAGGTTCAAAGGCAGTTCGTTCCTTCTAGGAGTGGTTGGTGTATTCCGTAGTTCTAGTGGTTGGATTTCACTCAAAACTCACCAAATGACTCCTCCCACCATATTATGATGATCCCAAGTTTTGGGCTCGATCGGAAATCAATAGGGGTAAGAAATTGGACAATTCAGGTTCAAGGGCAGTTCGTTCCTTATAGGAGTGGCTGGTGTATTCCGTAGTTCCAGCGATAGGATTTCACTCAAAAGTTACCAAATGACTCCTCCCACCATACTATGATGATGCCCAAGTTTTGGGCTCGATCGGAAAACAATAGGGGTAAGAAAATGGACAATTCAGGTTCAAAGGCTGTTCGTTCCATATAGGAGTGGTTGGTGTATTCTGTAGTTCTGGGATTGGATTTCACTTAAAACTCACCAAATGAATCCTCCCACCATATTATGATGATGCCCAAGTTTTGGGCTCGATCGGAAATCAATAGGGGTAAGAAATTGGACAATTCAGGTTCAAAGGCTGTTCGTTCCATATAGGAGTGGTTGGTGTATTCCGTAGTTCTAGTGATTGGATTTCACTCAAAACTCACCAAATGACTCCTCCCACCATATTATGATGATGCCCAAGTTTTCGGCTCGATCGGAAATCAATAGGGGTAAGAAATTGGACAATTCAGGTTCAAAGGCAGTTCGTTCCTTATAGGAGTGGTTGGTGTATTCCGTAGTTCTAGCGAATGGATTTCACTCAAAACTCACCAAATGACTCCTCCCACCATATTATGATGATGCCCAAGTTTTGGGCTCGATCGGAAATCAGTAGGGGTAAGATATTGGACAATTCAGGTTCAAAGGCAGTTCGTTCCTTATAGGAGTGGTTGGTGTATTCCGTAGTGTTAGCGATTGGATTTCACTCAAAACTCACCAAGTGACTCCTCCCACCATATCATGATGATGCCCAAGTTTTGGGCTCGATCGGAAATCAATAGGGGTAAGAAATTGGACAATTCAGGTTCAAAGGCAGTTCGTTCCTTATAGGAGTGGTTGGTGTATTCCGTAGTTCTAGCGAGTGGATTTCACTCAAAACTCACCAAATGACTCCTCCAATCATATTATGATAATGCCCAAGTTTTGGGCTCGATCGGAAATCCATAGGGGTAAGAAATTGGACAATTCAAGTTCGTTGGGAGTTTGTTCCGAATTGGAGTGGTTAGTGTATTGCATAGTTCTGGCGATTGGATTTCACTCAAAACTCACCAAATGACTCCTCCCACCATATTATGATGATGCCCAAGTTTTCGGCTCGATCGGAAATCCATAGGGGTAAGAAATTGGACAATTCAAGTTCGAAGGCAGTTCGTTCCAAATTGGAGTGGTTGGTGTATTGCATAGTTCTAGCGATTGGATTTCACTCCAAACTCTCCAAATAACTCCTCCCACCATATTATGATGATGCCCAAATTTTGGGCTCGATCGGAAATCAATAGGGGTAAGAAATTGGACAATTCAGGTTCAAAGGCAGTTCGTTCCTTATGGGAGTGGTTGGTGAATTCCGTAGTTCTAGCGATGGGATTTCACTCAAAACTCACCAAAGGACTCCTCCCACCATATTATCATGATGCCCAAGTTTTGGGCTCGATCGGAAATCCATAGGGGTAAGAAATTGGACAATTCAAGTTCGAAGGCAGTTTGTTGCAAATTGGAGTGGTTGGTGTATTGCATAGTTCTAGCGATTGGATTTCACTCCAAACTCTCCAAATAACTCCTCCCACCATATTATGATCATGCCCAAGTTTTGGGCTCGATCGGAAATCAATAGGGGTATGAAATTGGACAATTCAGGTTCAAAGGCAGTTCGTTCCTTATGGGAGTGGTTGGTGTATTCCGTAGTTCTAGCGAATGGATTTCACTCAAAACTCACCAAATGACTCCTCCCACAATATTATGTTGATGCCCAAGTTTTGGGCTCGATCGGAAATCAATAGGGGTAAGAAATTGGACAATTAAAGTTAGAAGACAGTTCGTTCCGAATTGGAGTGGTTGGTGCATTGCATAGTTCTAGCAATTGGATTTCCCTCAACACTAACCAAATGACTCCTTGTTGTGTCGGATTCACTGCATCAAAAATAGATTCAGCTGCATCCTCAACTTGTGATACTCGCAAGTGCACGAGCCGTTCGGTAGTATAGCATATGTAAGTGCGAGGTCGATCCCACGAGGATTGGTGATTGAATGATCCAATTCATTTTCCTACACAAAACAGAAATGAAAAAGAAAATAAATAAAACAAGAAAAAGGAAATAACTCAAGCAAATAAGTTCCCAAGTTCAATTAGATTAACGGATTGATTCTAGCTAAAGTATGATTAAGCCATGGTGTTTGGTCATAACCTTGTGTTCCTAATTCCCTAATTTGATCATTTGTTGTCTAACCTAAAATTAAGCATTAGGAACCCATTAAGCATAGAAGAACAATTTAAACAACCAAGCATGTATCTAATCCCTGTTGTCGAATGTCCATACATACTCTTCCTATTCATAGTTCAATTCGAATTAAAGCATGGTGTCTACTCTTAATTCAAACCAAGATAGCTAACATGCAAGCCTAAATGGTGATCAATCATTCAAACTAGCATATTAACTTATAAGCATAATGAATAAGAACAAAAACCATAATTGAAACTTGGAAACTAATTAAACTTGAATACTTAAGCAAGAATGTACATTACAAATAAAAGTAAAGTAGAACTAAGAAAACTTGAAGGAAAATTTAGTAAACTCATTTGTTACAACAATTGACAACTTGAAAGGAAACTAAGAGAATTTGAGGGAGAGAAGGGAAGGGAGCTCTAGAGAAGTGTTTGAGAGCTCCCCCCTTGGGGTGTGATTTGAAGCTTGAAGGCTTCTCTATTTATAGGGCTAAGAGGGAGGAACAACATGATGAAATTCAACACCACCATTCCTTCTTTAATACAACCCATAACTCCCACCTCATCTTGTCTATGTTAGTGTGGTTGGAAACAATTCCATTCCATACTTCTTTTGCTGCACTCCAAGCTTTCTTCACATGGGTTCAAAGGTGATCAGTTTTGCTGCCAACCCATGTGGTTGCCTTTTGCTTGCTGAAAAACGATTCTTCTGACCCAGACTTGGTGTAGGAAGGCCACAGGTTTCAAAACGTATCCAATGGGGCTGAAATTTGGATATGTTATACTAGATACCCATTGGAACAACCTCTATGAAGAAAGTATTCCCATCGGAGCAGTAGAAGTGTACATTTTGGCCACTGCAAGGTGGCTGCCGAAACAGGGACTGGAATTGACTTCATTTCATTTCTTTCTTTTGCTTCACATGCATGCACATGCTTCTCTTTAGTAGCTCAAAAGCTGATCTCCAGCTCCAAAGTGATCTGCCAATTCAATTCCCATGTTCAAAGGCTGAAGCAAAATGCCTCTCATCATTCCTCCTTCTTCTCTCTCTCCTTTCCACCATGGCACTTTAACCTTTGTCTCCTCCTTGTCCCCTTTGCCATGATGTATTTTTGTCTTCACAAATATGCTCTTGCTTTCTCTTTAATAGCTGTAATGCCTCCCCACTTCACTCATTATGTTGAGTACAAAGTCAGATATAGCTAGGGTGAGGCACATGGCTAAAAAGAGGCACATGGCAAAAAAGCTGGCAGCAGCAAATCCTGCTGAGCAAGGTTGAGTGTTGGACGGGCTAAGCACTCCACATATGTCCAATTGGGCTGAAATTTGGATATGTTGTAGTAGACACCCATTGGAACAAGTTTCATGAAGATCTTCACCTCATTCGAGCCACATAGCATGCTGATCCAAGGCCAAGAAGTTGACCTACGAAATTGGGCTGGAAAGGGGTTTTAGCCAAAATATGTTTGTCTTTAAGCTCTTCTTCCATTCACCCAAATCAGGCCTTAACATGCATGGATTGCATCATTTCCTATCCAAAGCCATCATTGTTACCTAAAGCTCAATGAACTGAAACATAAACACAAAAAGGATTAAAAGCACAAGTTTACCTCAAAAACATAACCAAATCATAAGCTAGAAGGGTACGAAATGATATACAATTATGAACCGATCACTCCTCCCACCGTATTATGATGATGCCCAAGTTTTGGGCTCGATCTGAAATCAATAGGGGTAAGAAATTGGACAATTCAACTTCGAAGGCAGTTCGTTCCAAATTGGAGTGGTTGGTGTATTACATAGTTCTAGCGATTGGATTTCACTCAAAACACACCAAATGACTCCTCCCACCATATTATGATGATGCCCAAGTTTTGGGCTCGATCGGAAATCAATAGGGGTAAGAAATTGGACAATTCAGGTTCAAAGGCAGTTCGTTCCGTATAGGAGTGGTTGGTGTATTCCGTAGTTCTAGCCATTGGATTTCACTCAAAACTCACCAAATGACTCCTCCCACCATATTATGATGATGCCCAAGTTTTGGGCTCGATCGGAAATCAATAAGGGTAAGAAATTGGACAATTCAGTCTCAAAGGCAGTTCGTTCCTTATAGGAGTGGCTGGTGTATTCCGTAGTTCCAGCGAGTGGATTTCACTCAAAACTCACCAAATGACTCCTCCCACCATATTCTGATGATGCCCAAGTTTTGGCCAGGATCGGGAATCAATAGGGGTAAGAATTTGGACAATTCAGGTTGAAAGGCAGTTCGTTCCTTATAGGAGTGGTTGGTGTATTCCGTAGTTCTAGTGGTTGGATTTCACTCAAAACTCGCCAAATGACTCCTCCCACCATATTATGATGATGCCAAGTTTTGGGCTCGATCGGAAATCAATAGGGGTAAGAAATTGGACAATTCAGGTTCAAAGGCAGTCCGATCCTTATAGTAGTGGTTGGTGTATTCCGTAGTTCTAGCGATTGGATTTCACTCAATACTCACCAAGTGACTCCTCCCAACATATTACGATGATGCCCAAGTTTTGGGCTCGATCGGAAATCAATAGAGGTAAGAAATTGGACAATTCAAGTTCAATGGCTGTTCGTTCCTTATAGGAGTGGTTGGTGTATTCCGTAGTTCTAGTGATTGGATTTCACTCAAAACTCACCAAATGCCTCCTCCCACCATATTATGATGATGCCCAAGTTTTGGTTTCGATCGGAAATCAATAGGGGTAAGAAATTGGACAATTCAGGTTCAAAGGCAGTTCGTTCCTTATAGGAGTGGCTGGTGTATTCTGTAGTTCTAGCGATTGGATTTCACTCAAAACTCTCCAAATGACTCCTCCCATCATATTATGATGATTCCCAAGTTTTGGGCTCGATCGGAAATCCATAGGGGTTTGAAATTGGACAATCCAAGTTCGAAGGCAGTTCGTTCCGAATTGGAGTGCTTGGTGTATTGCATAGTTCTATCGATTGGATTTCACTCAAAACTATCCAAATGACTCCTCCCACCATGTTATGATGATGCCCAAGTTTTGGGCTCGATCAGAAATCAATAGGGGTAAGAAATTAGACAATTCAGGTTCAAAGGCAGTTCGTTCCTTATAGGAGTGGTTGGTGTATTCCGTGCTTCTAGCGATTGGATTTCACTCAAAACACACCAAATGACTCCTCCCACCGTATTATAATGATGCCCAAGTTGTGGGCTCGATCGGAAATCAATAAGGGTTTGAAATTGGACAATTCAAGTTCGAAGGCAGTTCGTTCCAAATTGGAGTGGTCAGTGTATTGCATAGTTCTGGCGATTGGATTTCACTCAAAACTCACCAAATGACTCCTCCCACCATATTTTGATGATGCCCAAGTTTTGGGCTCGATCGGAAATCAATAGGGGTAAGAAATTGGACAATTCAGGTTCAATGGCAGTTCGTTCCTTATAGGAGTGGTTGGTGGATTCCGTAGTTCTAGCGATTGGATTTCACTCAAAACTCACCAAATGACTCCTCCCACCATATTATGTTGATGCCCAACTTTTGGGCTCGATCGGAAATCAATAGGGGTAAGAAATTGGACAATTCAGGTCCAAAGGCAGTTCGTTCCTTATAGGAGTGGTTCGTGTATTCCGTAGTTGTAGCGATTGGATTTCACTCAAAACTCACCAAATGACTCCTCCCACCATATTATGATGATGCCCAAGTTTTGGGCTCAATCGGAAATCAATACGGGTAAGAAATTGGACAATTCAGGTTCAAAGGCAATTCGTTCCTTATAGGAGTGGTTGGTGTATTCCGTAGTTCTAGCGATTGGATTTCACTCAAAACTCACCAAATGACTCCTCCCACCATATTATGTTGATGCCCAACTTTTGGGCTCGATCGGAAATCAATAGGGGTAAGAAATTGGACAATTCAGGTTCAAAGGCAGTTCCTTCCTTATAGGAGTGGTTGGTGTATTCCGTAGTTCTGGCGATTGGATTTCACTCAAAACTCACCAACTGACTCCTCCCTGCATATTTTGATGATGCCCAAGTTTTGGGCACGATCGGAAGTCAAATGGGGTAAGAAATTGGACAATTCAAGTTCGAAGACAGTTCGTACCGAATTGGAGTGGTTTACGTATTGCATAATTCTTGCACTTGGATTTCCCCCAAAACACACCAAATGACTCCTCCCACCATATTATGATGATGCCCAAGTTTTGGGCTCGATCGGAAATCAATAGGGGTAAGAAATTGGACAATTCAGGTTGAAAGGCAGTTCGTTCCTTATAGGAGTGGTTGGTGTATTCCGTAGTTTTAGCGATTGGATTTCACTCAAAACCCACCAAGTGACTCCTCCCACCATATTATGATGATGCCCAAGTTTTGGGCTCGATCGGAAATCAATAGGGGTAAGAAATTGGACAATTCAGGTTCAAAGGCAGTTCGTTTCTTATAGGAGTGGTTGGTGTATTCCGTAGTTCTAGCGAGTAGATTTCACTCAAAACTCAACAAATGACTCCTCCAACCATATTATGATAATGCCCAAGTTTTGGGCTCGATCGGAAATCCATAGGGGTAAGAAATTGGACAATTCAAGTTCGTAGGTAGTTCGTTCCGAATTGGAGTGGTTAGTGTATTGCATAGTTCTGGCGATTGGATTTCACTCAAAACTCACCAAATGACTCCTCCCACCATATTATGATGATGCCCAAGTTTTCGGCTCGATCGGAAATCAATAGGGGTAAGAAATTGGACAATTCAGGTTCAAAGTCAGTTCGTTCCTTATAGGAGTGGTTGGTGTATTCCGTAGTTCTAGCGATTGGATTTCACTCAAAACTCACCAAATGACTCCTCCCACCATATTATGATGATGCCCAAGTTTTGGGCTCGATCGGAAATCAATAGGGGTAAGAAATTGCACAATTCAGGTTCAAAGGCAGTTCGTTCCTTATAGGAGTGGTTGGTGTATTCCGTAGTTCTAGCGATTGGATTTCACTCAAAACTCACCAAATGACTCCTCCCACCATATTATGATGATTCCCAAGTTTAGGGCTCGATCGGAAATCAATAGGGGTAAGAAATTGGACAATTCAGTTTCAAAGGCAGTTCGTTCCTTATAGGAGTGGTTGGTGTATTCCGTAGTTCTGGCGATTGGATTTCACTCAAAACTCACCAACTGACTCCTCCCTGCATATTATGATGATGCCCAAGTTTTGGGCACGATCGGAAGTCCAATGGGGTAAGAAATTGGACAATTCAAGTTCGAAGACAGTTCGTACCGAATTGGCGTGGTTTATGTCTTGCATAGTTCTTGCAATTGGATTTCCCCCAAAACACACCAAATGACTCCTCCCACCATTTTATGATGTTGCCCTAGTTTTGGGCTCGATCGGAAATCAATAAGGGTAAGAAATTGGACAATTCAGGTTCGAAGGCAGTTCGTTCCTTATAGGAGTGGTTGGTATATTCCGTAGTTCTAGCGATTGGATTTCACTCAAAACTCACCAAATGACTCCTCCCACCATATTATGATGATGCCCAAGTTTTGGGCTCGATTGGAAATCAATAGGGGTAAGAAATTGGACAATTCAAGTTCGAAGGCAGTTCGTTCCAAATTGGAGTGGTTGGTGTATTACATAGTTCTAGCGATTGGATTTCACTCAAAACTCACCAAATGACTCCTCCCACCATATTATGATGATGCCCAAGTTTTGGGCTCGATCGGAAATCAATAGGGGTAAGAAATTGGACAATTCAGGTTCAAAGGCAGTTCGTTCCTTATAGGAATGGTTGATGTATTCCGTAGTTCTAGCGATTGGATTTCACTCAAAACTCACCAAATGACTCCTCCAACCATATTATGATAATGCCCAAGTTTTGGGCTCGATCGGAAATCCATAGGGGTAAGAAATTGGAAAATTCAAGTTCGTAGGTAGTTCGTTCCGAATTGGAGTGGTTAGTGTATTGCATAGTTCTGGCGATTGGATTTCACTCAAAACTCACCAAATGACTCCTCCCACCATATTTTGATGATGCCCAAGTTTTGGGCTCGATCGGAAATCAATAGGGGTAAGAAATTGGACAATTCAGGTTCAAAGGCAGTTCGTTCCTTATAGGAGTGGTTGGTGGATTCCGTAGTTCTAGCGATTGGATTTCACTCAAAACTCACCAAATGACTCCTCCCACAATATTATCATGATGCCCAAGTTTTGGGCTCGATCGGAAATCAATAGGGGTAAGAAATTGGACAATTAAAGTTAGAAGACAGTTCGTTCCTTATAGGAGTGGTTGGTGCATTCCGTAGTTCTAGCGATTGGATTTCACTCAACACTAACCAAATGACTCCTCCCACCATATTATGATGATGCCCAAGTTTTGGGCTCGATCGGAAATCAATAGGGGTGAGAAATTGGACAATTCAGTTTCAAAGGCTGTACGTTCCTTATAGGTGTGGTTGGTGTATTCCGTAGTTCTAGCGGTTGGATTTCACTCAAAACTCACCAAACGACTCCTCCCACCATATTATGTTGATGCCCAAGTTTTGGGCTCGATCGGAATTCAATAGGGGTAAGAAATTGGACAATTCAGGTTCAAAGGCAGTTCGTTCCTTATAGGTGTGGTTGGCGTATTCCGTAGTTCTAGCGATTGGATTTCACTCAAAACTCACCAAGTGACTCCTCCCACCATATTATGATGATGCCCAAGTTTTGGGCTCGATCGGAAATCAATAGGGGTAAGAAATTGGACAATTGAAGTTTAAAGGTTGTTCGTTCCTTACAGGAGTGGTTGGTGTATTCCGTAGTTCTAGGGATTGGATTTCACTCAAAACTTACCAAATGACTCCTCCCACCATATTATGATGATGCCCAAGTTTTGGGCTCGATCGGAAATCAATAGGGGTAAGAAATTGGACAATTCAGTTTCAAAGGCAGTTCGTTCCTTATAGGAGTGGTTGGAGTATTCCGTAGTTCTAGCGATCGGATTTCACTCAAAACTCACCAAATGACTCCTCCCACAATATTATGATGAAGCCCAAGTTTTGGGCTCGATCGGAAATCCATAGGGGTAAGAAATTGGACAATTCAAGTTCGAAGACAGTTCGTTACGAATTGGAGTGGTTGGTGTATTGCATTGTTGTAGCGATTGGATTTCCCTCAAAACTCACCAAATGACTCCTCCATCCATATTTTGATGATGCCCAAGTTTTGGGGTCGATCGGAAATCAATAGGGGTAAGAAATTGGACAATTCAGGTTCACAGGCAGTTCGTTCCTTATAGGAGTGGTTGGTGCATTCCGTAGTTCTAGCGATTGGATTTCACTCAAAACTCACCAAATGACTCCTCCCACCATATTATGTTGATGCCCAACTTTTGGGTTCGATCGGAAATCAATAGGGGTAAGAAATTGGACAATTCAGGTTCAAAGGCAGTTCGTTCCTTATTGGAGTGGTTGGGGTATTCCGTAGTTCTAGCGATTGGATTTCACTCAAAACTCACCAAATGACTCCTCCCATCATATTATGATGATTCCCAAGTTTTGGGCTCGATCGGAAATCAATAGGGGTATGAAATTGGACAACTCAGGTTCAAAGGCAGTTCGTTCCTTATAGGAGTGGTTGGTGTATTCCGTAGTTCTGGCGATTGGATTTCACTCAAAAATCACCAACTGACTCCTCCCAGCAAATTATGATGATGCCCAAGTTTTGGGCACGATCGGAAGTCAAATGGGGTCAGAAATTGGAAAATTCAAGTTCGAAGACTGTTCATTCCGAATTGGAGTGGTTTATGTATTGGATAGTTCTAGCAATTGGATTTCTCCCAAAACACACCAAATGACTCCTCCCACCATATTATGATGATGCCCAAGTTTTGGGCTCGATCAGAAATCAATAGGGGTAAGAAATTGGACAATTCAGGTTCAAAGACAGTTCGTTCCTTATAGGTGTGGTTGGTGTATTCTGTAGTTCTAGCTATTGGATTTCACTCAAAACTCACCAAATGAGTCCTCCCACCATCATATGATGATGGCCAAGTTTTGGGCACGATCGGAAATCAGTAGGGGTAAGAAATTGGACAATTCAGGTTCACAGACAGTTCGTTCCTTATAGGAGTGGTTGGAGTATTCCGTAGTTCTAGCGATCGGATTTCACTCAAAACTCACCAAATGACTCCTCCCACAATATTATGATGAAGCCCAAGTTTTGGGCTCGATCGGAAATCCATAGGGGTAAGAAATTGGACAATTCAAGTTCGAAGACAGTTCGTTACGAATTGGAGTGGTTGGTGTATTGCATTGTTGTAGCGATTGGATTTCCCTCAAAACTCACCAAATGACTCCTCCATCCATATTTTGATGATGCCCAAGTTTTGGGGTCGATCGGAAATCAATAGGGGTAAGAAATTGGACAATTCAGGTTCACAGGCAGTTCGTTCCTTATAGGAGTGGTTGGTGTATTCCGTAGTTCTAGCGAGTGGATTTCACTCAAAACTCACCAAATGACTCCTCCCACCATATTCTGATGATGCCCAAGTTTTGGCCAGGATCGGGAATCAATAGGGGTAAGAATTTGGACAATTCAGGTTGAAAGGCAGTTCGTTCCTTATAGGAGTGGTTGGTGTATTCCGTAGTTCTAGTGGTTGGATATCACTCAAAACTCGCCAAATGACTCCTCCCACCATATTATGATGATGCCCAAGTTTTGGGCTCGATCGGAAATCAATAGGGGTAAGAAATTGGACAATTCAGGTTCAAAGGCAGTCCGATCCTTATAGTAGTGGTTGGTGTATTCCGTAGTTCTAGCGATTGGAATTCACTCAATACTCACCAAGTGACTCCTCCCAACATATTACGATGATGCCCAAGTTTTGGGCTCGATCGGAAATCAATAGAGGTAAGAAATTGGACAATTCAAGTTCAATGGCTGTTCGTTCCTTATAGGAGTGGTTGGTGTATTCCGTAGTTCTAGTGATTGGATTTCACTCAAAACTCACCAAATGCCTCCTCCCACCATATTATGATGATGCCCAAGTTTTGGTTTCGATCGGAAATCAATAGGGGTAAGAAATTGGACAATTCAGGTTCAAAGGCAGTTCGTTCCTTATAGGAGTGGCTGGTGTATTCTGTAGTTCTAGCGATTGGATTTCACTCAAAACTCTCCAAATGACTCCTCCCATCATATTATGATGATTCCCAAGTTTTGGGCTCGATCGGAAATCCATAGGGGTTTGAAATTGGACAATCCAAGTTCGAAGGCAGTTCGTTCCGAATTGGAGTGCTTGGTGTATTGCATAGTTCTATCGATTGGATTTCACTCAAAACTATCCAAATGACTCCTCCCACCATGTTATGATGATGCCCAAGTTTTGGGCTCGATCAGAAATCAATAGGGGTAAGAAATTAGACAATTCAGGTTCAAAGGCAGTTCGTTCCTTATAGGAGTGGTTGGTGTATTCCGTGCTTCTAGCGATTGGATTTCACTCAAAACACACCAAATGACTCCTCCCACCGTATTATAATGATGCCCAAGTTGTGGGCTCGATCGGAAATCAATAAGGGTTTGAAATTGGACAATTCAAGTTCGAAGGCTGTTCGTTCCAAATTGGAGTGGTCAGTGTATTGCATAGTTCTGGCGATTGGATTTCACTCAAAACTCACCAAATGACTCCTCCCACCATATTTTGATGATGCCCAAGTTTTGGGCTCGATCGGAAATCAATAGGGGTAAGAAATTGGACAATTCAGGTTCAATGGCAGTTCGTTCCTTATAGGAGTGGTTGGTGGATTCCGTAGTTCTAGCGATTGGATTTCACTCAAAACTCACCAAATGACTCCTCCCACCATATTATGTTGATGCCCAACGTTTGGGCTCGATCGGAAATCAATAGGGGTAAGAAATTGGACAATTCAGGTCCAAAGGCAGTTCGTTCCTTATAGGAGTGGTTGGTGTATTCCGTAGTTGTAGCGATTGGATTTCACTCAAAACTCACCAAATGACTCCTCCCACCATATTATGATGATGCCCAAGTTTTGGGCTCGATCGGAAATCAATAGGGGTAAGAAATTGGACAATTCAGGTTCAAAGGCAGTGATCGGTTCATAATTGTATATCATTTTGTACCCTTCTAGCTTATGATTTGGTTATGTTATTGAGTTAAACTTGTGCTTTTAATTTATTTTCTGTTTTGATAAGTCCATAATTTCATACACTTGCATGCTTTCTTTACTTAGTGATTTTGCTTAGTTTCTCTTTATTTTTGAGTCACTTAGCTTTGTTTGTGTGTTTTGTAGGTTAAGATAGCAAGAGATAACATTTGATGCAATCCATGCATGTTATGGGCTGATTGGCATATGAGGAATATGAGCTTAAAGACAAACTAATTTTGGCTACAGCCCATTTCCAGCCCAGTTTCGTAGGTCAACTTCTTGGCCTTGGATCAGCATGCTCTGGGGCTTGGATGAGGTGAAGATCTTCATGAGACTTGTTCCAATGGGTGTGTACTATAACATATCCAAATTTCAGCACAATTGGACATATCTGGAGTCCTTAGCCCGTCCAACATTGCACCCTGCTCAGGAGGATTTGCAGCTGCCAGCTTTTAGTCATGTGCCTCCTTTTAGCCATGTGCCTCACCCCAGCTGCAACTGACTTTGTACCCAACATAATGAGTGAAGTTGGGAGGCTTTCCAGCTATCAAATTCAGAAGGAGCAAGTTGGTACATGCTGGAGCTTTTGCAGAGATGGCATGTGCATGCATGTAAAGCAAAGAGAAAGGAGAGAGAGAAGAATGAAGAAATGATGAGAGGCATCTTTGCTTCAGCCTTTGAACATGGGAATTGAATTGGCAGATCACTTTGGAGCTGGAGATCAGGTTCTGAGCTGTTAAAGAAAGCATGTGCATGCATGTAAAGCAAAAAGAAAGAAAAGAAATGAAATGAAGTCAATTCCAGTCTCTGTTCGGCAGCCAACTTTCGAGGTCCAAAACGCACACTTCTACTGCTCCGATAGGAATACTTTCTTCATAGAAGTTGTTCCAATGGGTGTCTAGTATAACATATCCAAATTTCAGCCCCATTGGATACGTTTTGAGACCTATGGCCTTCCTACACCAAAACAGGTTCAGAAAACTCGTTTTTCCAGCAACCAAAAGCAACCACATGGGTTGGCAGCAAAAGGCAATCACATGGGTTGGCAGCAAAACTGATCACCTTTGAACCCATGTGATGAAAGCTTGTGCAGCAGCAAAAGATGAAGGATGGTGTGGGAATCCATCATGTTGTTCCTCCCTCTTAGCCCTATAAATAGAGAAGCCTTCAAGCTTCAAATAACACCCCAAGGGGGGGAGCTCTCAAACACTTCTCTAGAGCTCCCTTCCCTTCTCTCCCTCAAATTCTCTTAGTTTCCTTTCAAGTTGTCAATTGTTGTAATAAAATGAGTTTACTGAATTTTTCTTCAAGTTTTCAAGTTCTTCTTTAATTTTATTTGTAATGTACATTCTTGCTTAAGTATTCAAGTTTAATTAGTTTCCAAGTTTCAATTATGGTTTTTGTTCTTATTCATTATGCTTATAAGTTAATATGCTAGTTTGAATGATTGATCACCATTTAGGCTTGCATGTTAGCTATCTTGGTTTGAATTAAGAGTAGACACCATGCTTTAATTCGAATTGAACTATGAATAGGAAGAGTATGTATGGACATTCGACAACAGGGATTAGATACATGCTTGGTTGTTTAAATTGTTCTTCTATGCTTAATGGGTTCCTAATGCTTAGTTTTAGGTTAGACAACAAATGATCAAATTAGGGAATTAGGAACACAAGGTTAGAACCACACACCATGGCCTAATCATACTTTAGCTAGAATCAATCCGTTAATCTAATTGAACTTGGGAACTTATTTGCTTGAGTTATTTCCTTTTTCTTGTTTTATTTATTTTCTTTTCCATTTCTGTTTTTGTAGGGAAACGAATTGGATCATTCAATCACCAATCCTCGTGGGATCGACCTCGCACTTACATATGCTATACTACCAAACGGCTCGTGCACTTGCGAGTATCACAAGTTGAGGATGCAGCTGAATCTATTTTGATGAAGTGAATCCGACACAACAAGTTTTTGGCGCCGTTGCCGGGGATTGGCAACATAGTTTGGTTCTATTTCTTTTCCCTACTTGTTTTATTTTTATTTTTCAGTTTCATCTTTTTCTAGACAGTTTCCTGAGTGAGTGGCGTTAATGGACAAGTTGTGTTTGTAGTCCAACGGAATAGGACAATTGCCTAACAAGCAAGAGAACTGGGTTTAAGTCCCAGCTTACACAACCCATTGGTGTTTGTTACTTTGAAGCATGGAATTAGATGTTTTAGTTTAGTTTTTCCTTTTCATTTTAGTTTTTATTTCGTAATCCTTTTAATTCAATTTCAAGTTTGTGTGTTTGCTTTAGTAATTTATGACAGCTTAATAAAAATGGAGAGAGATGGCAACCTCAATCATAAGAATGGGAAGTGTGGAGCAGTGGGAGAAGTCGACCTCCAAGTGCATTCATGCTCGACCTAATCGCTTCAAGGGGGAGCATTTCAATCCTTTCTCTTCTTTGAATTCTGTTTATTTCCGTCATTGTTTTTACCTTTTGGTCCGCGTTGAGTTCTTCGTTTTTCTGTGCTGAATCCAACCATATAAAGAACGTAAAATTTGGACTTACAGTTGGAAAGTTATATCCTAAAAACTGAACACAGGTCGAAGCTGAAAAACAGAGAAACGAATCTGTCCAAATGGTGATAAATAGGTGATAGAAAGTGCTGTTTGTGTTTTTCTTTGGTTTCTTGGTTTGTTTCTTTTAGTACAACAATTTATTTCGTTTGTTTGAGTTTGTTTAGAGTACTTAGTTCATTTTCGTTTATGGTTTTTTGTTTCATGTTATCTTAATTTGTTTTTGTTTCTTTTTCTTACGAGAATATCTTTAAAAAAATTTTAAAAAAATTATTTTTCATATGAGCTAACTTATGGTAACTCCAGTGAGCACCTTCGTCAATACAGTGTCTAGGAGTTCTATAGGCGACACCTTCGGTGTCTAAGAAGTTTGGGTTTTAAGCGGGACCATTGTGACCCCTCCAACCTTCCCGGATCCCCTGGCTGTGTTTTCTGAGGCCCTTAACTGGTCATCCGTGAGTTGCTTGTATATCCGTGTGTTTTTAAATTAAGTTTTTTATTTTTATTTTTATTTTTATTTTTTATTTTTTTATTTTCTTTGTTTTCTTTTCTGTTGAGTCTTTGTTTTTGTCTTTGTTTTGTTAAGTTAGTTTATGTATTTATTTACGTGGTATGGTTGTTAGTTTATTTCTGAGTGTTAAAAACACATTTTTATTTCACTTCAAAAAAAAAAAAAAACCAAAAAAAAAACCAAAACAAAAAAACAAAAAAAAACAAAAAACAAAAAACAAAAATAAACATTCAAGTAAAAATAAAATAAAAAACTTCTTCTTTTCTTCATCTTCTTCATCATCTTCATCATCATCATCATCATGGCTTGTCTTTATTTCTCGCACTTGCAGAATCTGCAGCAGCTCTACATGGTCCTCATTCTTTCTCTGCAGTTCTTCCACATACTGATTGGCACGGTAAAGCCGCTTCTGCAAGTCCGCCACCATAGCTTTCAAGGAAGCCACCTCCTCGCTCAGTGCTCCACACTCTTGTGTTCTTGCTAGTAGGCGCAAGCCCAGATTTGTGGCCGAGACCGCTTGGAGCGCGGTATAAGTGTGGGACTCGTCCACTGCCTCATTGTCAGACCGGTGTGCTATACGCCAATGATCTGCCGGTGTGAGCTTGCTGCCAATCATACCTCCTAGCATCACAGCTCTGTTCGGCCTTGCCTCAGCAAAGTTTGGTATTACCTCAGCAAAGTTTGAGGCCGTACCGTGATGATATGTAGAGTTTGGGAAGACAGTGTTTGGACGAGCCCTTTTCTTGGCATTCGGAGGTGCAAGGGACAGCTCAAGGTTGAGATCATCAAGGTGAGTGCATGATGATGCCATTTGTTTTGCTTCTGAATTTTTTGATGTTTTTCTTTGAGTTTGCAGGAAGAAATGCTGGGTATCATCCGTTTGCAGAGGCGTGGTTTAAATAGACATATGCTGACGAGAGAGAGCCAACACCACTTCGGATTTCCCGGGCATGCTCAACCTAATCGCTTCAAGGGGGAGCACCTTTACTTTCACTTTACTTTTCTTTTTTTTCCGTGTTTTCTGGTGTTTTATTGTTTTGCCCGTTACTTTCATTTTCTAGAGCTTTGTGTTTTTTTGCCTTTACCTTTCGGCTATCTTCTTTATTTTATTTTAGTTAGGGAACTGCGCTTTCTTTTCTGTTTGTCGTCTTTATTTTATTTAAGTTAGGGAAGTGTGCTTTCTTTTCTGTTTTCTTTTTCCTTCTGCAAATTTACTTTTTTTATTTCCAAAACAAAATAACAAAAACAACAAAAAATAAAATAAAATAAAAACAACAATTAGCAGTAGAAATCATTTCTTCTCGGTGCTTGGTGTCTCGACCATTGGAGCTTTGAGTTTGGCCCTCTGGCTGTCCTCTTCCTGGGCTTCACGCATAGCCTCTTGGGGCTCACCACTTGAGCTCCCAAAGATCGCACTCTTAGCTTGAGCGTAACTTCTCTCGCGATCTGCTTGCTTGCGTTTACCCGGTCGGTCTAGGTCCTCCAGCTGCTTTCGCATGTCGCGAGAATACAACTCTACCATTTTTGATAGGTTTTTATTCTCATCCCGCAATACTTCTAGCTGGTGTCGATTCACCTCCACTATCCTTGCCCTCTCCCTTTTCAAGCTTTTTATAGAAGTCTGACACTCTTCAACCATACTTCGCTCCGCCGCCAACTGACTTTTCAGCACCTCTACCTCATGGGACTTCGCAAGTAGGCGATGACCCAAACTTGCAACACATGCTGCACTCTGCACGCTCAGTGCCATGGCATCACTAGCGACCCGGTTGTCATCCCTTGTCCCGAACACGCGTATATCTTTAGGAGTCACTAGATTTCTGCCCACTCCAATGGCAACATCGTTGTCCAGGAGTATTGAGTCAGCTACTGTCACAGGCCCCCTTGCGGAGGCAAAGTAGGGCATCCATACTGGTGCCGCTGCTTGGCCTCGTGTCTGAGTCGGTGGAGCTAGGTTGAGATCCAACGAAAATGGGTAGTTAGAGGCCATTTGATTTCTCACTTTCTTTTCTTCTTTCTTTTCTCTTTTGTGTGTTTATGAGTTGTGTGTTTTCCCCCCTCTTTCTTTTTACCTTTTATAGACTTAGTCTGCTAAACCCTAGCCGCTGCGGTTCTGAGTTCCTTGCTGCCCTTACGGCTTATCTCTATATGTTGCCGCACCCGTTTCCCAACTCCCCTTAATTGCATTTTCACCTTTCACCACCTTCAAAGTGAAAAAGTCATCCCGCTTCACCCAAGAGGCCAATAATTCAGGTTTGGGGGATGTGAAAGCTGCCTCTGCACGCCGACACGTCCCTCACTCTTTTTGCCTGTCACTTCCTAGGAACCGAGGCAGCAGGGACCACACTCTCTCTTTTCATAAATCCCGCCTTCGCACTCCCAATTCACGTTTCATTAAATTAAAAAATAAAAATAAAAATAATAACAAACGTGTGGGCTTCGGATTTCTTTGTGGGTAGGGTTTCATCTTTGTTTAAGTTTCAAAGTGTGTTGACTTCTTTTGGGTTGGGTTTTCAATCGTTTGGGTTTTGGTTTGCGTAAGACTATTTGTTTAGGGCTTTCTGTTTCGAGTGTTTTACTGTTTCGTTTCTTTTTTTTTTTATTTGTTTGTTTGTTTGTAATTTTTACTTTATAATTATTTTATTTTTGTATTTTAATTCTCGTGTTTTTTGTGGTTTATATTTACTTTAGTACCTTTCATTTCTTGTTATGACATTGCTTGTTCCTAATTTTTAAACATTGAGGACAATGCTCATTTCTAGGTTTGGGGGTATTGGAGTTTAGCATGTAAATTTGGTTTTTCCTTAATTTAATTTAATTTTTTTTTATTTGCTTGTTTTTATTTTAATTTTATTTTGTTTAAGTCTTGCTTTTATTTTGATTTTGAATTTTTTTTTATTTTTTTTATTTTTTTTATATTTTGATTTTGATTTTATTCACTTTCCGAACACATTTGATGAGATTGTGATAAATGTTTGCATGACTTAAATGAAAATTGAATTTTATTTATTTATTATTTACTTTTTTCCTTGTAAATTTTTATTGTTAAAAAAAAAAAAATAATAATTAATTTGGCATCGTTCTAGCATGATATGTTTGAAACCTTCTTTGCACTTGCCATTTGTTTCTTAATTTTCCAATTAAAGGATTTGCATGACCCAAAGAATTGTATCAAGCATAAATTAGACTTATATAACCATATAATGTGAGCTTTTGAGCCTTGTGCTTCATTTCATGAGTGTTATACACATACTCTTATTTTCTTGTCATCAAAGTTGTTGTTTGATCTCATTATTCATTGATTTGGTTGAACACTTAAAAGTCATTCATTCTTATGCAATTTGATTTCATGACATTTAAGAAATGATATTAGGCCCTCTTTGGATCGTTTGTGCCTTTCAAGCTAACCTTATGCATGCTTAAGCATGATTTTCCATTGTTAACCATTTTGAGCCTACATGTAAACCTTTTCTTTCATTTTACCAATTGCAATTCCTAGCTTTAGCCCGAAAAACAAGAATTTACCTTTCTAAGGAACTCATGAGCTTTAATTTGGATGTGTTTTTCATGCTAAGTTTGGGAAGGGATATTACCAACTAAAAAAAAAAAGAAAAAAAAGAAGAGAACTTCACTCAATTGGTGAAAGAAAAGAAAAGAAGAGAAAAGTTGTGATTAAGTGGTGGTTGATTGAAAATTCATTTTTTTGGGCCTTCAAAAATAAGTTGGTGTTTGGAAAGGAATGTGAATCATTGTAAATGAAGGTATAAGGAGCTTTGATCATGTAAAAGAAAAATTCTCATTGTGATGATTCGAAGTCTTGTAAACAATTGTTTTATGCTCTTATATTTTGAGTTCCTTGGACTTTGTTTTATCCATACCTTTCATTTCTCACTCACCTTACACCCTTGGCCCCATTACAACCTATAATAAAGACCTAAATTGATCTTAAATGTCATATGGTTGAATTGCATGCATTTTCTTACTTTTAAGAGTTTGGCATCCTTCTTGAGATCATATTAATGCAAGTTCTTCATCTTCCTATTTTGAGTTAAGTCCCTTATGGTTTAACTCTAATCTCTTGTTTATAACTGAGTGTTGCATTGTAGCCCTCTTCTGAGTGATTCATTTGTGAGAGGACCACTTTGGTGAGATTTGAAGTTGTATTTGTGTTTGGTATGATTTTTGAAATTGTGTGAAAACTAAGATTGGGGAATTTGTTGCATTTGGCTATCACACTACTACACTTTGAGCATGTTGTGTTTTGAACTTTGCCGCCTTTTCAATAATATCTAAAATTGAGTTTTTATTGTTAAAACTTTTGAGTCATGTGCATGAGTCATTTCTCTTCAGAAAATGTTCGGAATGATTGTTTTGAGTTTTTATTTATTTTTGTTTTGTTTTTGTAATTATTTTTGTTTTGGTTTTTGTGTTTCTTTTATTTTGCTTAAGGACTAACTAATCTAATAAGTTTTCTAACTACTTTGTTTTGTAGAGTTAGTAAAACGTTTGTGGGTATCGTTTCTGTTAAACCCTCAGGAGACACAACTCCTCCTACTAGGGATGCCTAGAGGTTTAAAGGCTTGTTGCATACGCTCAATGCAATCGAGTTACCTACGAAAGTGGTCTAGTTAACTTCTTGTTTTGTTTTTAACTTTGTTTTGTGTTGTTTTGCTCGAGGACTAGCAAAATCTAGGTTTGGGGGTATTTGATCGGTTCATAATTGTATATCATTTTGTACCCTTCTAGCTTATGATTTGGTTATGTTATTGAGTTAAACTTGTGCTTTTAATTTATTTTCTGTTTTGATAAGTCCATAATTTCATACACTTGCATGCTTTCTTTACTTAGTGATTTTGCTTAGTTTCTCTTTATTTTTGAGTCACTTAGCTTTGTTTGTGTGTTTTGTAGGTTAAGATAGCAAGAGATAACATTTGATGCAATCCATGCATGTTATGGGCTGATTGGCATATGAGGAATATGAGCTTAAAGACAAACTAATTTTGGCTACAGCCCATTTCCAGCCCAGTTTCGTAGGTCAACTTCTTGGCCTTGGATCAGCATGCTCTGGGGCTTGGATGAGGTGAAGATCTTCATGAGACTTGTTCCAATGGGTGTGTACTATAACATATCCAAATTTCAGCACAATTGGACATATCTGGAGTCCTTAGCCCGTCCAACATTGCACCCTGCTCAGGAGGATTTGCAGCTGCCAGCTTTTAGTCATGTGCCTCCTTTTAGCCATGTGCCTCACCCCAGCTGCAACTGACTTTGTACCCAACATAATGAGTGAAGTTGGGAGGCTTTCCAGCTATCAAATTCAGAAGGAGCAAGTTGGTACATGCTGGAGCTTTTGCAGAGATGGCATGTGCATGCATGTAAAGCAAAGAGAAAGGAGAGAGAGAAGAATGAAGAAATGATGAGAGGCATCTTTGCTTCAGCCTTTGAACATGGGAATTGAATTGGCAGATCACTTTGGAGCTGGAGATCAGGTTCTGAGCTGTTAAAGAAAGCATGTGCATGCATGTAAAGCAAAAAGAAAGAAAAGAAATGAAATGAAGTCAATTCCAGTCTCTGTTCGGCAGCCAACTTTCGAGGTCCAAAACGCACACTTCTACTGCTCCGATAGGAATACTTTCTTCATAGAAGTTGTTCCAATGGGTGTCTAGTATAACATATCCAAATTTCAGCCCCATTGGATACGTTTTGAGACCTATGGCCTTCCTACACCAAAACAGGTTCAGAAAACTCGTTTTTCCAGCAACCAAAAGCAACCACATGGGTTGGCAGCAAAAGGCAATCACATGGGTTGGCAGCAAAACTGATCACCTTTGAACCCATGTGATGAAAGCTTGTGCAGCAGCAAAAGATGAAGGATGGTGTGGGAATCCATCATGTTGTTCCTCCCTCTTAGCCCTATAAATAGAGAAGCCTTCAAGCTTCAAATAACACCCCAAGGGGGGGAGCTCTCAAACACTTCTCTAGAGCTCCCTTCCCTTCTCTCCCTCAAATTCTCTTAGTTTCCTTTCAAGTTGTCAATTGTTGTAATAAAATGAGTTTACTGAATTTTTCTTCAAGTTTTCAAGTTCTTCTTTAATTTTATTTGTAATGTACATTCTTGCTTAAGTATTCAAGTTTAATTAGTTTCCAAGTTTCAATTATGGTTTTTGTTCTTATTCATTATGCTTATAAGTTAATATGCTAGTTTGAATGATTGATCACCATTTAGGCTTGCATGTTAGCTATCTTGGTTTGAATTAAGAGTAGACACCATGCTTTAATTCGAATTGAACTATGAATAGGAAGAGTATGTATGGACATTCGACAACAGGGATTAGATACATGCTTGGTTGTTTAAATTGTTCTTCTATGCTTAATGGGTTCCTAATGCTTAGTTTTAGGTTAGACAACAAATGATCAAATTAGGGAATTAGGAACACAAGGTTAGAACCAGACACCATGGCCTAATCATACTTTAGCTAGAATCAATCCGTTAATCTAATTGAACTTGGGAACTTATTTGCTTGAGTTATTTCCTTTTTCTTGTTTTATTTATTTTCTTTTCCATTTCTGTTTTTGTAGGGAAACGAATTGGATCATTCAATCACCAATCCTCGTGGGATCGACCTCGCACTTACATATGCTATACTACCAAACGGCTCGTGCACTTGCGAGTATCACAAGTTGAGGATGCAGCTGAATCTATTTTGATGAAGTGAATCCGACACAACAGGCAGTTCGTTCCTTATAGGAGTGGTTGGTGTATTCCGTAGTTCTGGCGATTGGATTTCACTCAAAACTCCCCAACTGACTCCTCCCTGCATATTATGATGATGCCCAAGTTTTGGGCACGATCGGAAGTCCAATGGGGTAAGAAATTGGACAATTGAAGTTCGAAGACAGTTCGTACCGAATTGGAGTGGTTTATGTATTGCATAGTTCTTGCAATTGGATTTCCCCAAAACACACCAAATGACTCCTCCCACCATATTATGATGTTGCCCTAGTTTTGGGCTCGATCGGAAATCAATAAGGGTAAGAAATTGGACAATTCAGGTTCAAAGGCAGTTCGTTCCTTATAGGAGTGGTTGGTGTATTCCGTAGTTCTAGAGAATGGATTTCACTCAAAACTCACCAAATGACTCCTCCCACCAAACTATGGTGATGCCCAAGTTTTGGGCTCGATCGGAAATCCATAGGTGTAAGAAATTGGACAATTCAAGTTCGAAGACAGTTCGTTCCGAATTGGAGTGTTTGTGTATTGCATAGTTCTAGCGATTGGATTTCACTCAAAACTCACCAAATGACTCCTCCCATCATATTATGATGAAGCCCAAGTTTTGGGCTCGATCGGAAATCAATAGGGGTAAGAAATTGGACAATTCCGGTTCAAAGGCAGTTCGTTCCGTATAGGAGTGGTTGGTGTATTCCGTAGTTCTAGCGATCGGATTTCACTCAAAACTCACCAAATGACTCCTCCCACAATATTATGATGATGCCCAAGTTTTGGGCTCGATCGAAAATCCATAGGGGTTTGGACAATTCAAGTTCGAAGACAGTTCGTTCCGAATTGGAGTGGTTGGTGTATTGCATAGTTCTAGCGATTGGATTTCACTCAAATCTCTCCAAATGACTCCTCCCACCATATTATGATGATGCCCAAGTTTTGGGCTCGATCGGAAATCAATAGGGGTAAGAAATTGGACAATTCAGGTTCAAAGGCAGTTCGTTCCTTATAGGAGTGGTTGGTGTATTCCGTATTTCTAGCGATTGGATTTCACTCAAAACTCACCAAATGACTCCTCCCACCATATTATGATGATGCAAATGTTTTGGGCTCGATCGGAAATCCATAGGGGTAAGAAATTAGACATTTCAAGTTCCAAGACAGTTCGTTCCGAATTGGAGTGGTTGGTGTATTGCATAGTTCTAGCTGTTGGATTTCACTCAAAACTCACCAAATGACTCCTCCCATCATATTATGATGATTCCCAAGTTTTGGGCTCGATCGGAAATCCATTGGGGTAAGAAATTGGACAATTCAAGTTTGAAGGCAGTTCGTTCCGAATTGGAGTGGTTGGTGTATTGCATAGTTCTAGCGATTGGATTTCACTCAAAATCACCAAATGACTCCTCCCACCATGTAATGGTGATGCCCAAGTTTTGGTCTCGGTCGGAAATCAATAGGGGTAAGAAATTAGACAATTCAGGTTCAAAGGCAGTTCGTTCCTTATAGGAGTGGTTGTTGTATTGCGTAGTTATAGCGATCGGATTTTCCTCAAAACACACCAAATGACTCCTCCCACCATATTATGATGTTGCCAAAGTTTTGGGCTCGATCGGAAATCCATAGGGGTAAGAAATTGGACAATTCAAGTTCGAAGGCAGTTCGTTCCGAATTGCAGTGGTTGGTGTATTGCATAGTTCCAGCAATTGGATTTCACTCAAAACTCACCAAATGACTCCTCCCACCATATTATCAAGATTCCCAAGTTTTGGGCTCGATCGGAAATCCATAGGGGTTAGAAGTTGGACAATTCAAGTTCGAAGGCAGTTCGTTCTGAATTGGAGTGGTTGGTGTATTGCATAGTTCTTGCGATTGGATTGCACTCAAAACTCACCAAATGACTCCTCCCACAATATTATGATGATGCCCAAGTTTTGGGCTCGATCGGAAATCCATAGGGGTAAGAAATTGGACAATTCAAGTTCGAAGACAGTTCGTTCCGAATTGGAGTGGTTGGTGTATTGCATAGTTCTAGCGATTGGATTTCACTCAAAACTCACCAAATGACTCCTCCCACCATATTATGATGATGCCCCAGTTTTGGGCTCGATCGGAAATCAATAAAGGTAAGAAATTGGACAATTCAGGTTCAAAGGCAGTTCGTTCCTTTTGGGAGTGGTTGGTGTATTCCGTAGTTCTAGCGATCGGATTTCACTCAAAACTCACCAAATGACTCCTCCCACAATATTATGACGATGCCCAAGTTTTGGGCTCGATCGGAAATCCATAGGGGAAAGAAATTGGACAATTCAAGTTCGAAGACAGTTCGTTCCGAATTGGAGTGGTTGGTGTATTGCATAGTTCTGGCGATTGGATTTCTCTCAAAACTCTCCAAATGACTCCTCCCACCATATTATGATGATTCTCAAGTTTTGGGCTCGATCGGAAATCAATAGGGGTAAGAAATTTGACAATTCATGTTCAAAGGCAGTTCGTTCCTTATAGGAGTGGCTAGTGTATTCCGTAGTTCTAGCGATTGGATTTCACTCAAAACTCACCAAATGACTCCTCCCACCATATTATGATGATGCCCAAGTTTTGGGAACGATATGAAATCAATAGGGGTAAGAAATTGGACAATTCAGGTTCAAAGGCAGTTCGTTCCTCATAGGAGTGGTTGGTTTATTCCGTAGTTCTAGAGATTGGATTTCACTCAAAACTCACCAAATGACTCCTCCCACCATACTATGGTGATGCCCAAGTTTTGGGCTCGATCGGAAATCAATTGGGGTAAGAAATTGGACAATTCAGGTTCAAAGGCAGTTCGTTCCTCATAGGAGTGGTTGGTTAATTCCGTAGTTCTAGAGATTGGATTTCACTCAAAACTCACCAAATGACTCCACCCACCATACTATGGTGATGCCCAAGTTTGGGAACGATCTGAAATCAATAGGGGTAAGAAATTGGACAATTCAGGTTCAAAGGCAGTTCGTTCCTTATAGGAGTGGTTGGTGTATTCCGTAGTTCTAGCGATTGGATTTCACTCAAAACTCACCAAATGACTCCTCCCACCATATTATGATGATGCAAAAGTTTTGGGCTCGATCGGAAATACATAGGGGTAAGAAATTGGACAATTCAAGTTCGAAGACAGTTCGTTCCGAATTGGAGTGGTTGGTGTATTGCATAGGTCTAGCGATTGGATTTCACTCAAAACTCTCCAAATGACTCCTCTCACCATATTATGATGATGCCCAAGTTTTGGGCTCGATCGGAAATCAATAGGGGTAAGAAATTGGACAATTCAGGTTCAAAGGCAGTTCGTTCCTTATGGGAGTGGTTGGTGTATTCCGTAGTTCTAGCGATTGGATTTCACTCAAAACTCACCAAATGACTCCTCCCACCATATTATGATGATGCAAAAGTTTTGGGCTCGATCGGAAATCCATAGGGGTATGAAATTGGACAATTCAAGTTCGAAGACAGTTCGTTCCGAATTGGAGTGGTTTGTGTATTGCATAGTTCTAGCTATTGGATTTCACTGAAAACTCACCAAATGACTCCTCCCATCATATTATGATGATTCCCAAGTTTTGGGCTCGATCGGAAATCCATTGGGGTAAGAAATTGGACAATTCAAGTTTGAAGGCAGTTCGTTCCTTATTGGAGTGGTTGGTGTATTCCGTAGTTCTAGCTATTGGATTTCACTCAAAACTCACCAAATGACTCCTCCCACCATATTATGATGATGCCCAAGTTGTGGGCTCGATCGGAAATCAATAGGGGTATGAAATTGGACAATTCAGGTTCAAAGGCAGTTCGTTCCTCATAGGAGTGGTTGGTGTATTCTGTAGTTCTAGCGATTGGATTTCACTCAAAACTCACCAAATGACTCCTTCCACCATATTATGATGATGCCAAATTTTTGGGCTCGATCGGAAATCCATAGGGGTATGAAATTGGACAATTCATGTTCGAAGGCAGTTCGTTCAGAATTGGAGTGGTTGGTGTACTTCATAGTTCAAGAGATCGGATTTCACTCAAAACTCACCAAATGACTCCTCCGACCACATTATGATGATGCCCAAGTTTTGGGCTCGATCGGAAATCCATAGGGGTAAGAAATTGGACAATTCAAGTTCGTAGGCAGTTCGTTCCGAATTGGAGTGGTTGGTGTATTGCATAGTTCTAGCGATTGGATTTCACTCAAAACTCACCAAATGACTCCTCCACCCATATTATGTTGATGCCCAAGTTTTGGCCTCGATCGAAAATCCATAGTGGTATGAAATTGGACAACTCAAGTTCGTAGGCATTTCGTTCCGAATTAGAGTGGTTGGTGTATTCCGTAGTTCTAGCGATCGGATTTCACTCAAAACTCACCAAATGAATCCTCCCACCATATTATGATGATGCCCAAGTTTTGGGCTTGATCGGAAATCCGTAGGGGTAAGAAATTGGACAATTCATGTTCAAAGGCAGTTCGTTCCTTATAGGAGTGGTTGGTGTATTCTGAAGTTCTAGCGATTGGATTTCACTCAAAACTCACCAAATGACTCCTCCCACCATATTATGATGATGCCAAATTTTTGGGCTCGATCGGAAATCCATAGGGGTAAGAAATTGGACAATTCAGGTTCAAAGGCAGTTCGTTCCTTATAGGAGTGGCTGGTGTATTCCGTAGTTCTAGCGATTGGATTTCACTCAAAACCCACCAAATGACTACTCCCACCATATTATGATAATGCCCAAGTTTTGGGTTCGATAGGAAATCCATAGGGGTAAGAAATTGAACAATTCAGGTTCGTAGGCAGTTCGTTCCAAATTGGAGTGGTTAGTGCATTGCATAGTTCTAGCGATTGGATTTCACTCAAAACTCACCAAATGACTCCTCCACCCATATTATGTTGATGCCCAAGTTTTGGCCTCGATCGAAAATCCCTAGGGGTATGAAATTGGACAATTCAAGTTCGTAGGCATTTCGTTCCGAATTAGAGTGGTTGGTGTATTCCGTAGTTCTAGCGATCGGATTTCACTCAAAACTCACCAAATGACTCCTCCCACTATATTATGATGATGCCCAAGTTTTGGGCTCGATCGGAAATCCATAGGGGTAAGAAATTGGACAATTCAAGTTCGAAGACAGTTCGTTCCGAATTGGAGTGGTTGGTGTATTGCATAGTTCTAGCGATTGGATTTCACACAAAACTCACCAAATGACTCCTCCCACCATGTTATGATGATGCCCAAGTTTTGGGCTCGATCGGAAATCAATAGGGGTAAGAAATTAGACAATTCAGGTTCAAAGGCAGTTCGTTCCTTATAGGAGTGGTTGGTGTATTCCGTGGTTCTAGGGATTGGATTTCACTCAAAACTCACCGATTGACTCCTCCCACCATATTATGATGATGCCCAAGTTTTGGGCTCGATCGGAAATCAATAGGGGTAAGAAATTGGACAATTTAGGTTCAAAGGCAGTTCGTTCCTTATAGAAGTGGTTGATGTATTCCATAGTTCTAGCGATTGGATTTCACTCAAAACTCACCAAATGACTCCTCCCACCGTATTATGATGATGCCAAAGTTTTGGGCTCGATCGGAAATCCATAGGGGTAATAAATTGGACAATTCAAGTTTGAAGGCAGTTCGTTCCGAATTGCAGTGGTTGGTGTATTGCACAGTTCTAGCGATTGGATTTCCCTCAAAACTCACCAAATGACTCCTCCCACCATATTATGATGACTCCCAAGTTTTGGGCTCGATCGGAAATCAACAGGGGTAAGAAATTGGACAATTCAGGTTCAAAGGCAGTTCGTTCCTTAGAGGAGTGGTTGGTGTATTCCGTAGTTCTAGCGATCAGATTTCACTCAAAACTCACCAAATGACTCCTCCCACCATATTATGATGATGCCCAAGTTTTGGGCTCGATCGGAAATCTAGAAGGGTAAGCAATTGGACAATTCAAGTTCAAAGACAGTTCGTTCCGAATTGGAGTGGTTGGTGTATTGCATAGTTCTAGCGATTGGATTTCACTCAAAACTCACCAAATGACTCCTCCCACCATATTATGATGATGCCCAAGTTTTGGGCTCGATCGGAAATCAATAGGGGTAAGAAATTGGACAATTCAAGTTCAAAGGCAGTTCGTTTCTTATAGGAGTGGTTGGTGTATTCCGTAGTTCTGGAGATCGAATTTCACTCCAAACTCACCAAATGAATCCTCCCACCATATTATGATGATGCCCAAGTTTCGGGATCAATCAGAAATCAATAGAGGTAACAAATTGGACAATTCAGGTTCAAAGGCAGTTCGTTCCTTATAGGAGTGGGTGGTGTATTCTGTAGTTCTAGCGATTGGATTTCACTCAAAACTCACCAAATGACTCCTCCCACCATATTATGATGATGTGCAAGTTTTGGGCACGATCGGAAATCAATGGGGGTAAGAAATTGGACAATTCAGTTTCAAAGGCAGTTAGTTCCTTATAGGAGTGGTTAGTGTATTCTGTAGTTCAAGCGAATGGATTTCACTCAAAACTCACCAAAGGACTCCTCCCACCATATTATGATGATGCCAAAGTTTTGGGCTCGATCGGAAATCCATAGGGGTAAGAAATTGGACAATTCAAGTTCGAAGGCAGTTCGTTCCGAATTGGAGTGGTTGGTGTACTGCATAGTTCTAGATATTGGATTTCACTCAAAACTCACCAAATGACTCCTCCCACCATATTATGATGATGCCCAAGTTGTGGGCACGATCGGAAATCAATAGGGGTATGAAATTGGACAACTCAGGTTCAAAGGCATTTCGTTCCTTATAGGAGTGGTTGGTGTATTCCGTAGTTCTAGCGATTGGATTTCACTCAAAACTCACCAAATGAATCCTCCCACCATATTATGATGATGCCCAAGTTTTGGGCTCGATCGGAAATCAATAGGTGTAAGAAATTGGACAATTCAGGTTCGAAGGCAGTTCGTTCCTTACAGGTGTGGCTGGAGTATTCCGTAGTTCTAGCGATTGGATTTCACTCAAAACACACCAAATGACTCCTCCCAGCATATTATGATGATGCCCAAGTTTTGGGCTCGATTGGAAATCCGTAGGGGTAAGAAATTGGACAATTCAGGTTCAAAGGCCGTTCGTTCCTTATAGGAGTGGTCGGTGTATTCCGTAGTTCTAGCGATTGGATTTCACTCAAAACTCACCAAAGGACTCCTCCCACCATATTATGATGATGCCCAAGTTTTGGGCTCGATCGGAAATCAATGGGGGTAAGAAATTGGACAATTCAGGTTCAAAGGCAGTTCGTTCCCTATAGGAGTGGTTGGTGTATTCCGTAGTTCTAGCGTTCGGATTTCACTCAAAACTCACCAAATGAATCCTCCCACCATATTATGATGATGCCCAAGTTTTGGGCTTGATCGGAAATCCATAGGTGTAAGAAATTGGACAATTCATGTTCAAAGGCAGTTCGTTCCTTATAGGAGTGGTTGGTGTATTCTGAAGTTCTAGCGATTGGATTTCACTCAAAACTCACCAAATGACTCCTCCCACCATATTATGATGATGCCAAATTTTTGGGCTCGATCGGAAATCCATAGGGGTAAGAAATTGGACAATTCATGTTCGAAGGAAGTTCGTTCAGAATTGGAGTGGTTGGTGTACTGCATAGTTCTAGAGATTGGATTTCACTCAAAACTCACCAAATGACTCTTCCCACCATATTATGATGATGCCCAAGTTTTGGGCTCGATTGGAAATCCATAGGGGTAAGAAATTGGACAATTCAAGTTCGTAGACAGTTCGTTCCGAATTGGAGTGGTTGGTGTATTGCATAGTTCTAGCTATTGGATTTCACTCAAAACTCACCAAATGACTCCTCCCACCATATTATGATGATGCCCAAGTTTTGGGCTCGATCGGAAATCCATAGGGGTAAGAAATTGGAGAATTCAAGTTCGTAGGCAATTCGTTCCGAATTGGAGTGGTTGGTGTATTGCATAGTTCTAGCGATTGGATTTCACTCAAAACTCACAAAATGACTCCACCCACCATTTTATCATGATGCCTAAGTTGTGGGCTCAATCGGAAATCAATAGGGGTATGAAATTGGACAATTCAGGTTCAATGGCAGTTCGTTCCTTATAGGAGGGGTTGGTGTATTCCGTAGTTCTAGCGATCGGATTTCACTCAAAACTCACCAAACGACTCCTCCCACCATATTATGATGATGCCCAAGTTTTGGGCTCAATTGGAAATCCATAGGGGTAAGAAATTGGACAATTCAAGTTCGAAGACAATTCGTTCCGAATTGGAGTGGTTGGTATATTGCATAGTTCTAGCGATTGGATTTCACTCAAAACTCACCAAATGACTCCTCCCACCATATTATGATGATGCCCACGTTTTGGGCTCGATCGGAAATCAATAGGGGTAAGAAATTAGACAATTCAGGTTCGAGGGCAGTTCGTTCCTTATTCGAGTGGTTGGTGTATTCCGTAGTTCTAGCGAATGGATTTCACTCAAAACTCACCAAATGACTCCTCCCACCATATTATGATGATTCCCAAGTTTTGGGCTCGATCGGAAATCAATAGGGGTAAGAAATTGGACAATTCAGGTTCAAAGGCAGTTCGTTCCTTATAGGAGGGGTCGGTGTATTCCGTAGTTCTAGCGATTGGATTTCACTCAAAACTCACCAAAGGACTCCTCTCACCATATTATGATTATGCCCAAGTTTTGGGCTCGATCGGAAATCAATGGGGGTAAGAAATTGGACAATTCAGGTTCAAAGGCAGTTCGTTCCTTATAGGAGTGGTTGGTGTATTTCGTAGTTCTAGCGATCGGATTTCACTCAAAACTCACCAAATGAATCCTCCCACCATATTATGATGATGCCCAAGTTTTGGGCTTGATCGGAAATCCATAGGGGTCAGAAATTGGACAATTCAGGTTCAAAGGCAGTTCGTTCCTTATAGGAGTGGTTGGTGTATTCCGTAGTTCTAGGGATTGGATTTGTCAAAAAACTCACCAAATGACTCCTCCCACCATATTATGATGATGCCAAAGTTTTGGGCTTGATCGGAAATCCATAGGGGTAAGAAATTGGACAATTCAAGTTCGAAGGCAGTTCGTTCCGAATTGGAGTGGTTGGTGTACTGCATAGTTCTAGAGATTGGATTTCACTCAAAACTCACCAAATGACTCCTCCCACCATATTATGATGATGCACAAGTTGTGGGCTCGATCGGAAATCAATAGGGGTATGAAATTGGACAATTCAGGTTCAAAGGCAGTTCGTTCCTCATAGGAGTGGTTGGTGTATTCTGTAGTTCTAGCGATTGGATTTCACTCAAAACTCACCAAATGACTCCTCCCACCATATTATGATGATGCCAAATTTTTGGGCTCGATCGGAAATCCATAAGGGTAAGAAATTGGACAATTCATGTTCGAAGGCAGTTCGTTCAGAATTGGAGTGGTTGGTTTACTTCATAGTTCTAGAGATTGGATTTCACTCAAAACTCACCAAATGACTCCTCCGACCATATTATGATGATGCCCAAGTTTTGGGCTCGATCGGAAATCCATAGGGGTAAGAAATTGGACAATTCAAGTTCGTAGGCAGTTCGTTCCGAATTGGAGTGGTTGGTGTATTGCATAGTTCTAGCGATTGGATTTCACTTAAAACTCACCAAATGACTCCTCCCACCATATTATGATGATGCCCAAGTTTTTGCTCGATTGGAAATCCATAGGGGTAAGAAATTGGACAATTCATGTTCGAAGACAGTTCGTTCCGAATTGGAGTGGTTGGTATATTGCATAGTTCTAGCGACTGGATTTCACTCAAAACTCACCAAATGACTCCCCCCACCATATTATGATGATGCCCACGTTTTGGGCTCGATCGGAAATCAATTGGGGTATGAAATTGGACAATTCAGGTTCGAAGGCAGTTCGTTCCGAATTGGAGTGCTTGGTGTACTGCATAGTTGTAGATATTGGATTTCACTCAAAACTCACCAAATGACTCCTCCCACCATATTATGATGATGCCCAAGTTGTGGGCTCGATCGGAAATCAATAGGGGTATGAAATTGGACAATTCAGGTTCAAAGGCATTTCGTTCCTTATAGGAGTGGTTGGTGTATTCCGTAGTTCTAGCAATTGGATTTCACTCAAAACTCACCAAAAGACTCCTCCCACCATATTATGATGATGCCCAAGTTTTGGGCTCGATTGGAAGTCCATAGGGGTAAGAAATTGGACAATTCAGGTTCACAGGCAGTTCGTTCCTTATAGGAGTGGTCGGTGTATTCCGTAGTTCTAGCGATTGGATTTCACTCAAAACTCACCAAAGGACTCCTCCCACCATATTATGATGATGCCCAAGTTTTGGGCTCGATCGGAAATCAATGGGGGTAAGAAATTGGACAATTCAGGTTCAAAGGCAGTTCGTTCCTTATAGGAGTGGTTGGTGTATTCCGTAGTTCTAGCGATCGGATTTCACTCAAAACTCACCAAATGAATCCTCCCACCATATTATGATGATGCCCAAGTTTTGGGCTTGATCGGAAATCCGTAGGGGTAAGAAATTGGACAATTCATGTTCAAAGGCAGTTCGTTCCTTATAGGAGTGGTTGGTGTATTCTGAAGTTCTAGCGATTGGATTTCACTCAAAACTCACCAAATGACTCCTCCCACCATATTATGATGATGCCAAATTTTTGGGCTCGATCGGAAATCCATAGGGGTAAGAAATTGGACAATTAATGTTCGAAGGCAGTTCGTTCAGAATTGGAGTGGTTGGTGTACTGCATAGTTCTAGAGATTGGATTTCACTCAAAACTCACCAAATGACTCTTCCCACCATATTATGATGATGCCCAAGTTTTGGGCTCGATCGGAAATCCATAGGGGTAAGAAATTGGACAATTCAAGTTCGTAGACAGTTCGTTCCGAATTGGAGTGGTTGGTGTATTGCATAGTTCTAGCGATTGGATTTCACTCAAAACTCTCCAAGTGACTCCTCCCACCATATTATGATGATGCCCACGTTTTGGGCTCGATCGGAAATCAATAGGGGTAAGAAATTAGACAATTCAGGTTCGAGGGCAGTTCGTTCCTTATTGGAGTGGTTGGTGTATTCCGTAGTTCTAGCGATCGGATTTCACTCAAAACTCACCAAAATGACTCCTCCCACCATTTTATCATGATGCCCAAGTTGTGGGCTCAATCGGAAATCAATAGGGGTACGAAATTGGACAATTCAGGTTCAAAGGCAGTTCGTTCCTTATAGGAGGGGTTGGTGTATTCCGTAGTTCTAGCGATCGGATTTCACTCAAAACTCACCAAACGACTCCTCCCACCATATTATGATGATGCCCAAGTTTTGGGCTCGATTGGAAATCCATAGGGGTAAGAAATTGGACAATTCAAGTTCGAAGACAATTCGTTCCGAAAAGGAGTGGTTGGTATATTGCATAGTTCTAGCGATTGCATTTCACTCAAAACTCACCAAATGACTCCTCCCACCATATTATGATGATGCCCAAGTTTTGGGCTCGATCGGAAATCAATAGGGGTAAGAAATTGGACAATTCAGGTTCAAAGGCAGTTCGTTCCTTATAGGAGGGGTCGGTGTATTCCGTAGTTCTAGCGATTGGATTTCACTCAAAACTCACCAAAGGACTCCTCCCACCATATTATGATGATGCCCAAGTTTTGGGCTCGATCGGAAATCAATGGGGGTAAGAAATTGGACAATTCAGGTTCAAAGGCAGTTCGTTCGTTATAGGAGTGGTTGGTGTATTTCGTAGTTCTAGCGATCGGATTTCACTCAAAACTCACCAAATGAATCCTCCCACCATATTATGATGATGCCCAAGTTTTGAGCTTGATCGGAAATCCATAGGGGTCAGAAATTGGACAATTCAGGTTCAAAGGCAGTTCGTTCCTTATAGGAGTGGTTGGTGTATTCCGTAGTTCTAGCGATTGGATTTCACTCAAAACTCACCAAATGACTCCTCCCACCATATTATGATGATGCCCAAGTTGTGGGCTCGATCGGAAATCAATAGGGGTATGAAATTGGACAATTCAGGTTCGAAGGCAGTTCGTTCCGAATTGGAGTGGTTGGTGTACTGCATAGTTGTAGATATTGGATTTCACTCAAAACTCACCAAATGACTCCTCCCACCATATTATGATGATGCCCAAGTTGTGGGCTCGATCGGAAATCAATAGGGGTATGAAATTGGACAATTCAGGTTCAAAGTCATTTCGTTAGTTATAGGAGTGGTTGGTGTATTCCGTAGTTCTAGCGATTGGATTTCACTCAAAACTTACCAAATGACTCCTCCCACCATATTATGATGATGCCCAAGTTGTGGGCTCGATCGGAAATCAATAGGGGTATGAAATTGGACAATTCAGGTTCGAAGGCAGTTCGTTCCGAATTGGAGTGGTTGGTGTACTGCATAGTTGTAGATATTGGATTTGTCTCAAAACTCACCAAATGACTCCTCCCACAATATTATGATGATGCCAAAGTTTTGGGATTGATCGGAAATCCATAGGGGTAAGAAATTGGACAATTCAAGTTCGAAGGCAGTTCGTTCCGAATTGGAGTGGTTGGTGTACTGCATAGTTCTAGAGATTGGATTTCACTCAAAACTCACCAAATGACTCCTCCCACCATATTATGATGATGCCCAAGTTGTGGGCTCGATCGGAAATCAATAGGGGTATGAAATTGGACAATTCAGGTTCAAAGGCAGTTCGTTCCTCATAGGAGTGGTTGGTGTATTCTGTAGTTCTAGCGATTGGATTTCACTCAAAACTCACCAAATGACTCCTTCCACCATATTATGATGATGCCAAATTTTTGGGCTTGATCGGAAATCCATAGGGGTAAGAAATTGGACAATTCATGTTCGAAGGCAGTTCGTTCAGAATTGGAGTGGTTGGTGTACTTCATAGTTCTAGAGATTGGATTTCACTCAAAACTCACCAAATGACTCCTCCGACCACATTATGATGATGCCCAAGTTTTGGACTCGATCGGAAATCAATATGGGTAAGATATTGGACAATTCAGGTTCAAGGGCTGTACGTTCCTTATAGGAGTGGTTGGTGTATTCCGTAGTTCTAGCGATTGGATTTCACTCAAAACTCACCAAATGACTCCTCCCACCGTATTATGATGATGCCAAAGTTTTGGGCTCGATCGGAAATCCATAGGGGTAATAAGTTGGACAATTCAAGTTTGAAGGCAGTTCGTTCCGAATTGCAGTGGTTGGTGTATTGCATAGTTCTAGCGATTGGATTTCACTCAAAACTCACCAAATGACTCCTCCCACCATATTATGATGATGCCAAAGTTCTGGGCTCGATCGGAAATCCATAGGGGTAAGAAATTGGACAATTCAAGTTCGAAGGCAGTTCATTCCGAATTGGAGTGGTTGGTGTATTGCATAGTTCTAGATATTGGATTTCACTCAAAACTCACCAAATGACTCCTCCCACCATATTATGATGATGCCCAAGTTGTGGGCTCGATCGGAAATCAATAGGGGTATGAAATTGGACAATTCAGGTTCGAAGGCAGTTCGTTCCGAATTGGAGTGGTTGGTGTACTGCATAGTTGCAGATATTGGATTTCACTCAAAACTCACCAAATGACTCCTCCCACCATATTATGATGATGCCCAAGTTGTGGGCTCGATCGGAAATCAATAGGGGTATGAAATTGGACAATTCAGGTTCAAAGTCATTTCGTTAGTTATAGGAGTGGTTGGTGTATTCCGTAGTTCTAGCGATTGGATTTCACTCAAAACTTACCAAATGACTCCCCCCACCATTTTATGATGATGCCCAAGTTGTGGGCCCGATCGGAAATCAATAGGGGTATGAAATTGGACAATTCAAGTTCAAAGGCAGTTCGTTCCTTATAGGAGTGGTTGGGGTATTCCGTAGTTCTAGCGATCGGATTTCACTCAAAACTTACCAAATGACTCCTCCCACCAAATTATGATGATGCCCAAATTTTGGGCTCGATCGGAAATCCGTAGGGGTAGGAAAATGGACAATTCAAGTTCGAAGACAGTTCGTTCCGAATTGGGGTGGTTGGTGTATTGCATAGTTCTAGCGGTTGGATTTCACTCAAAACTCACCAAATGACTCCTCCCACCATATTATGATGATGCCCAAGTTTTGGGCTCGATCGGAAATCAATATGGGTAAGATATTGGACAATTCAGGTTCAAGGGCTGTACGTTCCTTATAGGAGTGGATGGTGTATTCCTAGTTCTAGCGATTGGATTTCTCTCAAAACTCACCAAATGACTCATCCCCCCATATTATGATGATGCGCAAGTTTTGGGCTCGATCGGAAATCAATAGGGGTAAGAAATTGGACAATTCAGGTTCAAAGGAAGTTCGTTCCTTATAGGAGTGGTTGGTGTATTCCGTAGTTCTAGCGATTGGATTTCACTCAAAACTCACCAAAGGACTCCTCCCACCATATTATGATGATGCCAAAGTTTTAGGCTCGATCCGAAATCCATAGGGGTAAGAAATTGGACAATTCAAGTTCGTAGGCAGATCGTTCTGAATTGGAGTGGTTGGTGTGTGGCATAGTTCTTGCGATTGGATTTCACTCAAAACTCACCAAATGACTCCTCCCACCATATTATGATGATGCCAAAGTTTTGGGCTCGATCGGAAATCCATAGGGGTAAGAAATTGGACAATTCAAGTTCGTAGACAGTTCGTTCCGAATTGGAGTGGTTGGTGTATTGCATAGTTCTAGCGATTGGATTTCACTCAAAACTCACCAAGTGACTCCTCCCACCATATTATGATGATGCCCAAGTTTTGGGCTCGATCGGAAATCAATAGGGGTAAGAAAGTGGACAATTCAGGTTCAAAGGAAGTTCGTTCCTTATAGGAGTGGTTGGTGTATTCCGTAGTTCTAGCGATTGGATTTCACTCAAAACTCACCAAAGGACTCCTCCCGCCATATTATGATGATGCCCAAGTTTTGGGCTCGATCGGAAATCAATGGGGGTAAGAAATTGGACAATTCAGGTTCAAAGGCAGTTCGTTCGTTATAGGAGTGGTTGGTGTATTTCGTAGTTCTAGCGATCGGATTTCACTCAAAACTCACCAAATGAATCCTCCCACCATATTATGATGATGCCCAAGTTTTGAGCTTGATCGGAAATCCATAGGGGTCAGAAATTGGACAATTCAGGTTCAAAGGCAGTTCGTTCCTTATAGGAGTGGTTGGTGTATTCCGTAGTTCTAGCGATTGGATTTGTCTCAAAACTCACCAAATGACTCCTCCCACCATATTATGATGATGCCAAAGTTTTGGGCTTGATCGGAAATCCATAGGGGTAAGAAATTGGACAATTCAAGTTCGAAGGCAGTTCGTTCCGAATTGGAGTGGTTGGTGTACTGCATAGTTCTAGAGATTGGATTTCACTCAAAACTCACCAAATGACTCCTCCCACCATATTATGATGATGCCCAAGTTGTGGGCTCGATCGGAAATCAATAGGGGTATGAAATTGGACAATTCAGGTTCAAAGGCAGTTCGTTCCTCATAGGAGTGGTTGGTGTATTCTGTAGTTCTAGCGATTGGATTTCACTCAAAACTCACCAAATGACTCCTTCCACCATATTATGATGATGCCAAATTTTTGGGCTCGATCGGAAATCCATAGGGGTAAGAAATTGGACAATTCATGTTCGAAGGCAGTTCGTTCAGAATTGGAGTGGTTGGTGTACTTCATAGTTCAAGAGATTGGATTTCACTCAAAACTCACCAAATGACTCCTCCGACCACATTATGATGATGCCCAAGTTTTGGGCTCGATCGGAAATCCATAGGGGTAAGAAATTGGACAATTCAAGTTCGTAGGCAGTTCGTTCCGAATTGGAGTGGTTGGTGTATTGCATAGTTCTAGCGATTGGATTTCACTTAAAACTCACCAAAAGACTCCTCCCACCATATTACGACGATTCCCAAGTTTTGGGCTCGATCGGAAATCAATAGGGGTAAGAAATTGGACAATTCAGGTTCAAAGGCAGTTCGTTCCTTATAGGAGTGGTTGGTGTATTCTGTAGTTCTAGCGATTGGATTTCATTCAAAACTCACCAAATGACTCCTCCCACCATATTATGATGATGCCAAAGTTTTGGGCTCGATCGGAAATCCATAGGGGTAAGAAACTGGACAATTCATGTTCGAAGGCAGTTCGTTCAGAATTGGAGTGGTTGGTGTCCTGCATAGTTCTAGAGATTGGATTTCAGTCAAAACTCACCAAATGACTCCTCCCACCATATTATGATGATGCCCAAGTTTTGGGCTCGATCGGAAATCAATAGGGGTAAGAAATTGGACAATTCAGGTTCAAAGGCAGTTCGTTCCTTATAGGAGTGGTTGGTGTATTCCGTAGTTCTAGCGATCGGATTTCACTCCAAACTCACCAAATGAATCCTCCCACCATATTATGATCATGCCCAAGTTTTGGGCTCGATCGGAAATCCGTAGGGGTAAGAAAAAGAACAATTCAAGTTCGAAGGCAGTTCGTTCCGAACTGGAGTGGTTGGTGTATTGCATAGTTCTAGCGATTGGATTTCACTCAAAACTTACCAAATGACTCCCCCCACCATTTTATGATGATGCCCAAGTTGTGGGCTCGATCGGAAATCAATAGGGGTATGAAATTGGACAATTCAAGTTCAAAGGCAGTTCGTTCCTTATAGGAGTGGTTGGGGTATTCCGTAGTTCTAGCGATCGGATTTCACTCAAAACTTACCAAATGACTCCTCCCACCAAATTATGATGATGCCCAAGTTTTGGGCTCGATCGGAAATCCGTAGGGGTAGGAAAATGGACAATTCAAGTTCGAAGACAGTTCGTTCCGAATTGGAGTGGTTGGTTTATTGCATAGTTCTAGCGGTTGGATTTCACTCAAAACTCACCAAATGACTCCTCCCACCATATTATGATGATGCCCAAGTTTTGGGCTCGATCGGAAATCAATATGGGTAAGATATTGGACAATTCAGGTTCAAGGCCTGTACGTTCCTTATAGGAGTGGTTGGTGTATTCCGTAGTTCTAGCGATTGGATTTCTCTCAAAACTCACCAAATGACTCCTCCCACCATATTATGATGATGCCCAAGTTTTGGGCTCGAACGGAAGTCAATAGGGGTAAGAAATTCGACAATTCAGGTTCAAAGGCAGTTCGTTCCTTATAGGAGTGGTTGGTGTATTCCGTAGTTCTAGAGATTGGATTTCACTCAAAACTCACCAAATGACTCCTCCCACCATATTATGATGATGCCAAAGTTTTGGGCTCGATCGGAAATCCATAGGGGTAAGAAATTGGACAATTCAAGTTCGAAGGCAGTTCGTTCCGAATTGGAGTGGTTGGTGTATTGCATAGTTCTAGCGGTTGGATTTCACTCAAAACTCACCAAATGACTCCTCCCACCATATTATGATGATGCCCAAGTTTTGGGCTCGATCGGAAATCAATATGGGTAAGATATTGGACAATTCAGGTTCAAGGGCTGTACGTTCCTTATAGGAGTGGTTGGTGTATTCCGTAGTTCTAGCGATTGGATTTCTCTCAAAACTCACCAAATGACTCCTCCCACCATATTATGATGATGCCAAAGTTTTGGGCTCGATCGGAAATCCATAGGGGTAAGAAATTGGACAATTCAAGTTCGAAGGCAGTTCGTTCCGAATTGGAGTGGTTGGTGTATTGCATAGTTCTAGCGGTTGGATTTCACTCAAAACTCACCAAATGACTCCTCCCACCATATTATGATGATGCGCAAGTTTTGGGCTCGATCGGAAATCAATAGGGGTAAGAAATTGGACAATTCAGGTTCAAAGGCAGTTTGTTCCATATAGTGGTGTATTCCGTAGTTCTAGCAATTGGATTTCACTCAAAACTCACCAAACGACTCCTCCCACCATATTATGATGATGCCAAAGTTTTAGGCTCGATCCGAAATCCATAGGGGTAAGAAATTGGACAATTCAAGTTCGTAGGCAGATCGTTCTGAATTGGAGTGGTTGGTGTGTGGCATAGTTCTTGCGATTGGATTTCACTCAAAACTCACCAAATGACTCCTCCCACCATATTATGATGATGCCAAAGTTTTGGGCTCGATCCGAAATCCATAGGGGTAAGAAATTGGACAATTCAAGTTCGTAGACAGTTCGTTCCGAATTGGAGTGGTTGGTGTATTGCATAGTTCTAGCGATTGGATTTCACTCAAAACTCACCAAGTGACTCCCCCCACCATATTATGATGATGCCCAAGTTTTGGGCTCGATCGGAAATCAATAGGGGTAAGAAATTGGACAATTCAGGTTCAAAGGAAGTTCGTTCCTTATAGGAGTGGTTGGTGTATTCCGTAGTTCTAGCGATTGGATTTCACTCAAAACTCACCAAAGGACTCCTCCCACCATATTATGATGATGCCCAAGTTTTGGGCTCGATCGGAAATCAATGGGGGTAAGAAATTGGACAATTCATGTTCAAAGGCAGTTCGTTCGTTATAGGAGTGGTTGGTGTATTTCGTAGTTCTAGCGATCGGATTTCACTCAAAACTCACCAAATGAATCCTCCCACCATATTATGACGATGCCCAAGTTTTGAGCTTGATCGGAAATCCATAGGGGTCAGAAATTGGACAATTCAGGTTCAAAGGCAGTTCGTTCCTTATAGGAGTGGTTGGTGTATTCCGTAGTTCTAGCGATTGGATTTGTCTCAAAACTCACCAAATGACTCCTCCCACCATATTATGATGATGCCAAAGTTTTGGGCTTGATCGGAAATCCATAGGGGTAAGAAATTGGACAATTCAAGTTCGTAGGCAGTTCGTTCCGAATTGGAGTGGTTGGTGTATTGCATAGTTCTAGCGATTGGATTTCACTTAAAACTCACCAAATGACTCCTCCCACCATATTACGACGATTCCCAAGTTTTGGGCTCGATCGGAAATCAATAGGGGTAAGAAATTGGACAATTCAGTTTCAAAGGCAGTTCGTTCCTTATAGGAGTGGTTGGTGTATTCCGTAGTTCTAGTGATTGGATTTCACTCAAAACTCACCAAATGACTCCTCCCACCATATTATGATGATGCCCAAGTTTTGGGCTCGATCGGAAATCAATAGGGGTAAGAAATTGGACAATTCAGGTTCAAAGGCAGTTCGTTCCTTATAGGAGTGGTTGGTGTATTCTGTAGTTCTAGCGATTGGATTTCACTCAAAACTCACCAAATGACTCCTCCCACCATATTATGATGATGCCAAAGTTTTGGGCTCGATCGGAAATCCATAGGGGTAAGAAATTGGACAATTCATGTTCGAAGGCAGTTCGTTCAGAATTGGAGTGGTTGGTGTCCTGCATAGTTCTAGAGATTGGATTTCAGTCAAAACTCACCAAATGACTCCTCCCACCATATTATGATGATGCCCAAGTTTTGGGCTCGATCGGAAATCGATAGGGGTAAGAAATTGGACAATTCGGGTTCAAAGGCAGTTCGTTCCTTATAGGAGTGGTTGGTGTATTCCGTAGTTATAGAGATTGGATTTCACTCAAAACTCACCAACTGACTCCTCCCACCATATTATGATGATGCCCAAGTTTTGGGCTCGATCGGAAATCAATAGGGGTAAGAAATTGGACAATTCAGGTTCATAGGCAGTTCGTTCCTTATAGGAGTGGCTGGTGTATTCCGTAGTTCTAGCAATCGGATTTCACTCAAAACTCACCAAATGACTCCTCCCACCATATTATGATGATGCCCAAGTTGTGTGCTCGATCGGAAATCAATAGGGGTATGAAATTGGACAATTCAGGATCAAAGGCAGTTCATTCCTTATAGGAGTGGTTGGTGTATTCCGTAGTTCTAGCAATTGGATTTCACTCAAAACTCACCAAATGAATACTCCCACCATGTTATGATGATGCCCAAGTTTTGGGCTCGATCGGAAATCAATAGGGGTAAGAAATTGGACACTTTCGGTTTAAAGGCAGTTCGTTCCTTATAGGAGTGGTTGGTGTATTCCGTAGTTCTAGCGATCGGATTTCACTCAAAACTCACCAAATGACTCCTCCCCCCATATTATGATGATGCCCAAGTTTTGGGCTCGATCGGAAATCCATTGGGGTAAGAAATTGGATAATTCAAGTTCGAAGACAGTTCGTTCCGAATTGGAGTGGTTGGTGTATTGCATAGTTCTAGCAATCGGATTTCACTCAAGACTCACCAAATGACTCCTCCCACCATATCATGACGATGTCCAAGTTGTGGGTTCGATCGGAAATCAATAGGGGTATGAAATTGGACAATTCAGGTTCAAAGGCAGTTCGTTCCTTATAGGAGTGGTTGGTGTATTCCGTAGTTCTAGTGATTGGATTTCACTCAAAACTCACCAAGTGAATCCTCCCACCATATTATGATGATGCCCAAGTTTTAGGCTCGATCAGAAAGCCATAGGGGTAAGAAATTGGACAATTCAAGTTCGAAGACAGTTCGTTCCGAATTGGAGTGGTTGGTGTATTGCATAGTTCTAGCGATTCGATTTCACTCAAAACTCACCAAATGAGTCCTCCCACCATATTATGATGATGCCCAAGTTTTGGGCTCGATTGGAAATCAATAGGGGTAAGAAATTGGACAATTTAGGTTTAAAGGCAGTTCGTTCCTTATGGGAGTGGTTGGTGTATTCCGTAGTTATAGCGATTGGATTTCACTCAAAACTCACCAAATGACTCCTCCCACCATATTATGATGATGCCCAAGTTTTGGGCTCGATCGGAAATCAATAGGGGTAAGAAATTGGACAATTCAGGTTCATAGGCAGTTCGTTCCTTATAGGAGTGGCTGGTGTATTCCGTAGTTCTAGCGATTAGATTTCACTCAAAACTCACCAAATGACTCCTCCCACCATATTACGATGATGCAAAAGTTGTGTGCTCGATCGGAAATCAATAGGGGTATGAAATTGGACAATTCAGGATCAAAGGCAGTTCATTCCTTATAGGAGTGGTTGGTGTATTCCGTAGTTCTAGCAATTGGATTTCACTCAAAACTCACCAAATGACTCCTCCCACCATATTATGATGATGCCCAAGTTGTGTGCTCGATTGGAAATCAATAGGCGTATGAAATTGGACAATTCAGGATCAAAGGCAGTTCATTCCTTATAGGAGTGGTTGGTGTATTCCGTAGTTCTGGCAATTGGATTTCACTCAAAACTCACCAAATTACTCCTCCCACCATGTTATGGTGATGCCCAAGTTTTGGGCTCGATCGGAAATCAATAGGGGTAAGAAATTGGACAATTCAAGTTCGAAGACAGTTCGTTCCGAATTGGAGTGGTTGGTGTGTTACATAGTTCTAGCGATTGGATTTCACTCAAAACTCACCAAATGACTCCTCCCACCGTATTATGATGATGCACAAGTTGTGGGCTCGATCGGAAATCAATAGGGGTAAGAAATTGGACAATTCAAGTTCGAAGACAGTTCGTTCCGTATGGGAGTGGTTGGTGTATTCCGTAGTTCTAGCGATTGGATTTCACTCAAAACTCACCAAACGACTCCTCCCACCATATTATGATGATGCCCAAGTTTTGGGCTCGATCGGAAATCAATAGGGGTAAGAAATTGGATAATTCATTTTCAAAGGCAGTTCGTTCCTTATAGGAGTGGTTGGTGTATTCCGTAGTTCTAGCGATTGGATTTCACTCAAAACTCACCAAATGACTCCTCCCACCATATTTTGATGATGCCAAAGTTTTGGGCTTGATCAGAAATCAATAGGGGTAAGAAATTGGACAATTCAGGTTCAAAGGCAGTTCGTTCCTTATAGGAGTGGTTGGTGTATTCCGTAGTTCTAGCGATTGGATTTCGCTCAAAACTCGCCAAATGACTCCTCCCACCATATTATGGTGATGCCCAAGTTTTGGGCTCGATCGGAAATCAATAGGGTTAAGAAATTGGACAATTCAGGTTCAAAGGCAGTTCGTTCCTTATAGGAGAGGGTGGTGTATTCCGTAGTTCTAGCGATTGAATTTCACTCAAAACTCACCAAGTGACTCCTCCCACCATATTATGATGATGCCCAAGTTTTGGGCTCGATCGGAAATCAATAGCGGTAAGAAATTGGACAATTCAGGTTCAAAGGCAGTTCGTTCCATATAGGACTGGTCGGTGTATTCCGTAGTTCTAGCGATCGGATTTCACTCAAAACTCACCAAATGACTCCTCCCACCATATTATGATGATGCCCAAGTTGTGGGCTCGATCGGAAATCAATAAGTGTAAGAAATTGGACAATTCAGGTACAAAGGCAGTTCGTTCCTTATAGGAGTGGTTGGTGTATTCCGTACTTCTTGCGATTGGATTTCATTCAAAACACACCAAAGGACTCCTCCCACCATATTATGATGATGCCCAAGTTTTGGGCTCGATTGGAAATCAATAGGGGTAAGAAATTGGACAATTCAGGTTCAAAGGCACTTCGTTCCTTATAGGAGTGGCTGGTGTATTCCATAGTTCTAGTGAATAGATTTCACTCAAAACTCACCAAATGACTCCTCCCACCATATTACGAAGATGCCCAAGTTTTGGGCTCGATCGGAAATCAATAGGGGTAAGAAATTGGACAATTCAGGTTCAAAGGCATTTCGTTCCGAATTGGAGTGGTTGGTGTATTGCATAGTTCTAGCGATTGGATTTCACTCAAAACTCACCAAATGACTCCTCCCACCATATTATGATGATGCCCAAGTTGTGGGCTCGATCGGAAATCAATAGGGGTATGAAATTGGACAATTCAGGTTCAAAGGCAGTTCGTTGATATGGGAGTGGCCGGTGTATTCCGTAGTTCTTGCGATTGGATTTCACTCAAAACTCACCAAATGACTCCTCCCACCATATTATGATGATGCCCAAGTTTTAGGCTCGATCGGAAATCAATAGGGGTAAGAAATTGGCCAATTCAAGTTCGAAGGCAGTTCGTTCCGAATTGGAGTGGTTGGTGTATTGCGTAGTTCTAGCGATTGGATTTCACTCAAAACTCACCAAATGACTCCTCCCACCATATTATGATGATGCCCAAGTTTTGGGCTCGATCGGAAATCAATAGGGTTAAGAAATTGGACAATTCAGGTTCAAAGGCAGTTCGTTCCTTATAGGAGAAGGTGGTGTATTCCGTAGTTCTAGCGATTGAATTTCACTCAAAACTCACCAAATGACTCCTCCCACCATATTATGATGATGCCCAAGTTTTGGGCTCGATCGGAAATCAATAGCGGTAAGAAATTGTACAATTCAGGTTCAAAGGCAGTTCGTTCCATATAGGACTGGTCGGTGTATTCCGTAGTTCTAGCGATCGGATTTCACTCAAAACTCACAAAATGACTCCTCCCACCTTATTATGATGATGCCCAAGTTTTGGGCTCGATCGGAAATCAATAAAGCTAAGAAATTGGACAATTCAGGTTCAAAGGCAGTTCGTTCCTTATAGGAGTGGTTGGTGTATTCCGTAGTTCTAGCTATTGGATTTCACTCAAAACTCGTCAAATGACTCCTCCCACCATATTATGATGTTGCCCAAGTTTTGGGCTCGATCGGAAATCAATTGGGGTAAGAAATTGGACAATTCAGGTTCAAACACAGTTCAATCCTTATAGGAGTGGTTGGTTTATTCCGTAGTTCTAGCAATTGGATTTTTATCAAAACTTACCAAATGACTCCTCCCACCATATTATGATGATGTCCAAGTTTTGGGCTCGATCGGAAATCTATAGGGGTAAGAAATTGGACAATTCAGGTTGAAATGCAGTTCGTTCCTTATATGCGGGGCTGGTGTATTCCGTAGTTCTAGCGATGGGATTTCACCCAAAACTCACCAAATGACTCCTCCAACCATATTATGATGATGCCCCTGTTTTGGGCTCTATCAGAAATCAGTTGGTGTAAGAAATTGGACAATTCAGGTTCAAAGGCAGTTCGTTCCTTATAGGAGTGGCTGGTGTATTCCGTAGGTCTAGCGATTGGATTTCACACAAAAGTCACCAAATGACTCCTCCCACCATATTACGATGATGCCCAAGTTTTGGGCTCGATCGGAAATCAATTGGGGTAAGAAATTGGACAATTCTGGTTCAATGGCAGTTCGTTCCTTATAGGAGTGGCTGGTGTATTCCGTAGTTCTAGCGATTGGATTTCACTCAAAACTCACCAAATGACTCCTCCCACCGTATTATGATGATGCCCGAGTTTTGGGCTCGATTGGAAATCAATAGTGGTTAGAAATTGGACAATTCAGGTTCAAAGGCTGTTCGTTCCTTATAGGAGTGGTTGGTGTATTCCGTAGTTCTAGTGATCGGATTTCACTCAAAACTCACCAAATGACTCCTCCCACCATATTATGATGATGCCCAAGTTTTGGGCTCGATCGGAACACAATAGGGGTAAGAAATTGGACAATTCAGGTTGAAAGGCAGTTCGTTCCTTATAGGAGTGGTTGGTGTATTCCGTAGTTCTAGCGATTGGATTTCACCCAAAACTCACCAAATGACTCCTCCAACCATATTATGATGATGCCCCTGTTTTGGGCTCGATCGGAACTCAATAGGGGTAAGAAATTGGACAATTCAGGTTGAAAGGCAGTTCGTTCCTTACAGGAGTTGTTGGTGTATTCCGTAGTTCTAGCGATTGGATTTCACTCAAAACTCACCAAATGACTCCTCCCACCATAGTATCATGATGCCCAAGTTTTGGACTCGATCGGAAATCCATAGGGGTAAGAAATTGGACAATTCAGGTTGAAAGGCAGTTCGTTCCTTGTTGGAGTGGTTGGTGTATTCCGTAGTTCTAGCAATTGGATTTCACCCAAAACTCACCAAATGACTCCTCCAACCATATTATGGTGATGCCCAAGTTTTGGGCTCGATCGGAACTCAATAGGGGTAAGAAATTGGACAATTCAGGTTCAAAGGCAGTTCGTTCCTTATAGGAGTGGTTGGTGTATTCCGTAGTTCTAGCGATTGGATTTCCCTTAAAACTCACCAAATGACTCCTCCCACCGTAATATGATGATGCCCAAGTTTTGGGCTCGATAGGAAATCAACAGTGGTAAGAAATTGGACAATTCAGGTTCAAAGGTAGTTCGTTCCTTATAGGAGTGGTTGGTGTATTCCGTAGTGCTAGCGATTGGATTTCACTCAAAACTCACCAAATGACTCCTCCCACCATATTATGATAATGCCCAAGTTTTGGCCTCGATAGGAAATCAACAGTGGTAAGAAATTGGACAATTCAGGTTCAAAGGTAGTTCGTTCCTTATAGGAGTGGTTGGTGTATTCCGTAGTGCTAGCGATTGGATTTCACTCAAAACTCACCAAATGACTCCTCCCACCATATTATGATGATGCCCATGTTTTGGCCTCGATCGGAAATCAATAGGGGTAAGAAATTGGACAATTCAGGTTCAAAGGCAGTTCGTTCCTTATAGGAGTGGTTGGTGTATTCCGTAGTTCTAGCGATTGGATTTCACCCAAAACTCACCAAATGACTCCTCCAACCATATTATGTTGATGGCCCTGTTTTCGGCTCGATCGGAAATCAATAAGGGTAAGAAATTGGACAATTCAGGTTCAAAGGAAGTTCGTTCCTTATAGGAGTTGTTGGTGTATTCCGTAGTTCTAGCGATTGGATTTCACTCAAAACTCACCAAATGACTCCTCCCACCATATTATGATGATGCCCAAGTTTTGGGCTCGATCGGAAATCAGTAGGGTTAAGAAATTGGACAATTCAGGTTCAAAGGAAGTTCGTTCCTTATAGGAGTGGCTGGTGTATTCCGTAGTTCTAGCGATTGGATTTCACTCAAACTCACCAAATGACTCCTCCCACCATATTATGATGATGCCCAAGTGTTGGGCTCGATCGGAAATCAATAGCGGTAAGAAATTGGACAATTCAGTTTCAAAGGCAGTTCGTTCCTTATAGGACTGGTCGGTGTATTCCGTAGTTCTAGCGATCGGATTTCACTCAAAACTCACCAAATGACTCCTCCCACCATATTATGATGATGCCCAAGTTTTGGGCTCGATCGGAAATCAATAGGGTTAAGAAATTGGACAATTCAGGTTGAAAGGCAGTTCGTTCCTTATAGGAGTGGTAGGTGTATTCCGTAGTTCTAGCGATTGGATTTCCCTCAAAACTCTCCAAATGACTCCTCCCACCGTAATATGATGATGCCCAAGTTTTGGGCTCGATAGGAAATCAACAGTGGTAAGAAATTGGACAATTCAGGTCCAAAGGCAGTTCGTTCCTTATAGGAGTGGTTGGTGTATTCCGTAGTGCTTGCGATTGGATTTCACTCAAAACTCACCAAATGACTCCTCCCACCATATTAAGATGATGCCCAGGTTTTGGGCTCGATCGGAAATCAATAGGGGTAAGAAATTGGACAATTCAAGTTCGAAGGCAATTCGTTCCGAATTGGAGTGGTTGGTGTATTGCGAAGTTCTAGCGATTGGATTTCACTCAAAACTCACCAAATGACTCCTCCCACCATATTATGATGATGCCCAAGTTTTGGGCTCGATCGGAAATCAGTAGGGTTAAGAAAGTTGACAATTCAGGTTCAAAGGCTGCTCGTTCCTTATAGGAGTGGCTGGTGTATTCCGTAGTTCGTTCCTTCTAGGAGTGGCTGGTGTATTCCGTAGTTCTAGCGATTGGATTTCACTCAAAACTCAACAAAGGACTCCTCCCACCGTATTATGATGATGCCCAAGTTTTGGACTCGGTCGGAAATCAATAGTGGTTAGAAATTGGACATTTCAGGTTCAAACGCAGTTCGTTCCTTATTGGAGTGGTTGGGGTATTCCGTACTTCTAGCAATTGGATTTCACTCAAAACTCACCAAATGACTCCTCCCACTATATTATGTTGAGGCCCAAGTTTTGGGCTCGATCGGAAATCCAGAGGGGAAAGAAATTGGACAATTCAAGTTCGAAGGCAGTTCGTTCCGAATTGGAGTGGTTGGGGTATTGCATAGTTCGAGCGATTGGATTTCACTCAAAACTCACCAAATGACTCCTCCGACCATATTATGATGATGCCCAAGTTTTGGGCTCGATCGGAAATCAATAGGGGTAAGAAATTGAACAATTCTGGTTCAATGGCAGTTCGTTCCTTATAGGAGTGGCTGGTGTATTCCGTAGTTCTAGCGATTGGATTTCACCCAAAAGTCACCAAATGACTCCTCCCACCATATTATGATAATGCCCAAGTTTTGGGCTCGATCGGAAATCAATAGGGGTAAGAAATTGGACAATTCAGGTTGAAAGGCAGTTCATTCCTTATAGGAGTGGTTGGTGTATTCCGTAGTTCTAGGGATTGGATTTCAATCAAAACTCACCAAATGACTCCTCCAACCATATTATGATGATGCCCAAGTTTTGGGCTCGATCGGAAATCAATAGGGGTAAGAAATTGGACAATTCAGGTTCAAAGTCAGTTCGTTCCTTATAGGAGTGGTTGGTGTATTCCGTAGTGCTAGCGATTGGATTTCACTCAAAAGTCACCAAATGACTCCTCCGACCATATTATGATGATGCCCAAGTTTTGGGCTCGATCGGAAATCAATAGGGGTAAGAAATTGAACAATTCTGGTTCAATGGCAGTTCGTTCCTTATAGGAGTGGCTGGTGTATTCCGTAGTTCTAGCGATTGGATTTCACCCAAAAGTCACCAAATGACTCCTCCCACCATATTATGATGATGCCCAAGTTTTGGGCTTGATCGGAAATCAATAGGGGTAAGAAATTGGACAATTCAGGTTCAAAGGCAGTTCGATCCTTATAGGAGTGGTTGGTGTATTCCGTAGTTCTAGCGATTGGATTTCACTCAAAACTCACCAAATGACTCCTCCCACCATATTATGACGATGCCCAAGTTTTGGGCTCGATCGGAAATCAGTAGGGGTAAGAAATTGGACAATTCAGGTTAAAAGGCAGTTCGTTCCTTATAGGAGTGGTTGGTGTATTCCGTAGTGCTAGCGATTGGATTTCACTCAAAACTAACCAAATGACTCCTCCCACCATATTATGATGATGCCCAAGTTTTGGCCTCGATCGGAAATCAATAGGGGTAAGAAATTGGACAATTCAGGTTCAAAGGCGGTTCGTTCCTTATAGGAGTGGTTGGTGTATTCCATAGTTCTAGCGATTGGGTTTCACTCAAAACTCATCAAATGACTCCACCCACCAAATTATCGAAAATGCATAGGTGTAAGAAATTGGACAATTCAAGTTCAAGGGCAGTTCGTTCCGAATTGGAGTGGTTATTGTGTTGCTTAGTTCTAGCGATTGGATTTCAATCAAAACTCACCGAAAGACTCCTCCCACCATATTATCGTGGTGCCCAAGTTTTGGGCTCGATCGGAAACCAATAGGGGTTAGAAATTGGACAATTCAGTTTCAACGGCAGTTTGTTCCTTATAGTAATGTTTGGTGTATTCCGTAGTTCTAGCGATTGGATTTCACTCAAAACTCACCAAATGACTCCTCCCACCAAATTATCATGATGCCCAAGTTTTGGGCTCGATCGGAAATCCATAGGTGTAAGAAATTGGACAATTCAAGTTCAAAGGAAGTTCGTTCCGAATTGGAGTGGTTGTTGTGTTGCTTAGTGCTAGCAACTAGATTTAACTTAAAACTCACCAAATGATTCCTCCCACCATATTATGATGGTTCCCAAGTTTTGGGCTTGATATGAAATCAATAGGGGTTAGAAATTGGACAATTCAGATTCAAAGGCAGTTCGTTCCTTACCGGAGTGGTTGGTGTATTCCATAGTTCTAGCGATTGGATTTCACTCAAAACTCACCAAATGACTCCTCCCACTATATTATGATGATGCCCAAGTTTTGGGCTCGATCGGAAATCCATAGAAGAAAGAAATTTGATAAGTCAAGTTCTAAGGCAGTTCGTTCCGAATTGGAGTGTTTGGTGTATTCCGTAGTTCTAGCGATTGGATTTCACTCAAAACTCCCCAAATGACTCCTCCCACCGTAGTATGTTGAAGCCCAGGTTTTGGGCTCGATCGGAAATCAATACGGGTTATAAATTAGACAATTCAGGTTCAAAGGCAGTTCGTTCCTTATAGAATGGTTGGTGTATTCCGTAGTTCTAGCGATTGGATTTCACTCAAAACTCACCAAATGACTCCTACCACCATGTTATGATGACGCCCAAGTTTTGGGCTCGATCGGAAATCCGTAGGTGTAAGAAATTGGACAATTCAAGTTCAAAGGCAGTTCGTTCCGAATTGGAGTGGTTGGTGTATTGCACAGTTCTAGCGATTGGATTTCACTCAGAAATCACCAAATGACTCCTCCCACCGTATTATGATGACGCCCATGTTTTGGTCTCGATCGGAAATCAATAGGAGTAAGAAATTGGACAATTCAGGTTCAATGGCAGTTCGTTCCTTATAGCAGTGGTTGGTGTATTCCGTAGTTCTAGCGATTGGATTTCACTCAAAACTGACCAAATCAGTCCTCCCGCCATATTACGTTGATTCCCATGTTTTGGGCTCGATCGGAAATAAATAGGTGTAAGAAATTGGACAATTCAAGTTCAAAGGCAGTTCGTTCCGAATTGGAGTGGTTGGTGTATTGCATAGTTCTAGCGATTGGATTTCACTCAAAACTCACCAAATGACTCCTCCCACCACATTATGATGATGGCCAGGTTTTGGGCTCGATCGAAAATCAATAAGGGTAAGAAACTTGACAATTCAGGTTCAAAGGGAGTTCGTTCCTTATAGGAGTGTTTGGTGTATTCCTTAGTTCTAGCGATTGGATTTCACTCAAAACTCACCAAATGACTCCTCCCACCATATTATGATGATGCCCAAGTTTTGGGCTCGATCAGAAATCAATAGGGGTTAGAAATTGGACAATTCAGTTTCAAAGGCACTTCGTTCCTTATTGGAGTGTTTGGTGTATTCCATAGTTCTAGGGACTGGATTTCACTCAAAACTCACCAAATGACTCCTCCCACCAAATTATGATGATGCCCAAGTTTTGGGCTCGATCGGAAATCCATAGTGTAAGAAATTAGACAATTCAACTTCAAAGGAAGTTCGTTTCGAATTGGAGTGGTTGTTGTGTTGCTTAGTTCTAGCGATTGGATTTAACTGAAAACTCACCAAATGATTCCTCCCACCATATTATGATGGTTCCCAAGTTTTGGGCTCGATCTGAAATAAATAGGGATTAGAATTGGACAATTCAGGTTCAAAGGCAGTTCGGTCCTTATAGGAGTGGTTGGTGTATTCCGTAGTTCTAGCTATTGGAATTCTCTCAAAACTCACCAAATGACTCCTCCCACCATATTATGGTGATGACCAAGTTTTTGGCTTGATCGGAAATCAATAGGGGTTAGAAATTTTACAATTCAAGTTCAAAGGCAGTTCGTTCTTTATAGGAGTGGTTGGTGTATTCCGTAGTTCTAGTTGTTGGATTTCAATCAAAACTCACCAAATGACTCCTCCCACCATATTACGATGATGCCCAAGTTTTGGGCTCGATCAGAAATCAATAGGGGTTAGAAATTGGACAACTCAGTTTCAAAGTCAGTTCGTTCCTTATTGGAGTGTTTGGTGTATTTCGTAGTTCTAGGGACTGGATTTCACTCAATAATCACCAAATGACTCCTCCCACCAAATTATGATGATGCCCAAGTTTTGGGCTCGATCGGAAATCCATAGGTATAAGAAATTGGACAATTCAAGTTCAAAGGCAGTTCGTTCCGAATTGGAGTCGTTCGTGTTTTGCATAGTTCTAGCAATTGGATTTCACTCAAAACCCCCCAAATGACTCCTTCCACCATATTATGATGATGCCCAAGTTTTGGGCTCGATCGGAAATCAATAGGGGTAAGAAATTGGACAATTCAGGTTCAAAGGCAGTTCGTTCCTTAGAGGAGTGGTTGTTGTATTCCGTAGTTCTAGCGATTGGATTTCACTCAAAACTCACCAAATGACTCCTCCCACCATATTATGATGATGCCCAAGTTTTGGGCTCCATCGGAAATCCATAGGGGTAAGAAATTGGACAATTCAAGTTCGAAGAAAGTTCGTTCCGAATTGGAGTGGTTGGTGTATTGCATAGTTCTAGCGATTGGATTTCACTCAAAACTCACCAAATGACTCCTCCCACCATATTATGATGATGCCCAAGTTGTGGGCTCGATCGGAAATCAATAGGGGTATGAAATTGCACAATTCAGGTTCAAAGGCAGTTCGTTCCTTATAGGAGTGGTTGGTGTATTCCGTAGTTCTACCGATTGGATTTCACTCAAAACTCACCAAATGAATCCTCCCACCATATTATGATGATGCCCAAGTTTTGGGCTCGATCGGAAATCCATAGGGGTAAGAAATTGGACAATTCAGGTTCAAAGGCAGTTCGTTCCTTAGAGGTGTGGTTGGTGTATTCCGTAGTTCTAGCGATTGGATTTCACTCAAAACTCACCAAATGACTCCTCCCACCATATTATGATGATGCCAAAGTTTTGGGCTCGATCGAAAATCATAGGGGTAAGAAATTGGACAATCCAAGTTCGAAGGCGGTTCGTTCCGAATTGGAGTGGTTGGTGTATTGCATAGTTCTAGCGAATGGATTTCACTCAAAACTCACCAAATGACTCCGCCCACCATATTATGATGATGCCCAAGTTTTGGGATCGATCGGAAATCAATAGGGGTAAAAAATTGGACAATTCAGGTTCAAAGGCAGTTCGTTCCTTATAGGAGTGGTTGGTTTATTCCGTAGTTCTAGCGACTGGATTTCACTCAAAACTCACCAAATGACTCCTTCCACCATATCATGATGATGCCCAAGTTTTGGGCTCAATCGGAAGTCAATAGTTGCAAGAAATTGGACAATTCAGGGCCAAAGGCAGTTCGTTCCTTATAGGAGTGGTTGGTGTATTCCGTGGTTCTAGCGATTGGATTTCACTTAAAACTCACCAAATGACTACTCCCACAATATTATGATGATGCCCAAGTTTTGGGCTCGATCGGAAATCCATAGGGGTAAGAAATTGGACAATTCAAGTTCGAAGACAGTTCGTTCCGAATTGGAGTGGTTGGTGTATTGCATAGTTCTAGCGATTGGATTTCACTCAAAACTTACGAAATGAATCCTCCCACCATATTATGATGATGCCCAAGTTTTGGGCTCGATCGGAAATCAATAGGTGTAAGAAATTGGACAATTCAGGTTCAAAGGAAGTTCATTCCTTATAGGAGTGGTTGTTGTATTCCGTAGTTCAAGCGATCGGATTTCATTCAAAACTCACCAAATGACTCCTCCGACCATATTATGGTGATGCAAAAGTTTTGGGCTCGATCAGAAATCAGTAGGGGTAAGAAATTGGACAATTCAGGTTCAAAGGCAGTTCGTTCCTTATAGGAGTGGTTGGTGTATTCCGTAGTTTTAGCGATTGGATTTCACTCAAAACTCACCAAATGACTCCTCCCACCATATTATGGTGATGCCCAAGTTTTGGGCTCGATCGAAAATCAATAGTGGTAAGAAATTGGACAATTCAGGTTCAAATGCAGTTCGTTCCTTATAGGAGTGGTTGGTGTATTCCGTAGTTCTAGCGATTGGATTTCACTCAAAACTCACCAAATGACTCCTCCCACCATATTATGATGATGCCTAAGTTTTGGGCTCGATCGGAAATCAATAGGGGTAAGAAATTGGACAATTCAGGTTCAAAGCCAGTTCGTTGCTTATAGGAGTGGTTGGTGTATTCCGTAGTTTTAGCGATTGGATTTCACTCAAAATTCACCAAATGACTCCTCCCCCCATATTATGGTGATGCCCAAGTTTTGGGCTCGATCGAAAATCAATTGGGGTAAGAAATTGGACAATTCAGGTTCAAAGGCAGTTCGTTGCGTATAGGAGAGGTTGGTGTATTCCGTAGTTTTAGCGATTGGATTTCACTCAAAATTCACCAAATGACTCCTCCCCCCATATTATGATGATGCCCAAGTTTTGGGCTCGATCGGAAGTCAATAGGGGTAAGAAATTGGACAATTCAAGTTCGAAGGCAGTTCGTTCCGAATTGGCGTGGTTGGTGTATTGCATAGTTCTAGCGATTGGATTTCACTCAAAACTCACCAAATGACTTCTCCCACCATATTATGATGATGCCCAAGTTTTGGGATCGATCGGAAATCAATAGGGGTAAGAAATTGGACAATTCAAGTTCGAAGACAGTTCGTTCCGAATTGGAGTGGTTGGTGTATTGCATAGTTCTAGCGATTGGATTTCACTCAAAACTTACCAAATGAATCCTCCCACCATATTATGATGATGCCCAAGTTTTGGGCTCGATCGGAAATCAATAGGTGTAAGAAATTGGACAATTCAGGTTCACAGCCAGTTCGTTCCTTATTGGAGTGGTTGGGGTATTCCATAGTTCTAGCGATCGGATTTCACTCAAAACTCACCAAATGACTCCTCCGACCATATTATGATGATGCCCAAGTTTTGGGCTCGACCGGAAATCAATAGGGATAAGAAATTGGACATTTCAGGTTCAAAGGTAGTTCATTCCTTATAGGAGTGGTTGGTGTATTCCGTAGTTTTAAAGATTGGATTTCACTCAAACCTCACCAAATGACTCCTCCCACCATATTATGATGATGCCCAAGTTTTGGGCTCGATTGGAAATCCATAGGGGTAAGAAATTGGACAGTTCAAGTTCGAAGAAAGTTCGTTCCGAATTAGAGTGGTTGGTGTATTGCATAGTTCTAGCGATTGGATTTCACTCAAAACTCACCAAATGACTCCTCCCACCATAATATGATGATGCCCAAGTTTTGGGCTCAATCGGAAATCCATAGGGGTAAGAAATTGGACAATTCAAGTTCGAAGAAAGTTCGTTCCGAAATGGAGTGGTTGGTGTATTGCATAGTTCTAGCGATTGGATTTCACTCAAAACTCACCAAACGACTCCTCCCACCATATTATGATGATGCCAAAGTTTTGGGCTCGATCGGAAATCCATAGGTGTAAGAAATTGGACAATTCTAGTTCGAAGGCAGTTCGTTCCGAATTGGAGTGGTTGGTGTATTGCATAGTTCTAGCGATCGGATTTCACTCAAAACTCACCAAATGACTCCTCCCACCATATTATGATGAAGCCCAAGTTGTGGGCTCGATCGGAAATCAATAGGGGTAAGAAATTGGACAATTCAGGTTCAAAGGCAGTTCGTTCCTTATAGGACTGGTTGGTGTATTCCGTGGTTCTAGCGATTGGATTTCACTCAAAACTCACCAAATGATTCCTCCGACAATATTATGATGATGCCCAAGTTCCGGGCTCGATCGGAAGTCAATAAGGGTAAGAAATTGGACAATTCAGGTTCAAAGGCAGTTCGTTCCTTATAGGGGTGGTTGGTGTATTCCGTAGTTTTAGCGATTGGATTTCACTCAAAACTCATGAAATGACTCCTCCCACCATATTATGGTGATGCCCAAGTTTTGGGCTCGATCGGAAATCACTTGGGGTAAGAATCCGGACAATTCAGGTTCAAAGGCAGTTCGTTCCTTATAGGAGTGGTTGGTGTATTCCATAGTTCTAGAGATCGGATTTCACTCAAAACTCACCAAATGACTCCTCCCCCAATATTATGATGATGCCCAAGTTTTGGGCTCGATCGGAAATCCATAGGGGTAAGAAATTGGACAATTCAAGTTCAAAGACATTTCGTTCCGAATTGGACTGGTTGGTGTATTGCATAGTTCTAGCGATTGGATTTCACTCAAAACTTACCAAATGAATCCTCCCACCATATTATGATGATGCCCAAGTTTTGGGCTCGATCGGAAATCAATAGGGGTAAGAAATTGGACAATTCAGGTTCAAACGCAGTTCGTTCCTTATAGGAGTGGTTGGTGTATTGCATAGTTCTAGCGATTGGATTTCACTCAAAACCCACCAAATGACTCCTCCCACCATATTATGATGATGCCCAAGTTTTGGGCTCGATCGGAAATCCATAGGGGTAAGAAATTGGACAATTCAAGTTCGAAGAAAGTTCGTTCCGAATTGGAGTGGTTGGTGTATTGTATAGTTCTAGCGATTGGATTTCACTCAAAACTCACCAAATGACTCCTCCCACCATATTATGATAATGCCCAAGTTTTCGGCTCGATCGGAAATCAATAAGGGTAAGAAATTTGACAATTCAGGTTCAAAGGCAGTTCGTTCCTTATAGGAGTGGTCGGTGTATTCTGTAGTTTTAAAGATTGTATTTCATTCAAAACTCACCAAATGAATCCTCCCCCCATATTATGATGATGCCCAAGTTTTGGGCTCGATCGGAAATCAATAGGGGTAACAAATTCGACAATTCTGGTTCAAAGGCAGTTCGTTCCTTGTAGGAGTGGTCGGTGTATTCCATAGTTCTTGCGATTGGATTTCACTCAGAACTCACCGAATGACTCCTCCCACCATATTATGATGATGCCCAAGTTGTGGGCTCGATCGGAAGTCAATAGGGGTATGAAATTGGACAATTCAGGTTCAAAGGCAGTTCGTTCCTTATAGGAGTGGTTGGTGTATTCCGTAGTTCTAGCGTTTGGATTTCACTCAAACTCACCAAATGACTCCTCCCACCATATTATGATGATGCCAAAATTTTGGGATCGATCGGAAATCCATAGGGGTAAGAAATTGGACAATTTAAATTCGAAGGCAGTTCGTTCCGAATTGGAGTGGTTGGTGTATTGCATAGTTCTAGCGATTGGATTTCACTCAAAACTCACCAAATGACTCCTCCCAACATATTATGATGATGCCTGAGTTGTGGGCTCGATCGGAGATCAATAGGGGTATGAAATTGGACAATTCAGGTTCAAAGGCAGTTCGTTCCTTATAGGAGTGGTTGGTGTATTCCGTAGTTCTAGCGATCGGATTTCACTCAAAACTCACCAAATGACTCCTCCCACAATATTATGATGATACCCAAGTTTTGGGCTCGATCGGAAATCAATAGGGGTAAGAAATTGAACAATTCAAGTTCAAAGGCTGTTCATTCCTTATAGGAGTGGTTGGTGTATTCCGCAGTTCTTGTGATTGGATTTCACTCAAAACTCACCAAATGACTCCTCCCACCATATTGTGATGATGCCAAAGTTTTGGGCTCGATCGGAAGTCAATAGGGGTAAGAAATTGGACAACTCAAGTTCGAAGGCAGTTCGTTCCAAATTGGAGTGGTTGGTGTATTGCGTAGTTCTAGCGATTGGATTTCACTCAAAACTCACCAAATGACTCCTCCCACCATCTTATGGTGATGCCCAAGTTTTGGGCTCGATCGGAAATCAATAGGGGTAAGAAATTGGACAATTCAGGTTCAAAGGCAGTTCGTTCCTTATAGGAGTGGTTGGTGTATTCCGTATTTCTAGCGATTGGATTTCACTCAAAACTCACCAAATGACTCCTCCCACCATATTATGATGATGCCCAACTTTTGGGCTCTATCGGAAATCCATATGGGTAAGAAATTGGAGAATTCAAGTTCGAAGGCAGTTCGTTCCGAATTGGAGTGGTTGGTGTATTCCGTAGTTCTAGCGATTAGATTTAACTCAAAACTTACCAAATGAATCCTCCCACCATATTATGATGATGCCAAAGTTTTTGGCTCGATCGGAAATCCATAGGGGTAAGAAATTGGACAATTCAAGTTCGTAGGCAGTTCGTTCCGAATTGGAGAGGTTGGTGATAGTTTTAGCGATTGGATTTCACTCAAAACTCACCAAATGACTCCTCCCACGATATTATGATGATTCCCTAGTTGTGGGCTCGATCTGAAATCAACAGGGGTAAGAAATTGGACAATTCAGTTCAAAGGCAGTTCGTTCCTTATAGGAGTGGTTGGTGTATTCCGTAGTTCTAGCGATTGGATTTCACTCAAAACTCCCCAAATGACTCCTCCCACCATATTATGATGATGCCCAACTTTTGGGCTCTATCGGAAATCCATATGGGTAAGAAATTGGACAATTCAAGTTCAAAGGCAGTTCGTTCCGAATTGGCGTGGTTGGTGTATTGCATAGTTCTAGCGATTGGATTTCACTCAAAACTCACCAAATGACTACTCCCACCATATTATGATGATGCCCAAGTTTTGGGCTCGATCGGAAATCAATAGGGGTAAGAAATTGGACAATTCAAGTTCGAAGACAGTTCGTTCCGAATTGGAGTGGTTGGTGTATTGCATAGTTCTAGCGATTGGATTTCACTCAAAACTCACCAAACGACTCCTCCCACCATATTATGATGATGCCCAAGTTTTGGGCTCGATCGGAAATCAATAGGGATAAGAAATTGGACAATTCAGGTTCAAAGGCAGTTCATTCCTTATAGGAGTGGTTGGTGTATTCCGTAGTTTTAAAGATTGGATTTCACTCAAACCTCACCAAATGACTCCTCCCACCATATTATGATGATGCCCAAGTTTTGGGCTCGATTGGAAATCCATAGGGGTAAGAAATTGGACAGTTCAAGTTCGAAGAAAGTTCGTTCCGAATTAGAGTGGTTGGTGTATTGCATAGTTCTAGCGATTGGATTTCACTCAAAACTCACCAAACGACTCCTCCCACCATATTATGATGATGCCAAAGTTTTGGGCTCGATCGGAAATCCATATGGGTAAGAAATTGGACAATTCTAGTTCGAAGGCAGTTCGTTCCGAATTGGAGTGGTTGGTGTATTGCATAGTTCTAGTGATTGGATTTCACTCAAAACTCACCAAATGACTCCTCCCACCATATTATGATGATGCCCAAGTTGTGGGCTCGATCGGAAATCAATAGGGGTAAGAAATTGGACAATTCAGGTTCAAAGGCAGTTCGTTCGTTATAGGACTGGTTGGTGTATTCCGTGGTTCTAGCGATTGGATTTCACTCAAAACTCACCAAATGATTCCTCCGACAATATTATGATGATGCCCAAGTTCTGGGCTCGATCGGAAGTCAATAAGGGTAAGAAATTGGACAATTCAGGTTCAAAGGCAGTTCGTTCCTTATAGGGGTGGTTGGTGTATTCCGTAGTTTTAGCGATTGGATTTCACTCAAAACTCATGAAATGACTCCTCCCACCATATTATGGTGATGCCCAAGTTTTGGGCTCGATCGGAAATCAATAGGGGTAAGAAATTGGACAATTCAAGTTCGAAGACAGTTCGTTCCGAATTGGAGTGGTTGGTGTATTCCATAGTTCTAGAGATCGGATTTCACTCAAAACTCACCAAATGACTCCTCCCCCAATATTATGATGATGCCCAAGTTTTGGGCTCGATCGGAAATCCATAGGGGTAAGAAATTGGACAATTCAAGTTCGAAGACATTTCGTTCCGAATTGGACTGGTTGGTGTATTGCATAGTTCTAGCGATTGGATTTCACTCAAAACTTACCAAATGAATCCTCCCACCATATTATGATGATTCCCTAGTTGTGGGCTCGATCTGAAATCAACAGGGGTAAGAAATTGGACAATTCAGGTTCAAAGGCAGTTCGTTCCTTATAGGAGTGGTTGGTGTATTCCGTAGTTCTAGCGATTGGATTTCACTCAAAACTCCCCAAATGACTCCTCCCACCATATTATGATGATGCCCAACTTTTGGGCTCTATCGGAAATCCATATGGGTAAGAAATTGGACAATTCAAGTTCGAAGGCAGTTCGTTCCGAATTGGAGTGGTTGGTGTATTGCATAGTTCTAGCGATTGGATTTCACTCAAAACTCACCAAATGACTCCTCCCACCATATTATGATGATGCCCGAGTTGTGGGCTCGATCGGAGATCAATAGGGGTATGAAATTGGACAATTCAGGTTCAAAGGCAGTTCGTTCCTTATGGGAGTGGTTGGTGTATTCTGTAGTTCTAGCGATTGGATTTCACTCAAAAATCACCAAATGACTCCTCCCACCACATTATGTTGATGCCCAACTTTTGGGCTCTATCGGAAATCCATATGGGTAAGAAATTGGACAATTCAAGTTCGAAGGCAGTTCGTTCCGAATTGGAGTGGTTGGTGTATTCCGTAGTTCTAGCGATTGGATTTAACACAAAACTTACCAAATGAATCCTCCCACCATATTATGATGATGCCAAAGTTTTTGGCTCGATCGGAAATCCATAAGGGTAAGAAATTGGACAATTCAAGTTCGTAGGCAGTTCGTTCCGAATTGGAGAGGTTGGTGATAGTTTTAGCGATTGGATTTCACTCAAAACTCACCAAATGACTCCTCCCACCATATTATGATGATTCCCTAGTTGTGGGCTCGATCTGAAATCAACAGGGGTAAGAAATTGGACAATTCAGGTTCAAAGGCAGTTCGTTCCTTATAGGAGTGGTTGGTGTATTCCGTAGTTCTAGCGATTGGATTTCACTCAAAACTCCCCAAATGACTCCTCCCACCATATTATGGTGATTCCTAAGTTTTGGGCTCGATCGGAAATCCATTGGGGTAAGAAATTGGACAATTCCAGTTCGAAGGCAGTTCGTTCCGAATTGGAGTGGTTGGTGTATTGCTTAATCTAGCGATTGGATTTCACTCAAAACTCACCAAATGACTCCTCCCACCATATTATGATGATTCCCAAGTTTTGGGCCCGATCGGAAATCCATAGGGGTAAGAAATTGGACAATTCAAGTTCGAAGGCAGTTCGTTACTTATAGGAGTGGTTGGTGTATTCCGTAGTTCTAGCGATTGGATTTCACTCAAAACTCACCAAATGACTCCTCCCTCCATATTAAGATGATGCCAAAGTTTTCGGCTCAATCGGAAATCCATAGGGGTAAGAAATTGGACAATTCAAGTTCGAAGACAGTTCATTCCGAATTGGAGTGGTTGGGGTATTCCGTAGTTCTATAGATTGGATTTCACTCAAAACTCACCAAATGAATCCTCCCACCATGTTATGATGATGCCCAAGTTTTGGGCTCGATCGGAATTCCATAGGGGTAAGAAATGGGACAATTCAAGTTCGAAGGCAGTTCGTTCCGAATTGGAGTGGTTGGTGTATTGCATAGTTGTAGCGATTGGATTTCTATCAAAACTCACCAAATGACTCCTCCCACCGTATTCTGATGATTCCCAAGTTTTGGGCTCGATCGGAAATCCATAGGGTTATGAAACTGGACAATTCAGGTTCAAAGGCAGTTCGTTCCGAATTGGAGTGGTTGGTGTATTGCATAGTTCAAGCGATTGGATTTCACTCAAAACTCACCAAATGACTCCCCCCACCATATTATGATTATTCCCAAGTTTTGGGCTCGATCGGAAATCCATAGGGGTAAGAAATTGGACAATTCAAGTTCGAAGGCAGTTCGTTTCGAATTGGAGTGGTTGGTGTATTGCATAGTTCTAGCGATTGGATTTTACTCAAAACTCACCAAATGAGTCATCCCACCCTATTATGATGATACCCTTGTTTTGGGATCGATCGGAAATCAATAGGGGTAAGAAATTGGACAATTCAGGTTCAAGGGCAGTTCGTTCCTTATAGGAGTGGCTGGTGTATTCCGTAGTTCTAGCGATTGGATTTCACTCAAAACTCACCAAATGACTCCTCCCACCATATTATGATGTTGCCAAAGTTTCGGGCTGGATCGGAAATCCATAGGGGTAAGAAATTGGACAATTCATGTTCGAAGGCAATTCGTTCCGGATCGGAGTGGTTGGTTTATTGCATAGTTCTAGCGTTTGGATTTCACTCAAAACTCACCAAATGACTCCTCCCACCATATTATGATGAGGCCTAAGTTTTGGGCTCGATCGGAAATCAATAGGGGTAAGAAATTGGACAATTCAGGTTCAAAGGGAGTTCGTTCCTTGTTGGAGTGGCTGGTGTATTCCGTAGTTCTAGCGATCGGATTTCACTCAAAACTCACCAAATGACTCCTCCCACCAAATTATGATGTTGCCAAAGTTTCGGGCTCGATCGGAAATCCATAGGGGTAAGAATTGGACAATTCAAGTTCGAAGGCAGTTCGTTCCGAATCAGAGTGGTTGGTTTATTGTATACTTCTAGCGTTTGGATTTGACGCAAAACTCACCAAATGACTCCCCCCACCATACTATGATGATTCCCAAGTTCTGGGATCGATCGGAAATCAATAGGGGTAAGAAATTGGACAATTCAGATTCAAAGGCATCTCGTTCCTTATAGGAGTGCTTGGTGTATTCCGTAGTTCTAGCGATCGGATTTCACTCAAAACTCACCAAATGACCACTTCCACCATATTATGATGTTTCCAAAGTTTTCGGCTCGATCGGAAATCCATAGGGGTAAGAAATTGGACAATTAAAATTTGAAGACAGTTCGTTCGGAATTGGACAATTCAGGTTCAAAGGCAGTTCGTTCCGAATTGGAGTGGTTGGTGTATTGCATAGTTCTAGCGATTGGATTTCACTCAAAACTCACCGAATGACTCCCCCCACCATATTATGATGATTCCCAAGTTCTGGGATCGATCGGAAATCCATTGGGGTAAAAAATTGGACAATTGAAGTTCGAAGGAAGTTCGTTCCGAATTGGAGTGGTTGGTGTATTGCATAGTTCTACCGATTGTATTTCACTCAAAACGCACCAAATGACTCCTTCCACCACATTATGATGATTCCCATGTTTTGGGCTCGATCGGAAATCCATAGGGGTAAGAAACTGGACAATTCAGGTTCGAAGGCAGTTAGTTCCGAATTGGAGTGGTTGGTGTATTGCATAGTTCTAGCAATTGGATTTCACTCAAAACTCACCAAATGACTCCTGATCAGTTCATAATTGTATATCATTTTGTACCTCTCTAGCTTATGATTTGGTTATGTTATTGAGTTAAACTTGTGCTTTTAATCCCTTTTCTGTTTGTCATTCAGTTTATTGGGCCTTAGGTAGCAATGGTGCCTTTGGATAAGAAGAGTTGCAAAGTGTTGCAAAAACGAGCAGACTGAGTTAGCAATTTGTTTCGGCCTTAACTTCCTCCTCCCAACTTGGATTGGCCCAAATGACTTGTGGTTGGAAAGAAGAGATTCTGAACTGCAGGATGGACTACTCAAACATATCAATTGATGAATCCAAGCCCAATCCGTGGTCCCATCAAGTTGCACCATGCTCAGGATTGCAGCTGCCAGCTGATGAGCTTGTCACCTCCTTTAAGCCATGTGCCTCACCCCAGCTGTAACTGACTTTGGCAGCAAAAGAGGACCACATGACTTTGGCAGCAAAAGAGGATCACATGGGATGGCAGCCAAAAGAATATCACATGGTTTGGCAGCACTGCCACAACTGATCAGTTTTGAACCCATGTGATGCAGCAGCAAAGGATGAAGGATGGTGTGGGAATATCATCATGATGTTCCTCCCTCTTAGCCCTATAAATAGAGAGGTCTTCAAGCTTCAAAAAAACACACATCCACCCCATACACTCTAGATACACAGCCAGATACTCTAAACTGCCCCAAAACACCAAAACAGCTCCAGAAAACCTCCCTTCTATTTCCTACGAATTTCCTCTCTCTCAACCATCACCACTCACTCAAACTCATCCCAAATCACCTCCATATCCTTCATACATCCTTCCAGACGTGGAGAAGCTCTTGAAGATGCACTGGACACCATAAGAACTTCAGAAAAGGGTTTTTCTACTCTTATGACATTCATTATGTTTTCCCAATTCTGTTTTAGTTTCTTTTCCATTATGAGTAGCTAAATCCATAACTAGGGTTTCGATGTAACCTAACATGAATATTCTGGGTTTATAAGTTTGAAGTTTGGAGTTTCAAGTTTGATTCATGATTCATGTTTTTATTCATTTTGCCTACTTGCCTATATCCTGATCGGAATGCTTAGCTACCATTTTGATTTGAATATCTTGGTTTGAATTAAGAGTAGACACCATGCTTTAATTCGAATTGAACTATGAATAGGAAGAGTATGTATGGACATTCGACAACAGGGATTAGATACATGCTTGGTTGTTTAAATTGTTCTTCTATGCTTAATGGGTTCCTAATGCTTAATTTTAGGTTAGACAACAAATGATCAAATTAGGGAATTAGGAACACAAGGTTAGGACCAGACACCATGGCCTAATCATACTTTAGCTAGAATCAATCTTTGAATCTGAATTAGACTTGTTACTTGACTCCTTATAACCCAGAATTGAATTGTTATGGTGAATCGAATGCCCTAGTCTCCAAATCCATTTTCCAGCCCTTCAAAATCACTCTTTGTTACACTTGTTTATTTGCTTTCATTTGCAATTTCAGTTTGCTCACTTCCTTTCACAATCACAATCACTCTCACTTTAATTTCTGTTTTAGACTTAACTTCCTAACTTCTTGAATTTGGTAATCTAAGTACATAACTAATTTGAACTTCTCAGTCTTCGTGGGTACGACCTCGTACTTGTCTTGCTATACTACTAATTGCCCCGTACAATTGCGAGTTAACATAATATTAACAACAAATTTTGGCGCCGTTGCCGGGGACTGAACGAAAGTTCTTCCCTGGTTATGTGCCCAAGGTTACCCTATTCTTTTTAGTGTTTCTAATTAACTCAAGTTATTTTCTGTTTCAGGTAGTTTATGTCTAGAAATCCATTCCTTGAACAAGTGAGGTCTTCGTTCCAACGTTCCAAATCCTTGAACACAGGACCACCGTTGCAACCCAACCGGGTGATCTCTGGAGTTCAGAATCGTCTAGAAAGGGAGTTGTCAACTGCAAAAGAGCAAGCTCTGGCCACATTTTCAAGTCTTGCTCTCCACACTGAACTTCCTGGTTCTTCACTTTCAAATTCGGAAGCAAGTTCAGACCAAGAAGAAGAAGAAGAGATGGCTGCCAATGAGTTCATGGGAGAACTTGATATCCCAACAATTCCAGCATCTCCTTCAAGCATTTCGCTGCCCACTGTAGCTCGAAATTATGAGCTGAAATCTTCTCATCTTAATATGTTGCCTTCCTTTTATGGTTTACCTAATGAAGATCCATTAACTCATATAAAGGATATTTTTAATGTTGTGAGTTCTTTTCCCTTGACAGGTGTGACAGAAGATCAACTTCGAATGAGAGTGTTTCCATACACTTTGAAGGATAAGGCAAAATATTGGTTGAATTCTTTGAAACCTGGTTCACTCACTACATGGGCTGCCATTCAAAAGAAGTTCCTGGAAAAATACTTCTCCACGCAAAAGACCGACATGCTTAGGGATAAGATCTTGTTATTTGCACAGCAAGATGACGAGTCGTTTTGTGAAGCATGGGAGAGGTTCAATGGGCTGCTCAACCAATGTCCTCATCATGGGATTCCATTGAAGCTTCAAATGCGTATGTTTTATAAAGGACTAACCTCTTCTAGTCATAATATAGTCACCAATTTTGCAGGTGGTTCATTTAAAACCAAGACTCCAGAAGAAACATATGAACTCTTTGAAGAGATAGCAATGGAGACCCAACATACGGATACAAGAGGTAAACGTGTTGTTAGTGGTTCTAATGATTCTTCTAGTGTGCAGATTTTAAAACTGGAACAAAAGCTAGATGCTCTTCTTGCATTAAACTCAAGAAGCCCTCCGAAGGAAGTGTGTAGTATTTGCGAAACTCATGACCATGCTACCATAGCTTGTCCACTTGGGGCTGGATATCCAGAATTTGTGCAAGAGCAAGCTAAGGTGGTAAATTCCTACAACCAAGGTCCAAGAAATGATCCATACTCTCAAAGTTATAATCCAGGTTGGAGGAATCATCCAAACTTTTCATGGAGGAATACTCAGAATCAAGCCAATCCCCCTTCATTCCAAAAGCCACAACAAACATCATCATTGGAGGATATAGTTAAGCAGATGGCAATCAACCAATCCAATTTCCAGCAAACTACACAAGCTGCCATTGCCAAATTGGAAGTCCAATTAGGCCAAATAGCTGCTGAAATAACTCAAAGAGAGCTTGGGAAATGGCCAAGCCAAACTGAGATCAATCCAAAGAACCATGAAGTCAAGGCCATTCATGTGCTCAGATCAGGTAAGATCATTGATAATAAAGTTGATTCTAATCTTTCAAATGATGTTGTGATTGTAGAAGATGAAGAGGAGGAGATCACAACAAATGAAGGAGAACAGCCCAAAACTTCTCAATCTGCTCCTAAGGCCAAATCAGATTCTCAGAAATCCGATCAATTCCAATTGCATAAAAGGGATGACAAATTTGTGCCACCACATCTTCAAGAAGATAGATACGTGCCACCCGCTCCATATGTTCCACAGATTCCATTTCCAGGCCGTCTTAAGAAAGCAAAGCAAGATAAGGCTTTTAAAGAGATTTATGATATTTTGAGTAAAGTTAATATCAATTTGCCTTTGCTTGATCTTATTGAACAGATTCCTGCATATGGAAAATTCATCAAGGACTTGAAAACTCACAAGCTCATTTTCGCTCCAAATGAAGGAGTAAAGCTCGACCAGAATGTAAGTGCTGTGTTGCAAAGAAAGCTTCCACCAAAATCAAAAGATCCTGGCAGCTTTGACATTCCCATTAACATTGGAGACAAGGAGGTTGGAAGAGCCATGTTGGACTTGGGAGCGGGCATCAATGTAATGCCATATTCAGTTTATCAAGAGCTTGGCTTAGAAGGGATGAAGAAGACCTCAATTCGTCTTGAACTAGCTGATCATTCTATCAAATATCCAAAAGGTATTGTAGAAGATATTCTAGTTCAAGTTAATACACTAATTCTCCCTGTTGATTTTGTAGTGATGGATATGGAGGACAACCCAAATGGAGATCATGTTGATCCCATTCTCTTAGGACGACCATTCATGGCCACTACAAATACAATTATCAATATGAAAGATCGCACCCTTTCCATGACTGTGTTGGGTGAAACTGCTGAATTTAAAGTGTTTGATCCTCCATCTCAACCTTCTATCTCTCTTGATACTTGTTTTACAATTGATGTTGTGAATGATGAAGTTTCTTCCAAGAGTTTGCAGAAACAGACCAACGATGATACAGATGTTGTCATTTCACAAGAAGAGAAAGATCATGTTGAACCAGAGTTCCAAGAAGTGGTAGCTGCCCTAGAAGTGTCGCAGCCATTCCCACCATTTTCTGGGCTACCACTTGAGCCTTTTGAACCATTCTCTACGAAATTGGAACCATCCAATGTCACCCCAATGTTCAATGTAACCCTCATTACTGACATGAAGAAAAAGAAAAGAAAAAGACAAAGGAAGCAAAGGAAGAGGAGAAGGAGCTGGGTGAACCATCTTGCGTATAAGGAGTCCATTGATCCAAAACCTCCCAATTCATCAACTTAGCTGATTGCATAATGTCTTGCCAAGACAGTAACTAAGGCGCTTCTTGGGAGGCAACCCATGTGTTCAAGAAGACGGTGCTTGGTAGGGGTCAACCTAATCGCATCAAGGGGGAGTTTCTCTAAACCATCTTCTTAACTTTTCCCTTTATCATTTGCATGTTCTCAATCATCTTTTCTATGCTTTAACATTGAGGACAATGTTCAATTCAGGTCTGGGGGGGAAGGTTTTCAATTTTAATTCATTTGTGGTTTCAATTTTTGTTCTTTTGTCACTATTTTTTTTAGAATGTCATACATTCAATGCTATGGAGCTGCCATTGAGGTTTTCATATCAGAATTTTTGCACTTCACAAAGCTTTTGCTCTTAGAATTCTGGTGGCTAAAGTACCATGCTCAAATTCTTGAAGGAGAAAAGTGGAGACTACCCTAGTGAGCTACATTGAGCCTAATTGCTTTCCTGAGAGGGTTTAAAGTGTTTCTACTTCTCATCTCTACTCATTTTCTTCAATTCACTCTAAATGATCTCATTGTTCCATTTTGATTGAATACTAAGGATGATTCTCTTTTGCAGATATCATGTGCTTGCTCTCATTCATGAATGAACTCATTGAAGTGATGCTAGGCTATGTGTGCATAACCATTCTTTGTGCTTTCTGTTCACTCTACCCAATTGTGTGTTCCATCAGCCCTTTTGAAGCCAAACACTTCAAGCCCTTTTTCTTCTATCACACTCATCATTTCCCTACCTTTGTATCTCAATTTGAGATAATTAACCTATTGCAGCCATACCCTAGCTTAGAAATATACCAAGGTGTGCCAAGATAAAGTTTGAGGCAAGAAAGTTGCTGCCATGTACCTAAATAAGAATTGGTATGCATCTGTGCAATAATGTTAAAGAAGATGCAGATCAAATCAGCAAATAAGGAAGATAAAGAGAAGTGTTTCGATTTGATCTAAGTGTGAAAAAAAAAAAAAAAAAAAAAGAAAAAGTCTATGCCAGGTGATACCATGAAGTTTGCAGCCATGCCATTCTAAATCAATGATACCTTGCAGATCAAAGAAGAATGCAACCTTGGTATGTTCTTAAGTTACTTGTTTTTCCTTCCAATTCTTCCATTTCCCCTAACCTTAGCCTTTCATTACAACCTTGTAAAAGACCTAGCTGATCTTTGAGGATGTATTCATGGTTGCTGTAAGTATGTGTGTATCTCTATTCTTAGTATTTGATTCCTTTCTTGAGATCTAACCAAAACTCGTGCTTCTATTTCTTACACTCACTTATGCTTTCTTGAGAGAATTAAACCTTAGGTTCTGAGTGATTGAGTGTTATCTGTGAGAATTAGAGTCAAAGCATGTTCTCTATTCAAGGTTTGAGTGTGCTTGCTTTGAAGCCGTGTGCCTTTGAGCTATAGCTTCCACTTTACACATTGATTGATCACCTATCTTGGCAACTCTATGGTGTTGGAGGTATGACCGAAGTTTTCTTTCATTTTCATTAGTTGATTTCAAAGTTTTACTAATCAATTGGTTTTGTAGAGTCAGTAAAGCGTTTGTGGGTATCGTTTCTGTTAAACCCTCAGGAGACACAACTCCTCCTACTAGGGATGCCTAGAGGTTTAAAGGCTTGTTGCATATGCTCAATGCAATCGAGTTACCTGCAGAAGTGGTTTAGTTAACTTCTTGTTTTGTTTTTAACTTTGTTGTGTGTTGTTTTGCTCGAGGACTAGCAAAATCTAGGTCTGGGGGTATTTGATCAGTTCATAATTGTATATCATTTTGTACCTCTCTAGCTTATGATTTGGTTATGTTATTGAGTTAAACTTGTGCTTTTAATCCCTTTTCTGTTTGTCATTCAGTTTATTGGGCCTTAGGTAGCAATGGTGCCTTTGGATAAGAAGAGTTGCAAAGTGTTGCAAAAACGAGCAGACTGAGTTAGCAATTTGTTTCGGCCTTAACTTCCTCCTCCCAACTTGGATTGGCCCAAATGACTTGTGGTTGGAAAGAAGAGATTCTGAACTGCAGGATGGACTACTCAAACATATCAATTGATGAATCCAAGCCCAATCCGTGGTCCCATCAAGTTGCACCATGCTCAGGATTGCAGCTGCCAGCTGATGAGCTTGTCACCTCCTTTAAGCCATGTGCCTCACCCCAGCTGTAACTGACTTTGGCAGCAAAAGAGGACCACATGACTTTGGCAGCAAAAGAGGATCACATGGGATGGCAGCCAAAAGAATATCACATGGTTTGGCAGCACTGCCACAACTGATCAGTTTTGAACCCATGTGATGCAGCAGCAAAGGATGAAGGATGGTGTGGGAATATCATCATGATGTTCCTCCCTCTTAGCCCTATAAATAGAGAGGTCTTCAAGCTTCAAAAAAACACACATCCACCCCATACACTCTAGATACACAGCCAGATACTCTAAACTGCCCCAAAACACCAAAACAGCTCCAGAAAACCTCCCTTCTATTTCCTACGAATTTCCTCTCTCTCAACCATCACCACTCACTCAAACTCATCCCAAATCACCTCCATATCCTTCATACATCCTTCCAGACGTGGAGAAGCTCTTGAAGATGCACTGGACACCATAAGAACTTCAGAAAAGGGTTTTTCTACTCTTATGACATTCATTATGTTTTCCCAATTCTGTTTTAGTTTCTTTTCCATTATGAGTAGCTAAATCCATAACTAGGGTTTCGATGTAACCTAACATGAATATTCTGGGTTTATAAGTTTGAAGTTTGGAGTTTCAAGTTTGATTCATGATTCATGTTTTTATTCATTTTGCCTACTTGCCTATATCCTGATCGGAATGCTTAGCTACCATTTTGATTTGAATATCTTGGTTTGAATTAAGAGTAGACACCATGCTTTAATTCGAATTGAACTATGAATAGGAAGAGTATGTATGGACATTCGACAACAGGGATTAGATACATGCTTGGTTGTTTAAATTGTTCTTCTATGCTTAATGGGTTCCTAATGCTTAATTTTAGGTTAGACAACAAATGATCAAATTAGGGAATTAGGAACACAAGGTTAGGACCAGACACCATGGCCTAATCATACTTTAGCTAGAATCAATCTTTGAATCTGAATTAGACTTGTTACTTGACTCCTTATAACCCAGAATTGAATTGTTATGGTGAATCGAATGCCCTAGTCTCCAAATCCATTTTCCAGCCCTTCAAAATCACTCTTTGTTACACTTGTTTATTTGCTTTCATTTGCAATTTCAGTTTGCTCACTTCCTTTCACAATCACAATCACTCTCACTTTAATTTCTGTTTTAGACTTAACTTCCTAACTTCTTGAATTTGGTAATCTAAGTACATAACTAATTTGAACTTCTCAGTCTTCGTGGGTACGACCTCGTACTTGTCTTGCTATACTACTAATTGCCCCGTACAATTGCGAGTTAACATAATATTAACAACAACTCCTGCCACCATATTATGATGATTGCCAAGTTTTGGGCTCGATCGGAAATCCATAGGGGTAAGCAATTGGACAATTCAAGTTCGAAGGCAGTTCGTTCCTTATAGGAGTCGTTGGTGTATTCCGTTGTTCTAGCGATCGGATTTCACTCAAAACACACCAAATGACTCCTCCCACCATATTATGATGATGCCCAAGTTTTGGGCTCGATAGAAAATCAATAGTGGTAAGAAATTGGACAATTCAGGTTCAATGGAAGTTCGTTCCTTATAGGAGTGGTAGGTGTATTCCGTAGTTCTAGAGATTGGATTTCACTCAGAACTCACCAAATGAATCCTACCACCATATTATGATGATGCCCATGTTTTGGGCTCGATCGGTAATCCATAGGGGTAAGAAATTGGACAATTCAGGTTCGAAGGCATTTCGTTCCGAATTGGAGTGGTTGGTGTGTTGCATAGTTTTAGCGATTGGATTTCACTCAAAACTCACCAAATGACTCCTCCCACCATATTATGATGATCACCAAGTTGTGGGCTCGATCGGAAATCAATAGGGGTAAGAAATTGGACAATTCAGGTTCAAAAGAAGTTCGTTCCTTATAGGAGTGGTTGGTGTATTCCGTAGTTCTAGCGATTGGATTTCACTCAAAACTCACCAAATGACTCCTCCCACCTTATTATGATGATGCCAAAGTTTTGGGCACGATCGGAAATCCATAGGGGTAAGAAATTGGACAATTCAGGTTCGAAGGCAGTTCGTTTCGAATTGCAGTGGTTGGGGTATTGCATAGTTCTAGCGATTGGATTTCACTCAAAACTCACCAAATGACTCCTCCCACCATATTATGATGATTCCGAAGTTTTGGGCTCGATCGGAAATCCATAGGGGTAAGAAATTGGACAATTCATGTTCGTAGGAAGTTCGTTCCGAATTGGAGTGGTTGGTGTATTGCATAGTTCTAGCGATTAGATTTCACTCAAAACTCACCAAATGACTCCTCCCACCATATTATGATGATTCCCAAGTTTTGGGCTCGATTGGAAATCCATAGGGGTAAGAAATTGGACAATTCAAGTTCGAAGGCAGTTCGTTCCGAATTGGAGTGGTTGGTGTATTGCATAGTTCTAGCGATTGGATTTCATTCAAAACTCCCCAAATGACTTCTCCCACCGTATTATGTTGAGGCCAAAGTTTTGGGCTCGATCGGAAATCCATAAGGGTAAGAAATTGGACAATTCAAGTTCGAAGGCAGTTCGTTCCGAATTGGAGTGGTTGGTGTATTGCATAGTTCTAGCGATTGGATTTCACTCAAAACTCACCAAATGACTCCTCCCACCATATCATGATGATGCCCAAGTTTTGGGCTCGATCGAAAATCAATAGGGGTAAGAAATTGGACAATTCAGGTTCAAAGGTAGTTCGTTCCTTATAGGAGTGGTTGGTGTATTCCGTAGTTCTAGCGATTCGATTTCACTCAAAACTCACCAAATGACTCCTCCCACCATATTATGATGATGACCAAGTTTCGGGCTCGATCGGAAACCAATAGGGGTAAGAAATTCGACAATTCAGGTTCAAAGGCTGCTCGTTCCTTATAGGAGTGGCTGGTGTATTCCGTAGTTCTAGCAATTGGATTTCTCTCAAAACTCACCAAATGACTCCTCCCACCATATTATGTTGATGCCCAAGTTTTGGGCTCGATCGGAAATCAATAGGGGTAAGAAATTGGACAATTCAGGTTCAAAGGCAGTTCGTTCCTTATAGGAGTGGTTGGTGTATTCCGTAGTTCTAGCGATCTTATTTCACTCAAAACTCACCGAATGACTCCTCCCACCATATTATGATTATTCCCAAGTTTTGGGCTCGATCTGAAATCAACATGGGTAAGAAATTGGACAATTCAGGTTCAATGGGAGTTCGTTCCTTGTAGGAGTGGCTGGTGTATTCTGTAGTTCTAGCGATTGGATTTCACTCAAAACTCACCAAATGACTCCTCCCACCATATCATGATGATGCCCAAGTTTTGGGCTCTATCGAAAATCAAGGGGGTATAAGAAATTGGACAATTCAGGTTCAAAGTTAGTTCGTTCCTTATAGGAATGGTTGGTGTATTCCGTAGTTCTAGCAATTGGATTTCACTCAAAACTCCCCAAATGACTCCTCCCACGATATTATGATGATGCCCAAGTTTTGGGCTCGATATGAAATCAATAGGGGTAAGAAATTGGACAATTCAGGTTCAAAGGCTGCTCGTTCCTTATAGGAGTGGCTGGTGTACTCCGTAGTTCTAGCAATTGGATTTCACTCAAAACTCACCAAATGACTCCTCCCACCATATTATGATGATGCCCAAGTTTTGGGCTCAATCGGAAATCAATAGGGGTAAGAAATTGGACAATTCAGGTTCAAAGGCAGTTCGTTCCTTATAGGAGTGGTTGGTGTATTCCGTAGTTCTAGCGATTGGATTTCATTCAAAACTCACCAAATGACTACTCACACCATATTATGATGATGCCAAAGTTTTGGGATCGATCGGAAATCCATAGGGGTAAGAAATTGGACAATTCAAGTTCGAAGGCAGTTCGTTCTGAATTGGAGTGGTTGGTGTATTGCATAGTTCTAGCAATTGGATTTCACTCAAAACTCACCGAATGACTCCTCCCACCATATTATGATGATGCCCAAGTTTTGGGCTCGATCGGAAACCAATAGGGGTAAGAAATTGGACAATTCAGTTTCGAAGGCAGTTCGTTCCTAATAGGAGTGGCTGGTGTATTCCATAGTTCTAGTGATTGGATTTCACTCAAAACTCACCAAATGACTCCTCCCACCATATTATGATGATGCCAAAGTTTTGGGTTCGATCGGAAATCCATAGGGGTAAGAAATTGGACAATTCAAGTTCGAAGGCAGCTCGTTCCGAATTAGACTGGTTGGTGTATTGCATAGTTCTAGCGATTGGATTTCACTCAAAACTCACCAAATGAATCCCCCCACCATACTATGATGATGCCCAAGTTTTGGGCTCGATCAGAAATCAATAGGGGTAAGAAATTGGACAATTCAGGTTCGAAGGCAGTTCGTTCCTTAGAGGAGTGGTTGGTGTATTCCGTAGTTCTAGCGATTGGATTTCACTCAAAACTAACCAAACAACTCCTCCCACCATATTATGATGATGCCAAAGTTTTGGGCTCGATTGGAAATCCATAGGGGTAAGAAATTGGACAATTCAAGTTTGAAGGTTGTTTGTTCCGAATTGGAGTTGTTGGTGTATTGCATAGTTCTAGTGATTGGATTTCACTCAAAACTCACCAAATGACTCCTCCCACCCTTTTATGATGATGCCAAAGTTGTGGGCGCGATCGGAAATAAATTGGGGTATGAAATTGGACAATTCAGGTTCAAAGGCAGTTCGTTCCTTATAGGAGTGGTTGGTGTATTCCGTAGTTGTAGCGATTGGATTTCATTCAAAACTCACCAAATGAATCCTCCCACCACATTATGTTGATGCCCAAGTTTTGGGCTCGATCAGAAATCCCTAGGGGTAAGAAATTGGACAATTCAAGTTCGAAGACAGTTCGTTCCGAATTGGAGTGGTTGGTGTATTGCATAGTTTTAGCAATTGGATTTTACTCAAAACTCACCAAATGACTCCTCCCACAATATTATGATGATGCCCAAGTTTTGGGCTCGACCGGAAATCAATAGGGGTAAGAAATTGGACAATTCAAGTTTAAAGGCAGTTCGTTCCTTATAGGAGTGGTTGGTGTATTCCAAAGTTCAAGCGATTGGATTTCACTCAAAACTCACCAAATGACTCCTCCCACCATTTTATGATGATGCCCAAGTTGTGGGCTCGATCGAAAATCAATAGGGGTATGAAAGTGGACAATTCAGGTTCGAAGGCAGTTCGTTCCTTATAGGAGTGGTTGGTGTATTCCGTAGTTCTATAGATTGGATTTCACTCAAAACTCCCCAAATGAATCCACCCACCATATTATGATGATTCCCAAGTTTTGGGCTCGATCGGAAATCCATAGGGGGAAGAAACTGGACAATTCAGGTTCGAAGGCAGTTCGTTCCGAATTGGAGTGGTTGGTGTATTGCATAGTTCTTGCGATTGGATTTCACTCAAAACTCACCAAATGACTCCCCCCACCATATTATGATTATTCCAAGTTTTGGGCTCGATCGGAAATCAATAGGGGTAAGAAATTGGACAATTCATGTTCGAAGGCAGTTCGTTCAGAATTGGAGTGGTTGGTGTATTGCAAAGTTCTAGCGATTAGATTTCACTCAATACTCACCAAATGACTCCTCCCACCATATTATGATTATTCCAAGTTTTGGGCTCGATCGGAAATCCATAGGGGTAAGAAATTGGACAATTGAAGTTCGAAGGAAGTTCGTTCCGAATTGGAGTGGTTGGTGTATTGCATAGTTCTAGTTATTGGATTTCACTCAAAACTAACCAAATGACTCCTCCCACCATATTATGATGATGCCCAAGTTTTGGGCTCGATCTGAAATCAACATGGGTAAGAAATTGGACAATTCAGGTTCAATGGCAGTTCGTTCCTTATTGGAGTGGCTGGTGTATTCCGTAGTTCTAGTGATCGGATTTCACTCAAAACTCACCAAACGACTCCACCCACCATATTATGATGATGCCCAAGTTTTGGGCTCGATCGGAAATCCATAGGGGTAAGAAATTGGACAATTCAAGTTCGAAGGCAGTTTGTTCATTCCGAATTGGACTGGTTGGTGTATTGCATAGTTCTAGCAATTGGATTTCACTCAAAACTCACCAAATGACTCCTCCCACCATTTTATGATGATGCCCAAGTTGTGGGCTCGATCGGAAATAAATTGGGGTATGAAATTGGACAATTCAGGTTCAAAGGCAGTTCGTTCCTTATAGGAGTGGTTGGTGTATTGCATAGTTCTAGCGATTAGATTTCACTCAAAACTCACCAAACGACTCCTCCCACCATATTATGATGATTCCCAAGTTTTGGGCTCGATCTGAAATTCATAGGGGTAAGAAATTGGACAATTCAAGTTCGAAGGCAGTTCGTTCCTTATAGGAGTGGTTGGTGTATTCCGTAGTTCTATGGATTCGATTTCACTGAAAACTCACCGAATGACTCCTCCCACCATATTTTGATGATGCCCAAGTTTTGGGCTCGATCGGAGATCCATAGGGGTAAGAAATTGGACAATTCAAGTTCGAAGGCAGATCGTTCCGAGTTGGAGTGGTTGGTGTATTGCATAGTTCTTGCGATTGGATTTCACTCAAAACTCACCAAATGACTCCCCCCACCATATTATGATTATTCCAAGTTTTGGGCTCGATCGGAAATCAATAGGGGTAAGAAATTGGACAATTCATGTTCGAAGGCAGTTCGTTCAGAATTGGAGTGGTTGGTGTATTGCAAAGTTCTAGCGATTAGATCTCACTCAATACTCACCAAATGACTCCTCCCACCATATTAAGATTATTCCAAGTTTTGGGCTCGATCGGAAATCCATAGGGGTAAGAAATTGGACAATTGAAGTTCGAAGGAAGTTCGTTCCTAATTGGAGTGGTTGGTGTATTGCATAGTTCTAGCGATTGGATTTCACTCAAAACTAACCAAATGACTCCTCCCACCATATTATGATGATGCCCAAGTTTTGGGCTCGATCTGAAATCAACATGGGTAAGAAATTGGACAATTCAGGTTCAATGGCAGTTCGTTCCTTATTGGAGTGGCTGGTGTATTCCGTAGTTCTAGTGATCGGATTTCACTCAAAACTCACCAAACGACTCCACCCACCATATTATGATGATGTCCAAGTTTTGGGCTCGATCGGAAATCCATAGGGGTAAGAAATTGGACAATTCAAGTTCGAAGGCAGTTTGTTCGTTCCGAATTGGACTGGTTGGTGTATTGCATAGTTCTAGCAATTGGATTTCACTCAAAACTCACCAAATGACTCCTCCCACCATTTTATGATGATGCCCAAGTTGTGGGCTCGATCGGAAATAAATTGGGGTATGAAATTGGACAATACAAGTTCGAAGGCAGTTCGTTCCTTATAGGAGTGGTTGGTGTATTCCGTAGTTCTAGCGATTGGATTTCACTGAAAACTCTCCGAATGACTCCTCCCACCATATTTTGATGATGCCCAAGTTTTGGGCTCGATCGGAGATCCATAGGGGTAAGAAATTGGACAATTCAAGTTCGAAGGCAGATCGTTCCGAATTGGAGTGGTTGGTGTATTGCATAGTTCTAGCGATTGGATTTCACTCAAAACTCACCAAATGACTCCTCCCACACTATTATGATGATGCCCATGTTTTGGGCTCGATCGCAAATCAATAGGGTTAAGAACTTGGAGAATTCATGTTCGAAGGTAGTTCGTTCCTTATAGGCGTGGTTGGTGTATTGCATAGTTCTAGCGATTAGATTTCACTCAAAACTAACCAAACGACTCCTCCCACCATATTATGATGATTCCCAAGTTTTGGGCTCTATCGGAAATTCATAGGGGTAAGAAATTGGACAATCCAAGTTCGAAGGCAGTTCGTTCCTTATAGGGGTGGTTGGTGTATTCCGTAGTTCTAGCGATTGGATTTCACTGAAAACTCACCGAATGACTCCTCCCACCATATTTTGATGATGCCCAAGTTTTGGGCTCGATCGGAGATCCATAGGGGTAAGAGATTGGACAATTCAAGTTCGAAGACAGATCGTTCCGAATTGGAGTGGTTGGTGTATTGCATAGTTCTAGCGATTGAATTTCCCTCAAAACTCACCAAATGACTCCTCCCACCATATTATGATGATTCCCAAGTTTTGGGCTCGACCGGAAATCCATAGGGGTAAAAAATTGGACAATTCAAGTTCGAAGGCAGTTCGTTCCGAATTGGACTGGTTGGAGTATTGCACAGTTCCAGCGATTGGATTTCACTTAAAACTCACCCAATGACTCCTCCCACCATATTATGATGATTCCCAAGTTTTGGGCTCGACCGGAAATCCATAGGGGTAAGAAATTGAACAATTCAAGTTCGAAGGCAGTTCGTTCCGAATTGGAGTGGTTGGTGTATTGCATAGTTCTAGCGATTGAATTTCCTTCAAAACTCACCAAATGACTCCTCCCACCATATTATGATGATTCCCAGGTTTTGGGCTCGATCTGAATTCCATAGGGGTAAGAAATTGGACAATTCAAGTTCGAAGGCAGTTCGTTCCAAATTGGAGTGGTTGGTGTATTGCATAGTTCTAGCGATTGGATTTCACTCAAAAGTCACCAAATGACTCCTCCCACCATATTATGATGATACCCATGTTTTGGGCTCGATCGGAAATCAATAGGGGTAAGAAAATGGACAATTCAAGTTCAAAGGCAGTTCGTTCCTTATAGGAGTGGTTGGTGTATTCCGTAGTTCTAGCGATTGGATTTCACTCAAAACTCACCAAATGACTCTTCCCACGATATTATGATGATGCCCAAGTTTTTGGCTCGATCGGAAATCCATAAGGGTAAGAAATTGGACAATTCAAGTTCGAAGGAAGTTCGTTCCTTATAGGAGTGGTTGGTGTATTGCATAGTTCTAGCGATTGGATTTCACTCAAAACTCACCAAATGACTCCTCCCACAATATCATGATGATTCCCAAGTTTTGTGCTCGATCGGAAATCCATAGGGGTAAGAAATTGGACAATTCAAGTTCGAAGGCAGTTCGTTCCGAATTGGAGTGGCTGGTGTATTGCATAGTTCTAGCGATTGAATTTCCCTCAAAACTCACCAAATGACTCCTCCCACCATATTATGATGATTCCCAAGTTCTGGGCTCGATCGGAAATCCATAGGGGTAAGAAATTGGACAATTCAAGTTCGGAGGCAGTTCGTTCCAAATTGGAGTGGTTGGTGTATTGCATAGTTCTAGCGATTGGATTTCACTCAAAACTCACCAAATGACTCCTCCCACACTATTATGATGATGCCCAACTTTTGGACTCGATCGGAAATCCATAGGGGTAAGAAATTGGACAATTCAAGTTCGAAGGTATTTCGTTCCTTATAGGAGTGGTTGGTGTATTCCGTAGTTCTGGCGATTGGATTTCACTCAAAACTCACCAAATGACTCCTCCCACCATATTATGATGATTCCCAAGTTTTGGGCTCGACCGGAAATCCATAGGGGTAAGAAATTGGACAATTCAAGTTCGAAGGCAGTTCGTTCCGAATTGGAGTGGTTGGTGTATTGCATAGTTCTAGCGATTGAATTTCACTCAAAACTCACCAAATGACTCCTCCCACCATATTATGATGATTCCCAAGTTTTGGGCTCGACCGGAAATCCATAGGGGTAAGAAATTGGACAATTCAAGTTCGAAGGCAGTTCGTTCCGAATTGGAGTGGTTGGTGTATTGCGTAGTTCTAGCGATTGGATTTCACTCAAAACTCACCAAATAACTCCTCCCACCATATTATGCTGATTCCCAAGTTTTGGGCTCGATTGGAAATCCATTGGGGTAAGAAATTGTACAATTCAAGTTCGAAGGCAGTTCGTTCCGAATTGGAGTGGTTGGTGTATTGCGTAGTTCTAGCGATTGGATTTCACTCAAAACTCACCAAACGACTCCTCCCACCATACTGTAATGATGCCCAAGTTTTGGGCTCCATCGGAAATCAATAGGGGTAAGAAAATGGACAATTTAGGTTCAAAGGCAGTTCGTTCCTTATAGGAGTGGTTGGTGTATTCCGTAGTTCTAGCGATTGGATTTCACTGAAAACTCACCAAATGAATCCTCCCACCATATTATGATGATGCCCAAGTTGTGGGCTTGATCGTTAATCAATAGGGGTAAGAAATTGGACAATTCAGGGTCAAAGGCAGTTCGTTCCTTATAGGAGTGGTTGGTGTATTCCGTAGTTCTAGCTTTTGGATTTCATTAAAAACTCACCAAATGACTCCTCCCACCATATTATGATGATGCCCTGGTTTTGGGCTCGATAGGAAATCAATAGGGGTAAGAAATTGGACAATTCAGGTTCAAAGGTAGTTCGTTCCTTATAGGAGTGGTTGGTGTATTCCGTAGTTCTAGCGAATGGATTTCACTCAAAACTCACCAAATGACTCCTCCCACCATATTATTGTTGCATTCCTAAAAGGACACAAATTAATGTGCAAACAACCAATTAAAAATACCCGCAAGTGCACGAATCTATCGAAGTATAGATTATGTAAGTACGGGGTCGATCCCACGAAGAACTTGTCGGCTCCCTATAAGTTCTAACTTGAGTACGTAAAGAATACTAATTTTACACAACACACAAACACAATACAGATTGGAAACTAAAAATGAATAAAGGAAGGTAAAAGAAAAGAAACAAAACAAGAAAACTAAAGAAAAACACAAACAGCATTTTCTATCACCATTTTATCACCACTTTATCACCCGTGAACAGTGAAAAATCTCGTTTTTGGGCAGAGTCGTTTTCTCTGTTTTCAGTTTCGACCTCTGTCCAGTTTTTGACCTATAACTTTCCAACCGTTTATCCAAAATTCACGTTCTTTATACGGTTGGAATCAGCACAGAAAATGCAAGAACACAGCGCGGACCAAAAGTCCAAAACAGTTATGGAAATAAACAGAATTCAATAAAGAAAACACACAACGTTTCAAATACACACACACAACACACATTTGGGGGGGGTTTTGGTTTGGTTCAAGTGACCTAATTCTAATGCATGAAAGTAAATGGACTTTGAATTTAAATGAGAATGGCAGAGATGAATTATCAAAATGTGAAAGTACCAAGTAACAAACACTAGGGTTTCGGAATCCACCCTAAACAATTCTACCCAAGTTCATGAATACTTAAGTGATGAACTCTAAACGTGTTGATGAAGATGTTCGCAATCAAGACCATGGGTCGTGGCTCAAGACGCATTGATTCTCTCTAATATACGTAAAGTGCATGGTTCGTGCTACAATACTTGTGCCCTCCCCATAACCGAACCTAGGTATGGTTCGTACTTCGATTCAATTACAAGGAAAACCCATTAAGTTCAAAGAGAATATGAACATCACAAGAATCCTAATAGCATGGTGTTTACATTAGGTATTCAAGAAACCAATTCACATGGATGATTCTTACTTCATCCATTTATTGCTTAGGATAACATGGAGATACACATAATCCCAACAATCTCAAGAAGCATGCTTTCAAAGATGGCCAACCAAGGAAAAACACACATCAAGGATAGATTAATTTGGTGAATTGGAATTCATCAACAATATCCAGAAATTCATACACTCAAGCATCAAAACAATAAGGTAATCATGTTTAGGGCTTCAACCTAAGCCCTAGCTATGGAGTTTAGTTGCTCATACTTATTCCAAATACAAACTCAAAATAAAATTAGAAAGAGTTTACAGATTTTGAGAAAATGGTGAAAGCTTCAAGGTCATCAATGGTGGAAGCTTTCTTCTCCACTTTGCTTGGCTGCACCTTGGCTTTCTCCTAGCTCCAAGCTCTCCAAAATCTGCTCCAATGTGTAGAATGATCAATATCAATTGGTTACCCACGTTCAAAAGCCTCTCATACTTCAGATTGCACTCACCTTTCCCTTGCCCATCAATTTCCAGCTTTTACTTTTAGTATTCTAATGCCAAAGTCTTCACCCATTGTCTTCTTGTCCCCTTGCAAATGATGAAGCCTTGTCCTCACAAAGATGCCAAATGCTTCAGAAAATATCTCATCTACTAAGGTAAATTCTTGTTACCAAGTGTTATGGTAACAAGAAGAATCAAGTGACACATTGGAGGTAAAAGCTGGCCAAGTCCGGATTTCCAGAGCTGTGGTAACATGTTGGATTGGTTGGATAGGCAATACTTGTCCAATGGAGCTCAAATTTGGATATGTTGTAGTCAACATCCATTGGAACAAGTTTCATGAAGATCTTCACCTCATCCGAGCACCAGAGCATGTTGATCCCGGGCTAAGAAGTTGACCTACGAAAATGAACAAAAACAGAATTTATAACCAATAATGCACTTTTAGCTCATTTTCATCCCAACCAAGGTAAAATCTAAGAAAACACAAAAAGGAAGTAAAAAGCTATAAAATGTCAAGAACTAACTCAAAATAATAGGTGAATAACATGAAAAATCATGTGTAAAAATGAACCGAACAAACTTCCCAAACTTATCTTTTGCTAGTCCTCGAGCAAAACAGAAACTAAAACAAGACTCGAAACAAACTTTCCGAACACTTTCCAAAGAGAGAGTGACTCATGCAAACGACTCAAAAGTTTTCACAAGAAAAACTCAGTTTAGACATTATTCACAAGGCAGCAAAGTTCATAACACAACATGCTTAAGTGTAGTAGTGTGATGGCCAAATGGAACTCATTCTCCAATTTCAGTTTTCACATAACTCAAAAATCATACCAAGCACAAATGTAACTTCAAATCTCACCAAAGTTGTCCTCTCACAAATGAATCACTCGTAAGAGGGTTACAATGCATCACTCAATAGTAAATATGAGAATAGAGTTAAACCATACGGGACTTAACTCACAATTAGCAAGATGAAAAACATGCATGAATATGATCTCAAGAAGGATGCTAAACACTTAAAAGAAGAAGAATGTGTGCAATTCAACCACATGACATTTAGGATCAATTTAGGTCTTTATTATAGGTTGTAATGGGGCTAAGGGTGTAAGGTGAGTAAGAAATGAAGGATATGGATACAACAAAGTCCAAGGAACTCACAATATAAGAGCATACAATCGTTGACTAAAAGACTTTGAAACATCACGCTTGAGATTTTCACTCATTTTTTTAGGTGATCAAATAGACCACAAAGCCTTATACCTCCACTTATTATGATTCACACTCCTTCCTTCCAATTGAACAACCATCAAATTATTTATTTATTTATTTTTTTAGGCCAACCAAGAAACATGGAAATGAAAAATGAATTCATTGCCACATAACCACAACTTTTCTCTTTTCTTTCACCCTTTGAGTGAAGTATTCATTTTTTTTTTTTTTTTCATCGGAATGTAATAACCCTTCCCAAACTTAGCATGAAAAACACATCTAAATTAAAGCTCATGAGTTCCTTAGAAAGGTAAATTCTTGTTTTTCAGGCTAAGGCTAGAAGTAATAATTGGTTATTTGAAAGAAAAGGCTTACATATAGGCTCAAGGTGGTTACAATGGAAAATCATGCTTAAGCATGCATACGGTTAGCTTGAAAGGCACAAACGGTCCAAAGAGGGCCTTAATATCATTTCTCAAATGTCATGTAATCAAATTGCACAATAATGAATGTCTTTTAAGTGCTCAACCAAGTCAATGAATAATGAGATCAAACAACAACTCGGATGACAAGAAAATAAGAATATGTGTATAACACTCATGAATTGAAGCACAAGGCTCAAAGCTCACATTATATGGTTATACAAGTCTAATTCATGCCTAATACAATTCTTTGGATCATGCAAGTCCCTCAACTGTAGAATTATGAAACAAATGGCAAGTGCATAGAGGGTTTCAAACATATCATGCTAGAACAATGCCATTTAGTGAATAACAAAATTATTTTTTTTTTAGCATTTTCAATCAAGTCATGTAAACATTCATCACAATCTCATCATATATGTCCGGAAAGTGACTTGAAAACAACAAGACTCAAAACAGAAAAGAAAACAAAACAAAAATAAAGCAAGAATTTAAGCGAAACGAAAAAGACTTGCTATCCCTTCCCAAACTTAGAAATAAACATTGTCCTCAATGTTAAAGAACTTAGGCATCAACAACGCTATAACAAGAAATAGAGGGATAAAAGCAATTAAAAACAAGAACAAACAAGAAAAACAACTACAACACGGTTGCAAAACAAAACCAAACAAAAACAAATAAAACAGTAAGCCCTAACAACAGTCTCAGACATGCAGAAATCCAACCCAATGAAACGTACAAACCAAAATGAAAGCCCAACCCAAACGAAAGCCCAAAAGCGAAGAAAGTAAAAAAAATAAAGAAACCAAGTCAGAAGCACAAAGAGCGAGAACTCAAAAAAATAGAAAAAAGTGGACCCTGATGTCTCGGCTCTTGTGAGTCACGGGCAACCAAGCGAGGGACGTGTCTCGTGCAGAGGCCCCTCTCACATTCCCAAGCCAGAATTATTGGCTTCATAGGAAAGTGTGACGACTTTTGTTTCTTGAAAGCGCTGAAAGGCGGAAATGCAATTAAAGGGGTTGGGGGACAGGTGAGGCGACAGAGGGGGATAGGCCGTAAGGGCCGCGCCAAACCAGAAGCGCAGTGGCTAGGGTTACGTAGAAACTAACTCTATAAAAGAAGAAGAGAAATAGGGGGAAAAACACAGAAACTCAGAAACACACCAAAGAGAAAAGAAAGTGCGAAATCAAAGTAAGAAAACAAATGGCCTCTTCCTACCCATTCTCGTTGGATCTCAACCTAGCTCCACCGACTCAGACTCGGGGCCAAGCAGTGGCACCAGTGTGGATGCCCTACTTCGCCTCTGCACGGGGGCACGTGACAGTGAATGACTCAATACTGCTGGACAACGATGTTGCCCTTGGAGTTGCTAGAAATCTAGTGACTCCCAAGGATATACGGGTGCTGGGAGCAAGGGATGACAACCAGGTCGTGAGCGATGGTCTGGCACTAAGCGTGCAAAGCACGGCAATAGTCGCAAGTATGGGTCATCGCCTAATTGCGAAGTCCCATGAGGTGGAGGTGCTAAGAGGTCAGTTGGCGGCAGAGCGAAGTATGGTTGAAGAGTGCCAGAGTATTATTAAAAGTTTAAAAAGGGAAAGGGCAAGGATAGTGGAGGTGAATCGACACCAGCTGGAAGCGTTGAGGGAAGAGAACAAAAATCTCTCAAAGATGGTAAGTGTTTACGCTCATGACATGAGAAAGCAGCTGGAGGACCTAGACCGACCGGGTAAACGCAAGAAAACAGATCGCGAGAGCGGTTACGCTCAAGCTAAGAGTGCTCTCTTTGGGAGCTCGAGTGATGAGCCCCAAGAGGCTGTGCGTGAAGCCCCGGAAGAGGATAGCCATAGGGCCAAACTCAAAGGTCCTGTGGTCGAGACACCGAGCACTGTGAAAAAGTGATTCTAGTGTATTATTGGTGTGCCTGTTTGTGTTGCCCTTTCCGTGTATTTTTTTGTTTTTGTTTTTTTTTTTCGGAAATAAAAGAAGAGAAAGTTGCAAAAGACAAAGAAGAAAAACAAAACGCACTTCCCAAACTTAAATAAAGGGAATGCGACAAACTAGAAAGAAACAAAGCACACTTCCCCAACTGAAATAAAACAAAAACGACAAACTAAAAAGAAATCAAAACACAATGCACCAGAAAACAGGGAGGAAAAGAAAAGTAAAGTGAAAGTGGAAATGCTTCCCTGTTTAACTGGACGCAACCGCAAATTGCTCAGGAAATGCAAAGTGGTGTCGGCTCCCCTATGAGCATATGTCTATTTAAACCACTTCTCGGTTGAAAGGATAAGTACCCTGCATTTCAACCTGCAAACTCAAGAAAAAACCATCAAATAGTCCAGACATAAAAATCAATGGCATCCTCAGATATGCTTGTTGATGATCTTAACCTTGAGTTAACACTTGCACCACCAAATGCAGAGATAAGGGCTCCTCCAAACCCTATCTTCCCAAACTCCTCATACCATCATGGCTCGGCCTCAAACTTCTCTGAGGCGGTGCGGTGTAGGGCAGTATTGCCGCAAGGCATGACTGTCAGCAGACTTACAGTGGCGGATCATCTGCATGTGGCGCAGAGGTCTGACTCGATGGCAGTGGACGAGTCCCACAATCTAACAGTGCTCAATGCGGTCTCGGCTACCAATTTGGGCATGCGCCTACTGGCGAGAACACGAGAGTGCGGAGCACTGAGCGAGGAGGTGGCGGCCCTGAAAGCTCAGGTGGCGGACCTGCAGAAGCGGCTCTACAGTGCCAACCAGCATGTAGAGATGCTGCAAAAGAGGAATGAAGATCATGTAGAGCTGTTGCAGGTTCTACAAGCAAGAATAGACAGAGGCAATTAGCAGAAGCCTCAGGTGGCGCAAAATGCAACAATGAACATGTGATTAGGAATTTTATGTATGCATTTTCAAGTTGATATATGTAATCACATGTTATGAAATAGAATAAGCATTCGAGCCAAAATCCTGATTGTGCATTAATGAATTGAAAACACTTCCCAAACTTATATGAAACATTGTTAATGGATGATTGAGATTTAATATCAAACAATGTCATACAGAAGAGTAGGAAGGAATATAAATAAACTAAAATAAAACCAATCATAAAACAAAATACTTAATTGTAAAAAGTTGACAAGAGAAAATAAATAAATAAATAACTGTCAACAAAATAAAATTGAAGTAAACAAAGAAAACTCAAAAGGTATCACTCTGAAACTCTACTCATCAGCATCATCATCATCATCATCATTATCACCAGGATCTGCTACAGCACCCATTGGTGATGGTGAAGGTGAAGTCAGATGTTCCTGTAGAAAAAAAAAAAGAAACAAAAACAAATCAAGATAAAATGAAACAACAAACAATAAACAAAAATAAAACTAAGTACTCTAAACATACTCAAACAAAACAGATAAGCAGCCGTGCCAGTTCCCCGGCAACGGCGCCAAAAATTTGTTGCATTCCTAAAAGGACACAAATTAATGTGCAAACAACCAATTAAAAATACCCGCAAGTGCACGAATCTATCGAAGTATAGATTATGTAAGTACGGGGTCGATCCCACGAAGAACTTGTCGGCTCCCTATAAGTTCTAACTTGAGTACGTAAAGAATACTAATTTTACACAACACACAAACACAATACAGATTGGAAACTAAAAATGAATAAAGGAAGGTAAAAGAAAAGAAACAAAACAAGAAAACTAAAGAAAAACACAAACAGCATTTTCTATCACCATTTTATCACCACTTTATCACCCGTGAACAGTGAAAAATCTCGTTTTTGGGCAGAGTCGTTTTCTCTGTTTTTCAGTTTCGACCTCTGTCCAGTTTTTGACCTATAACTTTCCAACCGTTTATCCAAAATTCACGTTCTTTATACGGTTGGAATCAGCACAGAAAATGCAAGAACACAGCGCGGACCAAAAGTCCAAAACAGTTATGGAAATAAACAGAATTCAATAAAGAAAACACACAACGTTTCAAATACACACACACAACACACATTTGGGGGGGGTTTTGGTTTGGTTCAAGTGACCTAATTCTAATGCATGAAAGTAAATGGACTTTGAATTTAAATGAGAATGGCAGAGATGAATTATCAAAATGTGAAAGTACCAAGTAACAAACACTAGGGTTTCGGAATCCACCCTAAACAATTCTACCCAAGTTCATGAATACTTAAGTGATGAACTCTAAACGTGTTGATGAAGATGTTCGCAATCAAGACCATGGGTCGTGGCTCAAGACGCATTGATTCTCTCTAATATACGTAAAGTGCATGGTTCGTGCTACAATACTTGTGCCCTCCCCATAACCGAACCTAGGTATGGTTCGTACTTCGATTCAATTACAAGGAAAACCCATTAAGTTCAAAGAGAATATGAACATCACAAGAATCCTAATAGCATGGTGTTTACATTAGGTATTCAAGAAACCAATTCACATGGATGATTCTTACTTCATCCATTTATTGCTTAGGATAACATGGAGATACACATAATCCCAACAATCTCAAGAAGCATGCTTTCAAAGATGGCCAACCAAGGAAAAACACACATCAAGGATAGATTAATTTGGTGAATTGGAATTCATCAACAATATCCAGAAATTCATACACTCAAGCATCAAAACAATAAGGTAATCATGTTTAGGGCTTCAACCTAAGCCCTAGCTATGGAGTTTAGTTGCTCATACTTATTCCAATACAAACTCAAAATAAAATTAGAAAGAGTTTACAGATTTTGAGAAAATGGTGAAAGCTTCAAGGTCATCAATGGTGGAAGCTTTCTTCTCCACTTTGCTTGGCTGCACCTTGGCTTTCTCCTAGCTCCAAGCTCTCCAAAATCTGCTCCAATGTGTAGAATGATCAATATCAATTGGTTACCCACGTTCAAAAGCCTCTCATACTTCAGATTGCACTCACCTTTCCCTTGCCCATCAATTTCCAGCTTTTACTTTTAGTATTCTAATGCCAAAGTCTTCACCCATTGTCTTCTTGTCCCCTTGCAAATGATGAAGCCTTGTCCTCACAAAGATGCCAAATGCTTCAGAAAATATCTCATCTACTAAGGTAAATTCTTGTTACCAAGTGTTATGGTAACAAGAAGAATCAAGTGACACATTGGAGGTAAAAGCTGGCCAAGTCCGGATTTCCAGAGCTGTGGTAACATGTTGGATTGGTTGGATAGGCAATACTTGTCCAATGGAGCTCAAATTTGGATATGTTGTAGTCAACATCCATTGGAACAAGTTTCATGAAGATCTTCACCTCATCCGAGCACCAGAGCATGTTGATCCCGGGCTAAGAAGTTGACCTACGAAAATGAACAAAAACAGAATTTATAACCAATAATGCACTTTTAGCTCATTTTCATCCCAACCAAGGTAAAATCTAAGAAAACACAAAAAGGAAGTAAAAAGCTATAAAATGTCAAGAACTAACTCAAAATAATAGGTGAATAACATGAAAAATCATGTGTAAAAATGAACCGAACAATTATGATGATGCCCAAGTTTTGGGCTCGATCGGAATTCCATAGGGGTAAGAAATTGGGCAATTAAAGTTCGAAGACAGTTCGTTCCGAATTGGAGTGGTTGGTGTATTGCATAGTTCTAGCGATTCGATTTCACTAAAAACTCACCAAATGACTCCTCCCACAATATTATGATGATGCCCAAGTTTTGGGCTCGATCGGAAATCAATAGGGGTAAGAAATTGGACAATTCAAGTTCGAAGGCTGTTCGTTCCTTATAGGAGTGGTTGGTGTATTCCGTAGTTCTAGCGAATGGATTTCTCTCAAAACTTACCAAATGACTCCTCCCACCATATTATGATGATGCCCATGTTTTGGGCTCGATCGGAAATCAATAGGGGTAAGAAATTGGAAAATTCAAGTCCAAAGGCAGTTCGTTCCTTATAGGAGTGGTTGGTGTATTCCGTAGTTCTAGCGATTGGATTTCACTCAAAACTCACAAAATGAATCCTCCCACCATATTATGATGATGCCCAAGTTTTGGGCTCGATCGGAAATCAATAGGAGTAAGAAATTGGACAATTCAGGTTCAAAGGCAGTTCGTTCCTTATAGGAGTGGTTGGTGTATTCCGTAGTTCTAGCGATCGGATTTCACTCAAAACTCACCAAATGACTCCTCCCACAATATTATGATGATACCCAAGTTTGGGCTCGATCGGAAATCAATAGGGGTAAGAAATTGGACAATTCAAGTTCAAAGGCTGTTCATTCCTTATAGGAGTGGTTGGTGTATTCCGTAGTTCTAGCGATTGGATTTCACTCAAAACTCACCAAATGACTCCTTCCACCATACTATGGTGATGCCCAAGTGTTGGGCTCGATCGGAAATCAATAGGGGTAAGAAACTGGACAATTCAGCTTCAAAGGCAGTTCGTTCCTTATAGGAGTGGTTGTTTTATTCCGTAGTTCTAGCGATTGGATTCACTCAAAACTCACCAAATGACTCCTCCCACCATATTAATGTGATGCCAAAGTTTTGGGCTCGATCGGAAATCCATAGGGGTAAGAAATTGGACAATTCAAATTCGAAGGCAGTTCGTTCCGAATTGGAGTGGTTGGTGTATTGCATAGTTCCAGCGATTGGATTTCACTCAAAACCCACCAAATGACTCCTCCCACAATATTATGATGATGCCCAAGTTTTGGGATTGTTGTGTCGGATTCAACTGCACCAAAATAGATTCAGCTGCATCCTCAACTTGTGATACTCGCAAGTGCACGAGCCGTTCGGTAGTATAGCATATGTAAGTGCGAGGTCGATCCCACGAGGATTGGTGATTGAATGATCCAATTCATTTTCCCTACACAAAACAGAAATGGAAAAGAAAATAAATAAAACAATAAAAAGGAAATAACTCAAGTAAATAAGTTCCCAAGTTCAATTAGATTAATGGATTGATTCTAGCTAAAGTATGATTAAGCCATGGTGTCTGGTCATAACCTTGTGTTCCTAATTCCCTAATTTGATCATTTGTTGTCTAACCTAAAACTAAGCATTATGAACCCATTAAGCATAGAAGAATATTTTAAACAACCAAGTATGTATCTAATCCCTGTTGTCGAATGTCCATACATACTCTTCCTATTCATAGTTCAATTCGAATTAAAGCATGGTGTCTACTCTTAATTCAAACCAAGATAGCTAACATGCAAGCCTAAATGGTGATCAATCATTCAAACTAGCATATTAACTTATAAGCATAATGAATAAGAACAAAAACCATAATTGAAACTTGGAAACTAATTAAACTTGAATACTTAAGAAAGAATGTACATTACAAATAAAAGTAAAGTGGAACTAAGAAAACTTGAAGGAAAACTTAGTAAACTCATAACAATTGACAACTTGAAAGGAAACTAAGAGAATTTGAGGGAGAGAAGGGAAGGGAGCTCTAGAGAAGTGTTTGAGAGCTCCCCCCTTGGGGTGTGATTTGAAGCTTGAAGGCTTCTCTATTTATAGGGCTAAGAGGGAGGAACAACATGATGGATTCCCACACCATCCTTCATCTTTTGCTGCTGCACCTGAAGATTCTTCACATGGGTTCAAAGGTGATCAGAGGTGGCTGCCCTTTGCTGCCAACCCATGTGATTGCCTTTTGCTGCCAACCCATGTGGTTGCCTTTTGGTTGCTGGAAAAACGAGTTTCTGAACCAGGCTTGGTGTAGGAAGGCCATAGGTCTCAAAACGTATCCAATGGGGCTGAAATTTGGATATGTTATACTAGACACCCATTGGAACAACTTCTATGAAGAAAGTATTCCTATCGGAGCAGTAGAAGTGTGCGTTTTGGACCTCGAAAGTTGGCTGCCGAACAGAGACTGGAATTGACTTCATTTCATTTCATTTCTTTCTTTTTGCTTCACATGCATGTGCATGCTTCTCTTTAATAGCTCAAAAGCTGATCTCCAGCTCCAAAGTGATCTGCCAATTCAATTCCCATGTTCAAAGGCTGAAGCAAAGATGCCTCTCATCATTCCTCATTCTTCTCTCTCTCCTTTCTCTTTGCTTTACATGCATGCACATGCCATCTCTGCAAAAGCTCCAGCATGTACCAACTTGCTCCTTCTGAATTTGATAGCTGGAAAGCCTCCCAACTTCACTCATTATGTTGGGTACAAAGTCAGTTGCAGCTGGGGTGAGGCACATGGCTAAAAGGAGGCACATGACTAAAAGCTGGCAGCTGCAAATCCTCCTGAGCAGGGTGCAATGTTGGACGGGCTAAGGACTCCAGATATGTCCAATTGTGCTGAAATTTGGATATGTTATAGTACACACCCATTGGAACAAGTCTCATGAAGATCTTCACCTCATCCAAGCCCCAGAGCATGCTGATCCAAGGCCAAGAAGTTGACCTACGAAACTGGGCTGGAAATGGGCTGTAGCCAAAATTAGTTTGTCTTTAAGCTCATATTCCTCATATGCCAATCAGCCCATAACATGCATGGATTGCATCAAATGTTATCTCTTGCTATCTTAACCTACAAAACACACAAACAAAGCTAAGTGACTCAAAAATAAAGAGAAACTAAGCAAAATCACTAAGTAAAGAAGGCATGCAAGTGTATGAAATTATGGACTTATCAAAACAGAAAATGAATTAAAAGCACAAGTTTAACTCAATAACATAACCAAATCATAAGCTAGAAGGGTACAAAATGATATACAATTATGAACCGATCAAATACCCCCAAACCTAGATTTTGCTAGTCCTCGAGCAAAACAACACAAAACAAAGTTAAAAGCAAAACAAGAAGTTAACTAGACCACTTTCGTAGGTAACTCGATTGCATTGAGCGTATGCAACAAGCCTTTAAACCTCTAGGCATCCCTAGTAGGAGGAGTTGTGTCTCCTGAGGGTTTAACAGAAACGATACCCACAAACGTTTTACTAACTCTACAAAACAAAGTAGTTAGAAAACTTATTAGATTAGTTAGTCCTTAAGCAAAATAAAAGAAACACAAAAACCAAAACAAAAATAATTACAAAAACAAAACAAAAATAAATAAAAACTCAAAACAATCATTCCGAACATTTTCTGAAGAGAAATGACTCATGCACATGACTCAAAAGTTTTAGCAATAAAAACTCAATTTTAGATATTATTGACAAGGCGGCAAAGTTCAAAATACAACATGCTCAAAGTGTAGTAGTGTGATAGCCAAATGCAACAAATTCCCCAATCTTAGTTTTCACACAATTTTAAAAATTATACCAAGCACAAATGCAACTTCAAATCTCACCAAAGTTGTCCTCTCACAAATGAATCACTCAGAAGAGGGCTACAATGCAACACTCAGTTATAAACATGAGATTAGAGTTAAATCATAAGGGACTTAACTCAAAATAGGAAGATGAAGAACTTGCATTAATATGATCTCAAGAAGGATGCCAAACACTTAAAAGTAGAAAATTCATGCAATTTAACCATATGACATTCAAGATCAATTTAGGTCTTTATTATAGGTTGTAATGGGGCCAAGGGTGTAAGGTGAGTAAGAAATGAAAGGTATGGATAAAACAAAGTCCAAGGAACTCAAAATATAAGAGCATAAAACAATTGTTTACAAGACTTCGAATCATCACAATGAGAATTTTTCTTTTACATGATCAAAAACTTCTTATACCTTCATTTACAATGATTTAAACTCCTTTCCAAACACCAATGAAACCCAAAAACGAAATTTCATTCAAGTACCATTTAATCATAACTTTTTTCTTTTCTTTTCTTTTCTTTCACCAATTGTGTGAATTTCTCTTTTTTTTTTTTTCTTTTTTTTTTTCGAAATGTAATATCCCTTCCCAAACTTAGCATGAAAAACACATCCGAATTAAAGCTCATGAGTTCCTTAGAAAGGTAAATATTTGTTTTTCGGGCTAAGGCGAGGAAATATAATTGGTAAAATGAAAGAAAAGGTTTACATGTAGGCTCAAAATGGTAAACAATGGAAAATCATGCTTAAGCATGCATAAGGTTAGCTTGAAAGGCACAAACGATCCAAAGAGGGCCTTAATATCATTTCTTAAATGTCATGAAATCAAATTGCAAAAGAATGAACGACTTTTAAGTGTTCAACCAAATCAATGAATGATGAGATCAAACAACAACTTTGATGACAAGAAAATAAGAGTATGTGTATAACACTCATGAAATGAAGCACAAGGCTCAAAAGCTCACATTATATGGTTATACAAGTCTAATTTATGCTTGATACAATTCTTTGGTTCATGCAAATCCTTTAATTGAAAAATTATGAAACAAATGGCAAGTGCAAAGGTGGTTTCAAACATATCATGCTAGAACGATGCCAAATTTATTTATTTAATATATATATATATATATATATATATTTTTTTTAAAAATTAAAAATTTACAAGGAAAAAAATAAATAAATAAATAATAAATAAATAAAATTCAATTTTCATTTAAGTCATGCAAACATTTATCACAATCTCATCAAATGTGTTCGGAAAGTGAATAAAATCAAAATCAAAATCAAATAAAAATAAAAGCAAGACTTAAACAAAATAAAATAAAAATAAAAACAAGCAAATAAAAAAAAAAAAAAAAAATTAAGGAAAAACCAAATTTACATGCTAAACTCCAATACCCCCAAACCTAGAAATGAACATTGTCCTCAATGTTTAAAAATTAGGAACAAGCAATGTCATAACAAGAAATGAAAGGTACTAAAGTAAATATAAAATCACAAAACACACAAGAATTAAAATAATTACAAAAATAAAAATTACAAAACAACAAACAAATAAAATGAAACAGTAAAAACACTCGAAACAGAAAGCCCTAAACAAACAGTATTACGCAAACCAAAACCCAAACGATTGAAAACCCAACCCAAAAGAAGTTAACACACTTTGAAACCTAACAACGGTGAAAACCCGACCCGCAAAGAAATCCGAAGCCCACACGTTTGTTATTATTTTTATTTTTATTTTTAATTTAATGAAACGTGAATTGGGAGTGCGAAGGCGGGATTTATGAAAAGAGAGAGTGTGGTCCCTACTGCCTCGGTTCCTAGGAAGTGACAGGCAAAAAGAGTGAGGGACGTGTCGGCGTGCAGAGGCAGCTTTCACATCCCCCAAACCTGAATTATTGGCCTCTTGGGTGAAGCGGGATGACTTTTTCACTTTGAAGGTGGTGAAAGGTGAAAATGCAATTAAGGGAAGTTGGGAAACGGGTGCGGCGACATATAGAGATAAGCCGTAAGGGCAGCAAGGAACTCAGAACCGCAGCGGCTAGGGTTTAGCAGACTAAGTCTATAAAAGGTAAAAAGAAAGGGTAAAACAAAACACAAACTCAGAAACACACAAAAGAGAAAAGAAGGAAAGAAGAAAAACGAGTGAGAAATCAAATGGCCTCTAACTACCCATTTTCGTTGGATCTCAACCTAGCTCCACCGACTCAGACACGGGGCCAAGCAGCGGCACCAGTATGGATGCCCTACTTTGCCTCCGCAAGGGGGCCTGTGACAGTAGCTGACTCAATACTCCTAGACAACGACGTTGCCATTGGAGTGGGCAGAAATCTAGTGACTCCTAAAGATATACGTGTGTTCGGGACAAGGGATGACAACCGGGTCGCTAGTGATGCCATGGCACTGAGCGTGCAGAGTGCAGCATGTGTTGCAAGTTTGGGTCATCGCCTACTTGCGAAGTCCCATGAGGTAGAGGTGCTGAAAAGTCAGTTGGCGGCGGAGCGAAGTATGGTTGAAGAGTGTCAGACTGCTATAAAAAGCTTGAAAAGGGAGAGGGCAAGGATAGTGGAGGTGAATCGACACCAGCTAGAAGTATTGCGGGATGAGAATAAAAACCTATCAAAAATGGTAGAGTTGTATTCTCGCGACATGCGAAAGCAGCTGGAGGACCTAGACCGACCGGGTAAACGCAAGCAAGCAGATCGCGAGAGAAGTTACGCTCAAGCTAAGAGTGCGATCTTTGGGAGCTCAAGTGGTGAGCCCCAAGAGGCTATGCGTGAAGCCCAGGAAGAGGACAGCCAGAGGGCCAAACTCAAAGCTCCAATGGTTGAGACACCAAGCACCGAGAAGAAATGATTTCTACTGCTAATTGTTGTTTTTATTTTATTTTATTTTTGGTTGTTTTTGTTATTTTGTTTTGGAAATAAAAAAAGTAAATTTGCAGAAGGAAAAAGAAAACAGAAAAGAAAGCACACTTCCCTAACTTAAATAAAATAAAGACGACAAACAGAAAAGAAAGCGCAGTTCCCTAACTAAAATAAAATAAAGAAGATAGCCGAAAGGTAAAGGCAAAAAAACACAAAGCTCTAGAAAATGAAAGTAACGGGCAAAACAATAAAACACCAGAAAACACGGAAAAAAAGAAAAGTAAAGTGAAAGTAAAGGTGCTCCCCCTTGAAGCGATTAGGTTGAGCATGCCCGGGAAATCCGAAGTGGTGTTGGCTCTCTCTCGTCAGCATATGTCTATTTAAACCACGCCTCTGCAAACGGATGATACCCAGCATTTCTTCCTGCAAACTCAAAGAAAAACATCAAAAAATTCAGAAGCAAAACAAATGGCATCATCATGCACTCACCTTGATGATCTCAACCTTGAGCTGTCCCTTGCACCTCCGAATGCCAAGAAAAGGGCTCGTCCAAACACTGTCTTCCCAAACTCTACATATCATCACGGTACGGCCTCAAACTTTGCTGAGGTAATACCAAACTTTGCTGAGGCAAGGCCGAACAGAGCTGTGCTGCTAGGAGGTATGATTGGCAGCAAGCTCACACCGGCAGATCATTGGCGTATAGCACACCGGTCTGACAATGAGGCAGTGGATGAATCCCACACTTTTACCGCGCTCCAAGCGGTCTCGGCCACAAATCTGGGCTTGCGCCTACTAGCAAGAACAAAAGAGTGTGGAGCACTGAGCGAGGAGGTGGCTTCCTTGAAGGCTATGGTGGCGGACTTGCAGAAGCGGCTTTACAATGCCAATCAGTATGTGGCAGAACTGCAAAGAAAGAATGAGGACCATGTAGAGCTGCTGCAGATTCTACAAGTGCGAGAAAAATAGAGGCAAGCCATGATGATGATGAAGATGAAGAAGATGAAGAAGATGATGAAGAAGATGATGTTGTTTTTTATTTATTTCTTTTAAACTTATGTTTTTTTTTTTTTTTTTTTTTTTTTTTTTTTTTTTTTTTTTGGTAATGCAACGTTAGAAATGAAATAAAAAATGTGTTTTTAACACTCAGAAAAAACTAACTAACCATACCACGTAAATAAATACATAAACTAAATTAACAAAACAAAGACAAAAACAAAGACTCAACAGAAAGAAAACAAAGAAAATAAAAAAATAAAAAATAAAAATAAAAATAAAAATAAAAAAAAATTAATTTAAAAACACACGGATATACAAGCAACTCACGGATGACCAGTTAAGGGCCTCAGAAAACACAGCCAGGGGATCCGGGAAGGTTGGAGGGGTCACAATGGTCCCGCTTAAAACCCAAACTTCTTAGACACCGAAGGTGTCGCCTATAGAACTCCTAGACACTGTATTGACGAAGGTGCTCACTGGAGTTACCATAAGTTAGCTCATATGAAAAATAATTTTTTAAAATTTTTTTAAAGATATTCTCGTAAGAAAAAGAAACAAAAACAAATTAAGATAACATGAAACAAAAAACCATAAACGAAAATGAACTAAGTACTCTAAACAAACTCAAACAAACGAAATAAATTGTTGTACTAAAAGAAACAAACCAAGAAACCAAAGAAAAACACAAACAGCACTTTCTATCACCTATTTATCACCATTTGGACAGATTCGTTTCTCTGTTTTTCAGCTTCGACCTGTGTTCAGTTTTTAGGCTATAACTTTCCAACTGTAAGTCCAAATTTTACGTTCTTTATATGGTTGGATTCAGCACAGAAAAACGAAGAACTCAACGCGAACCAAAAGGTAAAAACAATGACGGAAATAAACAGAATTCAAAGAAGAGAAAGGATTGAAATGCTCCCCCTTGAAGCGATTAGGTCGAGCATGAATGCACTTGGAGGTCGACTTCTCCCACTGCTCCACACTTCCCATTCTTATGATTGAGGTTGCCATCTCTCTCCATTTTTATTAAGCTGTCATAAATTACTAAAGCAAACACACAAACTTGAAATTGAATTAAAAGGATTAGGAAATAAAAACTAAAATGAAAAGGAAAAACTAAACTAAAACATCTAATTCCATGCTTCAAAGTAACAAACACCAATGGGTTGTGTAAGCTGGGACTTAAACCCAGTTCTCTTGCTTGTTAGGCAATTGTCCTATTCCGTTGGACTACAAACACAACTTGTCCATTAACGCCACTCACTCAGGAAACTGTCTAGAAAAAGATGAAACTGAAAAATAAAAATAAAACAAGTAGGGAAAAGAAATAGAACCAAACTATGCTGCCAATCCCCGGCAACGGCGCCAAAAACTTGTTGTGTCGGATTCAACTGCACCAAAATAGATTCAGCTGCATCCTCAACTTGTGATACTCGCAAGTGCACGAGCCGTTCGGTAGTATAGCATATGTAAGTGCGAGGTCGATCCCACGAGGATTGGTGATTGAATGATCCAATTCATTTTCCCTACACAAAACAGAAATGGAAAAGAAAATAAATAAAACAATAAAAAGGAAATAACTCAAGTAAATAAGTTCCCAAGTTCAATTAGATTAATGGATTGATTCTAGCTAAAGTATGATTAAGCCATGGTGTCTGGTCATAACCTTGTGTTCCTAATTCCCTAATTTGATCATTTGTTGTCTAACCTAAAACTAAGCATTATGAACCCATTAAGCATAGAAGAATATTTTAAACAACCAAGTATGTATCTAATCCCTGTTGTCGAATGTCCATACATACTCTTCCTATTCATAGTTCAATTCGAATTAAAGCATGGTGTCTACTCTTAATTCAAACCAAGATAGCTAACATGCAAGCCTAAATGGTGATCAATCATTCAAACTAGCATATTAACTTATAAGCATAATGAATAAGAACAAAAACCATAATTGAAACTTGGAAACTAATTAAACTTGAATACTTAAGAAAGAATGTACATTACAAATAAAAGTAAAGTGGAACTAAGAAAACTTGAAGGAAAACTTAGTAAACTCATAACAATTGACAACTTGAAAGGAAACTAAGAGAATTTGAGGGAGAGAAGGGAAGGGAGCTCTAGAGAAGTGTTTGAGAGCTCCCCCCTTGGGGTGTGATTTGAAGCTTGAAGGCTTCTCTATTTATAGGGCTAAGAGGGAGGAACAACATGATGGATTCCCACACCATCCTTCATCTTTTGCTGCTGCACCTGAAGATTCTTCACATGGGTTCAAAGGTGATCAGAGGTGGCTGCCCTTTGCTGCCAACCCATGTGATTGCCTTTTGCTGCCAACCCATGTGGTTGCCTTTTGGTTGCTGGAAAAACGAGTTTCTGAACCAGGCTTGGTGTAGGAAGGCCATAGGTCTCAAAACTTATCCAATGGGGCTGAAATTTGGATATGTTATACTAGACACCCATTGGAACAACTTCTATGAAGAAAGTATTCCTATCGGAGCAGTAGAAGTGTGCGTTTTGGACCTCGAAAGTTGGCTGCCGAACAGAGACTGGAATTGACTTCATTTCATTTCATTTCTTTCTTTTTGCTTCACATGCATGTGCATGCTTCTCTTTAATAGCTCAAAAGCTGATCTCCAGCTCCAAAGTGATCTGCCAATTCAATTCCCATGTTCAAAGGCTGAAGCAAAGATGCCTCTCATCATTCCTCATTCTTCTCTCTCTCCTTTCTCTTTGCTTTACATGCATGCACATGCCATCTCTGCAAAAGCTCCAGCATGTACCAACTTGCTCCTTCTGAATTTGATAGCTGGAAAGCCTCCCAACTTCACTCATTATGTTGGGTACAAAGTCAGTTGCAGCTGGGGTGAGGCACATGGCTAAAAGGAGGCACATGACTAAAAGCTGGCAGCTGCAAATCCTCCTGAGCAGGGTGCAATGTTGGACGGGCTAAGGACTCCAGATATGTCCAATTGTGCTGAAATTTGGATATGTTATAGTACACACCCATTGGAACAAGTCTCATGAAGATCTTCACCTCATCCAAGCCCCAGAGCATGCTGATCCAAGGCCAAGAAGTTGACCTACGAAACTGGGCTGGAAATGGGCTGTAGCCAAAATTAGTTTGTCTTTAAGCTCATATTCCTCATATGCCAATCAGCCCATAACATGCATGGATTGCATCAAATGTTATCTCTTGCTATCTTAACCTACAAAACACACAAACAAAGCTAAGTGACTCAAAAATAAAGAGAAACTAAGCAAAATCACTAAGTAAAGAAGGCATGCAAGTGTATGAAATTATGGACTTATCAAAACAGAAAATGAATTAAAAGCACAAGTTTAACTCAATAACATAACCAAATCATAAGCTAGAAGGGTACAAAATGATATACAATTATGAACCGATCAGGGATCGATCGGAAATCCATAGGGGTAAGAAATTGGAATATTCAGGTTCAAAGGCAGTTCGTTCCTTATAGGAGTGGTTGGTGTATTCCGTAGTTCTAGCGATTGGATTTCACTCAAAACTCACCAAATGACTCCTCCCACCATATTATGATGATGCCAAAGTTGTGGGCTTGATCGGAAATCAATAGGGGTAAGAAATTGGACAATTCAGGTTCAAAGGCAGTTCATTCCTTATAGGAGTGGTTGGTGTATTCCGTAGTTCTAGCGATTGGATTTCACTCAAAACTCACCAAATGACTCCTCCCACCATATTATGATGATGCCCGAGTTGTGGGCTCGGTCGGAGATCAATAGGGGTATGAAATTGGACAATTCAGGTTCAAAGGCAGTTCGTTCCTTATAGGAGTGGTTGGTGTATTCCGTAGTTCTAGCGATCGGATTTCACTCAAAACTCACCAAATGACTCCTCCCACCATATTATGATGTTGCCCAACTTTTGGGCTCGATCGGAAATCCATAGGGGTAAGAAATTGGACAATTCAAGTTCGAAGGCAGTTCGTTACGAATTGGAGTGGTTGGTGTATTGAATAGTTCTAGCGATTGGATTTCACTCAAAACTCACCAAATGACTCCTCCCACCATATTATGATGATGTCCAAATGGTGGGCTTGATCGGAAATCAATAGGGGTAAGAAATTGGACAATTCAGGTTCAAAGGCAGTTCGTTTCTTATAGGTGTGGTTGGTGTATTCCGTAGTTCTAGCTATTGGATTTCACTCAAAACTCACCAAATGAGTCCTCCCACCATATTATGATGATGCCCAAATTTTGGGCTCGATCGGAAATCAATAGGGGTAAAATATTGGACAATTCAACTTCAAAGGTTGTTCATTCCTTATAGGAGTGGTTGGTGTATTCCGTAGTTCTAGCTATTGGATTTCACTCAAAACACCCCAAATGACTCCTGTCACCATATTATGATGATGCCCAAGTTGTGGGCTCGATCGGAAATCAATAGGGGTATGAAATTGGACAATTCAGGTTCAAAGGCAGTTCGTTCGTTATAGGTGTGGTTGGTGTATTCCGTAGTTCTAGCGATTGGATTTCACTCCAAACTCACCAAATGACTCCTCCCACCATATTATGATGATGCCCAAGTTGTGGGTTCGATCGGAAATCAATAGGGGTATGAAATTGGACAATTCAGGTTCAAAGGCCGTTCGTTCCTTATAGGAGTGGTTGGTGTATTCAGTAGTTCAAGCGATTGGATTTCACTCAAAACTCACGAAATCAATCCTCCCACCATATTATGATGATGCCCAAGTTTTGGGCTCGATCGGAAATCCATAGGGGTAAGAAATTGGACAATTCAAGTTCGAAGGCAGTTCGTTCCGAATTGCAGTGGTTGGTGTATTGCATAGTTCTAGCGATTGGATTTCACTGAAACTCACCAAATGACTCCTCCCATCATATTATGATGATGCCCAAGTTTTGGGCTCGATCGGAAATCAATAGGGGTAAGAAATTGGACAATTCAAGTTCGAAGGCAGTTCGTTCCGAATTGGAGTGGTTGGTGTATTGCATAGTTCTAGCGATTGAATTTCCCTCAAAACTCACCAAATGACTCCTCCCACCATATTATGATGATGCCCAAGTTTTGGGCTCGATCGGAAATCAATAGGGGTAAGAAATTGGACAATTCAGGTTCAAAGGCAGTTCGTTCCTTATAGGAGTGGTTGGTGTATTCCGTAGTTCTAGCGATCGGATTTCACTCAAAACTCACCAAATGACTCCTCCCACCATATTATGATGTTGCCCAAGTTTTGGGCTCGATCGGAAATCCATAGGGGTAAGAAATTGGACAATTCAAGTTCGAAGGCAGTTCGTTCCGAATTGGAGTGGTTGGTGTATTGAATAGTTCTAGCGATTGGATTTCACTCAAAACTCACCAAATGTCTCCTCCCACCATATTATGATGATGTCCAAGTGGTGGGCTTGATCGGAAATCAATAGGGGTAAGAAATTGGACAATTCAGGTTCAAAGGCAGTTCGTTCCTTATAGGAGTGGTTGTTGTATTCCGTAGTTCTAGCGATCGGATTTTCCTCAAAACTCACCAAATGACTCCTCCCACCATATTATGATGTTGCCCAACTTTTGGGCTCGATCGGAAACCCATAGGGGTAAGAAATTGGACAATTCAAGTTCGAAGGCAGTTAGTTCCGAATTGGAGTGGTTGGTGTATTGCATAGTTCTAGCGATTGGATTTCACTCAAAACTCACCAAATGACTCCTCCCACCATATTATGATGATGTCCAAGTGGTGGGCTTGTTCGGAAATCAATAGGGGTAAGAAATTGGACAATTCAGGTTCAAAGGCAGTTCGTTTCTTATAGGTGTGGTTGGTGTATTCCGTAGTTCTAGCTATTGGATTTCACTCAAAACTCACCAAATGACTCCTCCCACCATATTATGATGATGCCCAAATTTTGGGCTCGATCGGAAATCAATTGGGGTAAAAAATAGGACAATTCAAGTTCAAAGGTTGTTCGTTCCTTATAGGAGTGGTTGGTGTATTCCGTAGTTCTAGCGATTGGATTTCATTCAAAACTCCCCAAATGACTCTTGTCACCATATTATGATGATGCCCAAGTTGTGGGCTCGATCGGAAATCAATAGGGGTATGAAATTGGACAATTCAGGTTCAAAGGCAGTTCGTTCGTTATAGGTGTGGTTGGTGTATTCCGTAGTTCTAGCGATCGGATTTCACTCAAAACTCACCAAATGACTCCTCCCACCATATTATGATGATGCCCAAGTTTTGGGCTCTATCGGAAATCTAGAAGGGTAAGAAATTGGACAATTCAAGTTCAAAGACAGTTCGTTCCGAATTGGAGTGGTTGGTGTATTGCATAGTTCTAGCGATTGGATTTCACTCAAAACTCCCCAAATGACTCTTGTCACCATATTATGATGATGCCCAAGTTTTGGGCTCGATCGGAAATCCATAGGGGTAAGAAATCGGACAATTCAAGTTCGAAGACAGTTCGTTCCGAATTGGAGTGGTTGGTGTATTGCATAGTTCTAGCGATTGGATTTCACTCAAAACTCACCAAATGACTCCTCCCACCATTTTATGATGATGCCCAAGTTGTGGGCTCGATCGGAAATCAATAGGGGTACGAAATTGGACAATTCAGGTTCAAAGGCCGTTCGTTCCTTATAGGAGTGGTTGGTGTATTCAGTAGTTCAAGCGATTGGATTTCACTCAAAACTCACCAAATGACTCCTCCCACCATATTATGATGATGCCCAAGTTTTGGGCTCGATCGGAAATCAATAGGGGTAAAAAATTGGACAATTCAGGTTCAAAGGTAGTTCGTTCCTTATAGGAGTGGTTGGTGTATTCCGTAGTTCTAACTATTGGATTTCACTCAAAACTCACCAAATGACTCCTCCCACCATATTATGATGATGCCCAAGTTTTGGGCTCGATCGGAAATCAATAGGGGTAAGAAATTGGACAATTCAAGTTCAAAGGCAGTTCGTTTCTTATAGGAATGGTTGGTGTATTCCGTAGTTTTAGCTATTGTATTTCACTCAAAACTCACCAAATGACTCCTCCCACCATATTATGATGATGCCCAAGTTTTGGGATCGATCGGAAATCAATAGGGGTAAGAAATTGGACAATTCAAGTTCAAAGGCAGTTCGTTCCGAATTGGAGTGGTTGGTGTATTGCATAGTTCTAGCGATTGGATTTCACTCAAAACTCACCAAATGACTCCCACCATATTATGATGATGCCCAAGTTTTGGGCTCAATCGGAAATCAATAGGGTTAAGAAATTGGACAATTCAGGTTCAAAGGCAGTTCGTTCCTTATAGGAGTGGTTGGTGTATTCCGTAGTTCTAGCGATCGAATTTCACTCCAAACTCACCAAATGAATCCTCCCACCATATTATGATGATGCCCAAGTTTTGGGCTCAATCAGAAATCAATAGAGGTAACAAATTGGACAATTCAGGTTCAAAGGCAGTTCGTTCCTTATAGGAGTGGGTGGTGTATTCTGTAGTTCTAGCGATTGGATTTCACTCAAAACTCACCAAATGACTCCTCCCACCATATTATGTTGATGTGCAAGTTTTGGGCACGATCGGAAATCAATGTGGGTAAGAAATTGGACAATTCATGTTCAAAGGCAGTTCGTTCCATATAGGAGTGGTTGGTGTATTCCGTAGTTCTAGCGATTGGATTTCACTCCAAACTCACCAAATGACTCCTCCCACCATATTATGATGATGCCCAAGTTGTGGGTTCGATCGGAAATCAATAGGGGTATGAAATTGGACAATTCAGGTTCAAAGGCCGTTCGTTCCTTATAGGAGTGGTTGGTGTATTCAGTAGTTAAAGCGATTGGATTTCACTCAAAACTCACGAAATCAATCCTCCCACCATATTATGATGATGCCCAAGTTTTGGGCTCGATCGGAAATCCATAGGGGTAAGAAATTGGACAATTCAAGTTCGATGGCAGTTCGTTCCGAATTGGAGTGGTTGGTGTACTGCATAGTTCTAGATATTGGATTTCACTCAAAACTCACCAAATGACTCCTCCCACCATATTATGATGATGCCCAAGTTGTGGGCTCGATCGGAAATCAATAGGGTTATGAAATTGGACAATTCAGGTTCAAAGGCAATTCGTTCCTTATAGGAGTGGTTGGTGTATTCCGTAGTTCTAGCGAATGGATTTCACTCAAAACTCACCAAATGAATCCTCCCACCATATTATGATAATTCCCAAGTTTTGGGCTTGATCGGAAATCCATAGGGGTAAGAAATTGGACAATTCAGGTTCAAAGGCAGTTCGTTCCATATAGGAGTGGTTGGTGTACTGCATAGTTCTAGAGATTGGATTTCACTCAAAACTCACCAAATGACTCTTCCCACCATATTATGATGATGCCCAAGTTGTGGGCTCGATCGGAAATCTGTAGGGGTATGAAATTGGACAATTCAGGTTCAAAGGCAGTTCGTTCCTTATAGGAGTGGTTGGTGTATTCTGTAGTTCTAGCGATTTGATTTCACTCAAAACTCACCAAATGACTCCTCCCACCATATTATGATGATGCCAAATTTTTGGGCTCGATCAGAAATCCATAGGGTTAAGAAATTTGAGAATTCATGTTCGAAGGCAGTTCGTTTAGAATTGGAGTGGTTGGTGTACTGCATAGTTCTAGAGATTGGATTTCACTCAAAACTCACCAAGTGACTCCTCCCACCATATTATGATGATGCCCAGGTTTTGGGCTCGATTGGAAATCCATAGGGGTTAGAAATTGGACAATTCAAGTTCGTAGGCAGTTCGTTCCGAATTGGAGTGGTTGGTGTATTGCATAGTTCTAGCGATTGGATTTCACTCAAAACTCACCAAATGACTCCTCCCACCATTTTATGATGATGCCCCAGTTGTGGGCTCGATCGGAAATCAATAGGGGTATGAAATTGGACAATTCAGGTTCAAAGGCAGTTCGTTCCTAATAGGTGTGGTCGGTGTATTCCGTAGTTCTAGCGATTGGATTTCTCTCCAGACTCACCAAATGCATCCTCCCACCATATTACGATGATGCCCAAGTTTTGGGCTCGATCGGAAATCAATAGGGGTAAGAAATTGGACAATTCAGGTTCAAAGGCATTTCGTTCCTTATAGGAGGGGGTTGGTGTATTCCGTAGTTCTAGCGATCGGATTTCACTCAAAACTCACCAAACGACTCCTCCCACCATATTATGATGATGCCCAAGTTTTGGGCTCGATTGGAAATCCATAGGGGTAAGAAATTGGACAATTCATGTTCGAAGACAGTTCGTTCCGAATTGGAGTGGTTGGTATGTTGCATAGTTCTAGCGATTGGATTTCACTCAAAACTCACCAAATGACTCCTCCCACCATATTATGATGATGCCCACGTTTTGGGCTCGATCGGAAATCCATAGGGGTAAGAAATTAGACAATTCAGGTTCGAGGGCAGTTCGTTCCTTATTGGAGTGGTTGGTGTATTCCGTAGTTCTAGCGATCGGATTTCACTCAAAACTCACCAAACGACTCCTCCCACCATATTATGATGATGCCCAAGTTTTGGGCTCGATTGGAAATCCATAGGGGTAAGAAATTGGACAATTCATGTTCGAAGACAGTTCGTTCCGAATTGGAGTGGTTGGTATGTTGCATAGTTCTAGCGATTGGATTTCTCTCAAAACTCACCAAATGACTCCTCCCACCATATTACGATGATGCCCAAGTTTTGGGCTCGATCGGAAATCAGTAGGGGTAAGAAATTGGACAATTCAGGTTCAAAGGCAGTTTGTTCCATATAGGAGTGGTTGGTGTATTCCGTAGTTCTAGCGATTGGATTTCACTCCAAACTCACCAAATGAATCCTCCCACCATTTTATGATGATGGCCAAGTTGTGGGCTCGATCGGAAATCAATACGGGTATGAAATTGGACAATTGAGGTTCAAAGGCAGTTCGTTCCTAATAGGTGTGGTTGGTGTATTCCGTAGTTCTAGCGATTGGATTTCACTCCAAACTCACCAAATGAATCCTCCCACCATATTATGATGATGCCCAAGTTTCGGGCTCGATCGTAAATCAATAGGGGTAAGAAATTGGACAATTCAGGTTCAAAGGCAGTTCGTTCCTTATAGGAGGGGTTGGTGTATTCCGTAGTTCTAGCGATCGGATTTCACTCAAAACTCACCAAACGACTCCTCCCACCATATTATGATGATGCCCAAGTTTTGGGCTCGATTGGAAATCCATAGGGGTAAGAAATTGGACAATTCAGGTTCAAAGGCAGTTCGTTCCTTATAGGAGTGGTTGGTGTATTGCATAGTTCTAGCGATTCGATTTCACTCAAAACTCACCAAATGACTCCTCCCACCATATTATGATGATGCCCAAGTTTTGGGCTCGATCGGAAATCAGTAGGGGTAAGAAATTGGACAATTCAGGTTCGAAGGCAGTTTGTTCCTTATAGGAGTGGTTGGTGTATTCCGTAGTTCTAGCGATTGGATTTCACTCAAAACTCACCAAATGGCTCCTCCCACCATATTATGATGATGCCCAAGTTTTGGGCTCGATCGGAAATCAGTAGGGGTAAGAAATTGGACAATTCAGGTTCGAAGGCAGTTCGTTCCTTATAGGAGTGGTCGGTGTATTCCGTAGTTCTAGCGATTGGATTTCACTCAAAACTCACCAAAGGACTCCTCCCACCATATTATGATGATGCCCAAGTTTTGGGCTCGATCGGAAATCAATGGGGGTAAGAAATTGGACAATTCAGGTTCAAAGGCAGTTCGTTCCTCATAGGAGTGGTTGGTGTATTTCGTAGTTCTAGCGATCGGATTTCACTCAAAACTCACCAAATGAATCCTCCCACCATATTATGATGATGCCCAAGTTTTGGCCTTGATCGGAAATCCATAGGGGTAAGAAATTTGACAATTCATGTTCAAAGGCAGTTCGTTCCTTATAGGAGTGGTTGGTGTATTCCGTAGTTCTAGCGATTGGATTTCTCTCAAAACACACCAAATGACTCCTCCCTCCATATTATGATGATGCCAAAGTTTTGGGCTCGATCGGAAATCCATAGGGGTAAGAAATTGGACAATTCAAGTTCGAAGGCAGTTCGTTCCGAATTGGAGTGGTTGGTGTACTGCATAATTCTAGAGATTGGATTTCACTCAAAACTCACCAAATGACTCCGCCCACCATATTATGATGATGCCCAAGTTGTGGGCTCGATCGGAAATCAATAGGGGTATGAAATTGGACAATTGAGGTTCAAAGGCAGTTCGTTCCTAATAGGTGTGGTTGGTGTATTCAGTAGTTCTAGCGATTGGATTTCACTCCAAACTCACCAAATGAATCCTCCCCCATATTATGATGATGCCCAAGTTTTGGGCTCGATCGTAAATCAATAGGGGTAAGAAATTGGACAATTCAGGTTCAAAGGCAGTTCGTTCCTTATAGGAGGGGTTGGTGTATTCCGTAGTTCTAGCGATCGGATTTCACTCAAAACTCACCAAACGACTCCTCCCACCAGATTATGATGATGCCCAAGTTTTGGGCTCGATTGGAAATCCATAGGGGTAAGAAATTGGACAATTCAGGTTCAAAGGCAGTTCGTTCCTTATAGGAGTGGTTGGTGTATTCCGTAGTTCTAGTGATTGGATTTCACTGAAAACTCACCAAATGACTCCTCCCACCATATTATGATGATGCCCAAGTTTTGGGCTCGATCGGAAATCCATAGGGGTAAGAAATTGGACAATTCATGTTCGAAGGCAGTTCGTTCAGAATTGGAGTGGTTGGTGTCCTGCATAGTTCTAGAGATTGGATTTTTGTCAAAACTCACCAAATGACTCCTCCCACCATATTATGATGATGCCCAAGTTTTGGGCTCGATCGGAAATCAATAGGGGTAAGATATTGGACAATTCAGGTTCAAGGGCCGTTCATTCCTTATAGGAGTGGTTGGTGTATTCCGTAGTTCTAGCGATTGGATTTCTCTCAAAACTCACCAAATGACTCCTCCCACCATATTATGATGATGCCCAAGTTTTGGGCTCGAACGGAAGTCAATAGGGTTAAGAAATTCGACAATTCAGGTTCAAAGGCAGTTCGTTCCTTATAGGAGTGGTTGGTGTATTCTGTAGTTCTAGGGATTGGATTTCACTCAAAACACACCAAATGACTCCTCCCACCATATTATGATGATGCCAAAGTTTTGGGCTCGATCGGAAATCCATAGGGGTAAGAAATTGGACAATTCAAGTTCGAAGGCAGTTCGTTCCGAATTGGAGTGGTTGGTGTATTGCATAGTTCTAGCGGTTGGATTTCACTCAAAACTCACCAAATGACTCCTCCCACCATATTATGATGATGCGCAAGTTTTGGGCTCGATCGGAAATCAATAGGGGTAAGAAATTGGACAATTAAGGTTCAAAGGCAGTTCGTTCCTTATAGTAGTGGTTGGTGTATTCCGCAGTTCAAGCAATTGGATTTAACTCAAAACTCACCAAACGACTCCTCCCACCATATTATGATGATGCCAAAGTTTTAGGCTCGATCCGAAATCCATAGGTGTAAGAAATTGGACAATTCAAGCTCAAAGGCAGATCGTTCCGAATTGGAGTGGTTGGTGTATTGCATAGTTCTAGCGTTTGGATTTCACTCAAAACTCACCAAATGACTCCTCCCACCATATTATGATGATGTGCAAGTTTTGGGCTCGATCGGAAATCAATAGGGGTAAGAAATTGGACAATTCAGGTTCAACTGCAGTTCGTTCCTCATCGGAGTGGTTGTTTTATTCCGTAGTTCTAGCGATTGGATTTCACTCAAAACTCCCCAAATGGCTCTTCCCACCATATGATGATGATGACCAAGTTTTGGGCTCGATCGGAAATCAATACGGGTAAGAAATTGGACAATTCAGGTTCAAAGGCAGTTCGTTCCTTATAGGAGGGGTTGGTGTATTCCGTAGTTCTAGCGATCGGATTTCACTCAAAACTCACCAAACGACTCCTCCCACCATATTATGATGATGCCCAAGTTTTGGGCTCGATTGGAAATCCATAGGGGTAAGAAATTGGACAATTCATGTTCGAAGACAGTTCGTTCCGAATTGGAGTGGTTGGTGTATTGCATAGTTCTAGCGATCGGATTTCACTCAAAACTCACCAAATGACTCGTCCCACCATATGATGATGATGGCCAAGTTTTGGGCTCGATCGGAAATCAATAGGGGTAAGAAATTAGACAATTCAGGTTCGAGGGCAGTTCGTTCCTTATAGGAGTGGTTGTTGTATTCCGTAGTTCTAGTGATTGGATTTCACTCAAAACTCACCAAATGACTCCTCCCACCATATTATGATGATGCCCAAGTTTTGGGCTCGATCGGAAATCAATAGGGGCAACAAATTGGACAATTCAGTTTCAAAGGCATTTCGTTCCTTATAGGAGTGGTTGGTGTATTCCGTAGTTCTAGTGATTGGATTTCACTCAAAACTCACCAAATGACTCCTCCCACCATATTATGATGATGCCCAAGTTTTGGGCTCGATCGGAAATCAATAGGGGTAAGAAATTGGACAATTTAGGTTCAAAGGCAGTTCGTTCCTTGTAGGAGTGGTTGGTGTATTCTGTAGTTCTAGCGATTGGATTTCACTCAAAACTCACCAAATGACTCCTCCACCATATTATGATGATGCCAAAGTTTTGGGCTCGATCGGAAATCCATAGGGGTAAGAAATTGGACAATTCATGTTCGGAGGCAGTTCGTTCAGAATTGAAGTGGTTGGTGTCCTGCATAGTTCTAGAGATTGGATTTAGTCAAAACTCACCAAATGACTCCTCCCACCATATTATGATGATGCGCAAGTTTTGGGCTCGATCGGAAATCAATAGGGGTAAGAAATTGGACAATTCAGGTTCAAAGGCAGTTCGTTCGTTATAGTTGTGGTTGGTGTATTCCGTAGTTCTAGCAATTGGATTTTACTCAAAACTCACCAAACGACTCCTCCCACCATATTATGATGATGCCAAAGTTTTAGGCTCGATCCGAAATACATAGGGGTAAGAAATTGGACAATTCAAGTTCGAAGGCAGATCGTTCCGAATTGGAGTGTTGGTGTATTGCTTAGTTCTAGCGTTTGGATTTCACTCAAAACTCCCCAGGTGTCTCCTCCACCAATATTATGATGATGACAGTGTTTTGGGCTCGATCGGAAATCAATAGGGGTAAGAAATTGGACAATTCAGGTTCAAAGGCAGTTCGTTCCTTATAGGATTGGTTGGTGTATTCCGTAGTTCAAGCGATTGGATTTCTCTCAAAACTCACCAAATGACTCCTCCCACCATGTCATGATGATGCCCTAGTTTTGGGCTCGATCGGAAATCAATAGGGGTAAGAAATTGGACAATTCAGGTTCAAAGGCATTTCGTTCCTTATAGGAGTGGTTGGTGTATTCCGTAGTTCTAGCAATTGTATTTCACTCAAAACTAACCAAACGACTCCTCCCACCATATTATGATGATGCCGTAGTTTTGGGCTCGATCGGAAATCCATAGGGGTAAGAAATTGGACAATTCAAGTTCGAAGGCAGTTCGTTCCGAATTGTAGTGGTTGGTGTATTGCATAGTTCTAGCGATTGGATTTCACTCAAAACTCACCAAATGACTCCTCCCACCATATTATGATGATGCCCAAGTTGTGGGCTTGATCGGAAATCAATAGGGGTAAGAAATTGGACAATTCAAGTTCGAAGGCAGTTCGTTCCGAATTGAAGTGGTTGGTGTATTCCGTAGTTCTAGATATTGGATTTCACTCAAAACTCACCAAATGACTCCTCCCACCGTATTATGATGATGCCCAAGTTTTGGGCTAGATCGGAAATCAATAGGGGTATGAAATTGGACAATTTAGTTTCGAAGGCAGTTCGTTCCTTATAGGAGAGGTTGGTGTATTCCGTAGTTCTAGCGATTGGATTTCACTCAAAACTCACCAAATGAATCCTCCCACCATATTATGATGATGCCCAAGTTTTGGGCTCGATCGGAACTCAATAGGGGTAAGAAATTGGACAATTCAGGTTCAAAGGCAGTTCGTTCCTTATAGGAGTGGCTGGTGTATTCCGTAGTTCTAGCGATTAGATTTTACTCAAAACTCACCAAATGACTCCTTCCACCATATTATGATGATGCCCAAGTTTTGGGCTCGATCGGAAATCAATAGGGGTAAGAAATTGGACCATTTAGGTTTAAAGGCAGTTCGTTCCTTATAGGAGTGCTTGGTGTATTCCGTAGTTATAGCGACTGGATTTCACTCAAAACACACCAAATGACTCCTCCGACCATATTATGATGATGCCCAAGTTTTGGGCTCGATCGGAAATCAACTGGGGTAAGAAATTGGACAATTCAGGTTCAAAGGCAGTTCGTTCCTTATAGGAGTGGTTGGTGTATTCCGTAGTTCTAGCGATTGGATTTCACTCAAAACTCACCAAATGACTCCTCCCACCATATTATGATGATGCCCAAGTTTTGGGCTCGATCGGAAATCAATAGGGGTAAGAAATTGGACAATTCAAGTTCGAAGACAGTTATTCCGAATTGGAGTGGTTGGTGTATTGCACAGTTCTAGCAATTGGATTTCAACCAAAACTCACCAAATGACTCCTCCCACCATATTATGATGATGCCCAAGTTTTGGGCTCGATAAGAAATCAATAGGGGTAAGAAATTGGACAATTCAGGTTCAAAGGCAGTTCGTTCCTTATAGGAGTGGCTGGTGTATTCCGTAGTTCTAGCGATTGGATTTCACTCAAAACTCACCAAATGACTCCTCCCACCATATTATGATGATGCCCAAGTTTTCGGCTCGATCGGAAATCAATTGGGGTAAGAAATTGGACATTTCAGGTTCAAAGGCTGTTCGTTCCATATAGGAGTGGTCGGTGTATTCCGAAGTTCTAGCGTTCGGATTTCACTCAAAACTCACCAAATGACTCCTCCGAACATAGTATGATGATGCCCAAGTTTTGGGCTTGATCGGAAATCTATAGGGGTAAGAAATTGGACAATCCAAGTTCGAAGGCAGTTCGTTCCGAATTGGAGTGGTTGGTGTATTGCATAGTTCTAGCTATTGGATTTCACTCAAAACTCACCAAATGACTCCTCCCACCATATTATGATGATCCCCATGTTTTGGGCTCGATCGGAAATCAATAGGGGTATGAAATTGGACAATTCAGGTTCAAAGGCAGTTCGTTCCTCATTGGAGTGGTTGGTGTATTCGGTACTTCTAGCGATTGGATTTCACTCAAAACTCACCAAATGACTCCTCCCACCATATTATGCTGATGCCCAAGTTTTGGGCTCGATCGGAAATCAATCGGGATAAGAAATTGGACAATTCAGGTTCAAAGGAAGTTCGTTCCTTATAGGAGTAACTGGTGTTTTCCGTTGTTCTGGCGATTGGATTTCACTCAAAACTCACCAAATGATTCCTCCCACCATATTATGATGATGCCCAAGTGTTGGGCTCAATCGGAAATCCATAGGTGTAAGAAATTGGACAATTCAGGTTCAAAGGAAGTTCGTTCCTTATAGGAGTGGTCGGTGTATTCCGTAGTTCTTGCGATGGGATTTCACTCAAAACTCACCAAATGACTCCTCGCACCATATTATGATGATGCCCAAGTGTGGGGCTCGATCGGAAATCCATAGGGGTAAGAAATTGGACAATTCGGGTTCAAAGGATGTTCGTTCCTTATAGAAGTGGCTGGTGTATTCCGTTGTTCTAGCGATTGGATTTCACTCAAAACTCGCCAAATGAGTCCTCCCACCATATTATGATGATGCCCAAGTTTTGGGCTCGATCGGAAATCAATAGGGGCAAGAAATTGGACAATTCAGGTTCAAAGGCAATTCGTTCCTTATAGGAGTGGCTGGTGTATTCCGTAGTTCTAGCGAGTGGATTTCACTCAAAACTCAACAAATGACTCCTCCCACCATATTATGATGATGCCCAAGTGTGGGGCTCGATCGGAAATCCATAGGTGTAAGAAATTGGACAATTCAAGTTCGAAGGAAGTTCGTTCCGAATTGGAGTGGTTGGTGTATTCCGTAGTTCTCGCAATCGGATTTGTCCCAAAACTCACCAAGTGACTCCTCCCACCATATTATGATGATGCCCAAGTTTTGGGCTCGATCGGAAATCCATAGGGGTAAGAAATTGGACAATTCAAGTTCGTAGGCAGTTCCTTCCGAATTGGAGTGGTTGGTGTATTGCATAGTTTTAGCGATTGGATTTAACTCAAACCTCACCAAATGACTCCACCCACCATATTATGATGATGCCCCTGTTTTGGGCTCGATCGGAAATCACTAGGGGTAAGAAATTGGACAATTCAGGCTCAAAGGCAGTTCGTTCCTTATAGGAGTAACTGGTGTATTACGTAGTTCTAGCGATTGGATTTCACTCAAAACACTCGAAATGACTCCTCCCACCATATTATGATGATGACCAAGTTTTGGGCTCGATCGGAAATCAATAGGGGTAAGAAATTGGACAATTCAGGTTCAAAGGCAGTTCGTTCCTTACAGGAGGGGTTGGTGTATTCCGTAGTTCTAGCGATCGGATTTCACTCAAAACTCACCAAACGACTCCTCCCACCATATTATGATGATGCCCAAGTTTTGGGCTCGATTGGAAATTCATAGGGGTAAGAAATTGGACAATTCATGTTCGAAGACAGTTCGTTCCGAATTGGAGTGGTTGGTGTATTGCATAGTTCTAGCGATCGGATTTCACTCAAAACTCACCAAATGACTCGTCCCACCATATTATGATGATGCCCAAGTTTTGGGCTCGATCGGAAATCAATAGGGGTAAGAAATTAGACAATTCAGGTTCGAGGGCAGTTCGTTCCTTATAACAGTGGTTGTTGTATTCCGTAGTTCTAGCGATTTGATTTCACTCAAAACTCACCAAATGACTCCTCCCACCGTATTATGATGATGCCAAAGTTTTGGGCTCGATCGGAAATCCATAGGGGTAAGAAATTGGACAATTCATGTTCGAAGGCAGTTCGTTTAGAATTGGAGTGGTTGGTGTCCTGCATAGTTCTAGAGATTGGATTTCAGTGAAAACTCACCAAATGACTCCTCCCACCATATTATGATGATGCCCAAGTTTTGGGCTCGATCGGAAATCCATAGGGGTAAGAAATTGGACAATTCAAGTTCGAAGACAGTTCGTTCCGAATTGGAGTGGTTGGTGTATTGCATAGTTCTAGCGATTGGATTTCACTCAAAACTCACCAAATGACTCCTCCCACCATATTATGATGATGCCCAAGTTTTGGGCTCGATCGGAAATCAATAGGGGTAAGAAATTGGACAATTCAGGTTCAAAGGCAGTTCGTTCCTTATAGTAGTGGTTGGTGTATTCTGTAGTTCTAGCGATTGGATTTCACTCAAAACTCACCAAATGACTCCTCCCACCATATTATGGTGATGCCAAAGTTTTGGGCTCTATCGGAAATCCATAGGGGTAAGAAATTGGACAATTCAAGTTCGAAGGCAGTTCGTTCCGAATTGGAGTGGTTGGTGTATTGCATAGTTCTAGCGGTTGGATTTCACTTAAAACTCACCAAATGACTCCTCCCACCATATTATGATGATGCGCAAGTTTTGGGCTCGATCGGAAATCAATAGGGGTAAGAAATTGGACAATTCAGGTTCAAAGGCAGTTCGTTCCTTATAGTAGTGGTTGGTGTATTCCGTAGTTCTAGCAATTGGATTTTACTCAAAACTCACCAAACGACTCCTCCCACCATATTATGATGATGCCAAAGTTTTAGGCTCGATCCGAAATACATAGGGGTAAGAAATTGGACAATTCAAGTTCGAAGGCAGATCGTTCCGAATTGGAGTGGTTGGTGTATTGCTTAGTTCTAGCGTTTGGATTTCACCCAAAACTCACCAAATGACTCCTTCCACCATATTATGATGATGCGCAAGTTTTGGGCTCGATCGGAAATCAATAGGGGTAAGAAATTGGACAATTCAGGTTCAAAGGCAGTTCGTTCCTCATCGGAGTGGTTGGTTTATTCCGTAGTTCTAGCGATTGGATTTCACTCAAAACTCCCCAAGTGGCTCCTCCCACCATATTATGATGATGACCAAGTTTTGGCCTCGATTGGAAATCAATAGGGGTAAGAAATTGGACAATTCAGGTTCAAAGGCAGTTCGTTCCTTATTGGATTGGTTGGTGTATTCCGTAGTTCTAGCGATTGGATTTCACACAAAACTCACCAAATGACTCCTCCCACCATGTCATGATGATGCCCTAGTTTTGGGCTCGATCGGAAATCAATAGGGGTAAGAAATTGGACAATTCAGGTTCAAAGGCATTTCGTTCCTTATAGGAGTGGTTGGAGTATTCCGTAGTTCTAGCAATTAGATTTCACTCAAAACTAACCAAACGACTCCTCCCACCATATTATGATGATGCCGTAGTTTTGGGCTCGATCGGAAATCCATAGGGGTAAGAAATTGGACAATTCAAGTTCGAAGGCAGTTCGTTCCGAATTGTAGTGGTTGGTGTATTGCATAGTTCTAGCGATTGGATTTCACTCAAAACTCACCAAATGACTCCTCCCACCATATTATGATGATGCCCAAGTTGTGGGCTTGATCGGAAATCAATAGGGGTAAGAAATTGGACAATTCAAGTTCGAAGGCAGTTCGTTCCGAATTGGAGTGGTTGGTGTATTCCGTAGTTCTAGCGATTGGATTTCACTCAAAACTCACCAAATGAATCCTCCCACCATATTATGATGATGCCCAAGTTTTGGGCTCGATCGGAACTCAATAGGGGTAAGAAATTGGACAATTCAGGTTCAAAGGCAGTTCGTTCCTTATAGGAGTGGCTGGTGTATTCCGTAGTTCTAGCGATTAGATTTCACTCAAAACTCGCCAAATGACTCCTCCCACCATATTATGATGATGCCCAAGTTTTGGGCTCGATCGGAAATCTATAGGGGTAAGAAATTGGACAATTCAGGTTCAAAGGCAGTTCGTTCCTTATAGGAGTGGTTGGTGTATTCCATAGTTCTAGCGATTGGATATCACTCAAAACTCACCAAATGACTCCTCCCACCATATTATGAAGATGCCCAAGTTTTGGGCTCGATCGGAAATCAATAGGGGTAAGAAATTGGACAATTCAGGTTCAAAGGCAGTTCGTTCCTTATAGGATTGGCTGGTGTATTCCGTAGTTCTAGCGATTAGATTTCTCTCAAAACTCACCAAATGACTCCTCCCACCACATTATGATGATGCCCAAGTTTTGGGCTCGATCGGAAATCAATAGGGGTAAGAAATTGGACCATTTAGGTTTAAAGGCAGTTCGTTCCTTATAGGAGTGCTTGGTGTATTCCGTAGTTATAGCGATTGGATTTCACTCAAAACACACCAAATGACTCCTCCCACCATATTATGATGATGCCCAAGTTTTGGGCTCGATCGGAAATCAACAGGGGTATGAAATTGGACAATTCAGGTTCAAATGCAGTTCGTTCCTTATAGGAGTGGTTGGTGTATTCCGTAGTTCTAGCGATTGGATTTCACTCAAAACTCACCAAATGACTCCTCCCACCATATTATGATGATGCCCAAGTTTTGGGCTCGATCGGAAATCAATAGGGGTAAGAAATTGGACAATTCAAGTTCGAAGACAGTTATTCCGAATTGGAGTGGTTGGTGTATTGCACAGTTCTAGCAATTGGATTTCAACTAAAACTCACCAAATGACTCCTCCCACCATATTATGATGATGCCCAAGTTTTGGGCTCGATAAGAAATCAATAGGGGTAAGAAATTGGACAATTCAGGTTCGAAGGCAGTTCGTTCCTTATAGGAGTGGCTGGTGTATTCCGTAGTTCTAGCGATTGGATTTCACTCAAAACTCACCAAATGACTCCTCCCACCATATTATGATGATGCCCAAGTTTTCGGCTCGATCGGAAATCAATAGGGGTAAGAAATTGGACAATTCAGGTTCAAAGGCTGTTCGTTCCATATAGGAGTGGTCGGTGTATTCCGAAGTTCTAGCGATCGGATTTCACTCAAAACTCACCAAATGACTCCTCCGAACATAGTATGATGATGCCCAAGTTTTGGGCTTGATCGGAAATCTATAGGGGTAAGAAATTGGACAATCCAAGTTCGAAGGCAGTTCGTTCCGAATTGGAGTGGTTGGTGTATTGCATAGTTCTAGCTATTGGATTTCACTCAAAACTCACCAAATGACTCCTCCCACCATATTATGATGATCCCCATGTTTTGGGCTCGATTGGAAATCAATAGGGGTATGAAATTGGAAAATTCAGGTTCAAAGGCAGTTCGTTCCTCATTGGAGTGGTTGGTGTATTCGGTACTTCTAGCGATTGGATTTCACTCAAAACTCACCAAATGACTCCTCCCACCATATTATGCTGATGTCCAAGTTTTGGGCTCGATCGGAAATCAATCGGGATAAGAAATTGGACAATTCAGGTGATATGTTCTTAATTTCACACATTTGCATGCCTTCTTTACTTAGTGATTTTGTTTAGTTTCTCTTTATTTTGAGTCACTTACCTATGTTTGTGTGTTTTGTAGGTTAAGACAGCAAGAGATCACATTTGACACAATCCATGCATATTAAGGGCTGATTGGCACAAGAGGAATATAAACTTAAAGACAGACCCAATTTGGGCCACACTCTCCTTGTCAGTCCAGCTTCGTAGGTCATCTTGCAAGCCTCATTTCAGCAACTTACACAACTCAAATGAGGAGATGTCTTTCATAGAAGTTCTTCAGATTGGTGTCTAGTATAACATATCCAAAATGCAGCCCAAATGAACATATCTGGAGTCCTTAACTCGTCAAACACTGAACCATGCTTAGGAGGATTTTAATATGCAGCTGTCAGCTAATAAGCCTTGTGTTCCACACCTCCTTTGAGCCTTGTGCCTCAACTGAGCTGTACCTGACTTTAGACAAACATGTTGAGCAAATTAGGGAGGCATTTCAGCATTGGAAGTCTCAAGGAGCAAAACAAGGCATGCTTAATTATGGGGAAACATGTTTGCACAAATCAAGGAACAGTTTCCAGGATTTCTGGTGGGCTGTCTACACCAGCTTAGGGAAGGACGAATTGGCAGTCTATAAATAGAGAGTTGCAGCTCATTCACAAGGGGAGACAAAAAAGGAGTTAGACACATACATCCACTTCATCCATTACTCTCATACACACATTCAGATTCACCACAAAGAGAGAAGAGAGCTAGCTGCAAAGGAGGGAGAGCTTGGAGCTGTCCTGGGAACTACCTTGCTGCCACCAACTAGTTCTTCTATTCTCTTTAATCTATCTATGTATTTCTTATTTTCTGTATTCATAGTTATGTTTAACTAATCCATTTAGTTAGGGCTTAGGATGAAGCCCTAGTCATGAATATTCAATGTTATGGAAGATTTCATAGTTAATTGATTTCCTTGCTTTCATTGCCAAGTTGTTAATCTCCAGCTTATTATGTGCTTGATGTATGTTTTCTTGGAGTAGCTAACTAGGATTTTATGCATCTAGCACAGGTTGGGAAGGGGTTTAGATTCACCAATTCTACTCTCCTTTCACAAGCAACACATGAATGGCCTAAGAATCATTCAAGGGGTTAATAACCATAGGTTGACTAGGACAGATACCATGTTCTAGGACTTGTGTGATTATCATATTCTCAAGGAACTTAATGACTCTTGTATGCTTTATTCTAAGTAGATACCATGCTTAGGTTGCATATTAGAGATCACGTGTTGTGTAGATACCATGCACAATCACATGCCTTAGGAGAATCATGCATCCTGCACCTAGATACCATAGGCTTGTATGCGATAATCTATTGTTGATGAGCTGGAGTCAATTTCTATGCATTCATAACTTGGATAGGAACACTAGTGGTAGATTCCAAGGCTCTAACACTTCTCAATCATTGTTTCACAACTTGTTGATTGCTGCCATTGTTACTGTCCAGCACTTCCATTTCATTATCTTGTTTTCATTTCAACAACAAAACCCCCCATTTCGAGTGCGTGTGTGGTGCTAGGATTCTGTCCTAGACCTTGCCATTTGTTAGTTTCTTTGTTTCTTTGTTTTCTGTTTTTCCAGCATTCTAGTAGTTTAACTTGTAACCACGTTACCATTCTCCGTGGGATCGACCTCGTATTTACATAAGCTATACTATAATTGGTTCGTGCACTTGCGAGAATTGAAGTTGCTATTTTTAATAACTCATTTTAGTTGTTAGGAATAGGCTCAACATCAGGTTCTAAGGAAGTTCGTTCCTTATAGGAGTAACTGGTGTTTTCCGTTGTTCTGGCGATTGGATTTCACTCAAAACTCACCAAATGATTCCTCCCACCATATTATGATGATGCCCAAGTGTTGGGCTCAATCGGAAATCCATAGGTGTAAGAAATTGGACAATTCAGGTTCAAAGGAAGTTCGTTCCTTATAGGAGTGGTCGGTGTATTCCGTAGTTCTTGCGATGGGATTTCACTCAAAACTCACCAAATGACTGCTCGCACCATATTATGATGATGCCCAAGTGTGGGGCTCGATCGGAAATCCATAGGGGTAAGAAATTGGACAATTCGGGTTCAAAGGATGTTCGTTCCTTATAGAAGTGGCTGGTGTATTCCGTAGTTCTAGCGATTGGATTTCACTCAAAACTCGCCAAATGACTCCTCCCACCATATTATGATGATGCCCAAGTTTTGGGCTCGATCGGAAATCAATAGGGGCAAGAAATTGGACAATTCAGGTTCAAAGGCAATTCGTTCCTTATAGGAGTGGCTGGTGTATTCCGTAGTTCTAGCGAGTGGATTTCACTCAAAACTCAACAAATGACTCCTCCCACCATATTATGACGATGCCCAAGTGTGGGGCTCGATCGGAAATCCATAGGTGTAAGAAATTGGACAATTCAAGTTCGAAGAAAGTTCGTTCCGAATTGGAGTGGTTGGTGTATTCCGTAGTTCTCGCAATCGGATTTGTCCCAAAACTCACCAAGTGACTCCTCCCACCATATTATGATGATGCCCAAGTTTTGGGCTCGATCGGAAATCCATAGGGGTAAGAAATTGGACAATTCAAGTTCGTAGGCAGTTCCTTCCGAATTGGAGTGGTTGGTGCATTGCATAGTTTTAGCGATTGGATTTAACTCAAACCTCACCAAATGACTCCACCCACCATATTATGATGATGCCCCTGTTTTGGGCTCGATCGGAAATCACTAGGGGTAAGAAATTGGACAATTCAGGCTCAAAGGCAGTTCGTTCCTTATAGGAGTAACTTGTGTATTCCGTAGTTCTAGCGATTGGATTTCACTCAAAACTCTCGAAATGACTCCTCCCACCATATTATGATGATGCCCAAGTTTTGGGCTCGATCGGAAATCAATTGGGGTAAGAAATTGGACAATTCAGGTTCAAGGGCAGTTCGTTCCTTATAGGAGTGGTTGGTGTATTCCACAGTTCTAGCGATTGGATTTCACTCAAAACTCACCAAATGACTCCTCTTGCGATATTATGATGATGCCCAAGTTTTGGGCTCGATCGGAAGTGCAATGGGGTAAGAAATTGGACAATTCAAGTTCGAAGACAGTTCGTTCCGAATTGGAGTGGTTGGTGTATTGCATAGTTCTAGCGATTGGATTTCACTCAAAACTCACCAAATGACTCCTCCCACCATATTATGATGATGCCCAAGTTTTGGGCTCGATCGGAAATCAATAGGGGTAAGAAATTGGACAATCCGGGTTCAAAGGATGTTCGTTCCTTATAGGAGTGGTTGGTGTATTCCGTAGTTCTAGCGATTGGATTTCACTCAAAACTCACCAAATGACTCCTCCCACCATATTATGATGATGTCCAAGTTTTGGGCTCGATCGGCAATCTATAGGGGTAAGAAATTGGACAATTAAGGTTCAAAGGCAATTGATTCCTTATAGGAGTGGTCGGTGTATTCCGTAGTTCTAGCGATTGGATTTCACTCAAAACTCACCAAATGACTCCTCCCACCATATTATGATGACGGCCAAGTTTTGGGCTCGATCGGAAATCAATAGGGGTAAGCAATTGGACAATTCATGTTCAAGGGTAGTTCGTTCCTTATAGGAGTGGTTGGTGTATTCCATAGTTCTAGCGATTGGATTTCACTCAAAACTCACCAAATGACTACTTCCACCATATTGTGATGACGGCCAAGTTTTGGGCTCGATCGGAAATCAATAGGGGAAAGAAATTGGACAATTCGTGTTCAAGGGAAGTTCGTTCCTTATAGGAGTGGTTGGTGTATTCCGTAGTTCTAGCGATTGGATTTCACTCAAAACTCACCAAATGACTACTCCCACGATATTATGATGATGCCCAAGTTTTGGGCTCGATCGGAAATCAATAGGGGTAAGAAATTGGACAATTCGTGTTCAAGGGCAGTTCGTTCCTTATAGGAGTGGTTGGTGTATTCCGTAGTTCTAGCGATTGGATTTCACTCAAAACACAACAAATGACTCCTCCCACCATATTATGATGATGCCCAAGTTTTGGGCTCGATCGGAAATCAATAGGGGTAAAAATTGGACAATTCAGGTTTAAAAGGAAGTTCGTTCCTTATAGGATTGGTTGGTGTATTCCGTAGTTCTAGCGATCGGATTTCACTCAAAACTCACCAAATGACTCCTCCCACCATATTATGATGATGCCCAAGTTTTAGGCTCGATCGGAAATCAATAGCGGTAAGAAATTGGACAATTCGGGTTCAAAGGATGTTCGTTCCTTACAGTCGTGGTTGGTGTATTCCGTAGTTCTAGCAATTGGATTTCACTCAAAACTCACCAAATGACTCCTCCCACCATATTATGTTGGTGCCCAAGTTTTGGGTTCGATCGGAAATCAATAGGGCTATGAAATTGGACAATTCAGGTTCAAAGGCATTTGGTTCCTTATCGGATCGCTTGGTGTATTCCGTAGTTCTAGTGATTGGATTTCACTCAAAACTCACCAAATGACTCCTCCCACCATATTATGATGATGCCCAAGTTTTGGGCTCGATCAGAAATCAATAGGGGTAAGAAATCGGACAATTCAGGTTCGAAGGCAGTTCTTTCCTTACAGGTGCGGCTGGTGTATTCCGTAGTTCTAGCGATTGGATTTCACTCAAAACTCACCAAATGACTACTCCTACCATATTATGATGATGCCCAAGTTTTGGGATCTATCGGAAATCAATTGGGGTAAGAAATTGGTAAATTCAGGTTCAAAGGCAGTTCGTTCCTTATAGGAGTGGCTGGGGTATTCCGTAGTTCTAGCGATTGGATTTCACTCAAAACTCACCACATGACTCCTCCCACCATATTATGATGATGCCCAAGTTTTGGGCTCGATCGGAAATCTATAGGGGTAAGAAATTGGACAATTCAGGTTCAAAGGCAGTTCGTTCGTTGTAGGAGTGGCTGGTGTATTCCGTGGTTCTAGCGATTGGATTTCACTCAAAACTCACCAAATGACTCCTCCCACCATAATAAGATGATGGTCAAGTTTTGGGCTCGATCGGAAATCAATGGGGGTAAGAAATTGGACAATTCGGGTTCAAAGGCAGTTCGTTCCTTATAGGAGTGGCTGGTGTATTCTGAAGTTCTAGCGATTGGATTTCACCCAAAACTCACCAAATGACTCCTCCCACCATATTATGATGATGCCCAAGTTTTAGGCTCGATCGGAAATCAATAGGGGTAAGAAATTGGACAATTCAGGGTCAAAGGCAGTTCGTTCCTTATAGGAGTGGCTGGTGTATTCCGTGGTTCTAGCGATTGGATTTCACTCAAAACTCACCAAATGACTCCTCCCACCATTTTATGATGATGCCCAAGTTTTGGGCTCAATCGGAAATCAATAGGGGTAAGAAATTGGACAATTCAGGTTCAAAGGCAATTCGTTCCGTATAGGAGTGGTTGGTGTATTCCATAGTTCTAGCGATTGGATTTCACTCAAAACTCCCCAAATGACTCCTCTCACCATATTATGATGATGCCCAAGTTTTGGGCTCGATCGGAAATGAATAGGGGTAAGAAATTGGACAATTCAGGTTCAAAGGCAGTTCATTCCTTATAGGAGTGGTTGGTGTATTCCGTAGTTCTATCGATTGGATTTCACTCAAAACTCACCAAATGACTCCTCCCACCATATTTTGATGATGCCCAAGTTTTGGGCTCGATCAGAAATCAGTAGGGGTAAGAAATTGGACAATTCAGGTTCCAAGGCTGTTCGTTCCTTATCGGAGTGGCTGGTGTATTCCGTAGTTCTAGCGATTGGATTTCACTCAAAACTCACCAAATGACTCCTCCCACCATATTATGATGATGCCCAAGTTTTGGGCTCGATCGGAAATCAATAGGTGTAAGAAATTGCACAATTCAGGTTCGAAGGCAGTTCGTTCCTTACAGGTGTGGCTGGAGTATTCCGTAGTTCTAGCGATTGGATTTCACTCAAAACTCACCAAATGACTCCTCCCACCATATTATGATGATGCCCAAGTTTTGGGCTCGATCGAAAATCAATCGGGGTAAGAAATTGGACAATTCATGTTCAAAGGCAGTTCGTTCCTTATAGGAGTGGTTGGGGTATTCCGTAGTTCTAGCGATTGGATTTCACTCAAAACTAACCAAATGACTCCTCCCACCATATTTTGATGATGCCCAAGTTTTGGGGTCATTCTGAAATCAATAGTGGTAAGAAATTGGACAATTCAGGTTCAAAGGCAATTCGTTCCTTATAGGAGTGGTTGGTGTATTCCATAGTTCTAGCGATTGGATTTCACTCAAAACTCCCCAAATCACTCCTCTCACCATATTATGATGATGCCCAAGTTTTGGGCTCGATCGGAAATGAATAGGGGTAAGAAATTGGACAATTCAGGTTCAAAGGCAGTTCATTCCTTATAGGAGTGGTTGGTGTATTCCGTAGTTCTAGCGATTGGATTTCACTCAAAACTCACCAAATGTCTCCTCCCACCATAATATGATGATGCCCAAGTTTTGGGCTCGATCGGAAATCCATAGGGATAAGAAATTGGACAATTCAAGTTCGAAGGCAGTTCGTTCCGAATTGGAGTGGTTGGTGTATTGCATAGTTTTAGCGACTTGATTTCACTCAAAACTCACCAAATGAATCCTCCCACCATATTATGATGATGCCCAAGTTGTGGGCTCGATCGGAAATCAATAGGGGTAAGAAATTGGACAATTCAGGTTCACAGCCAGTTCGTTCCTTATAGGAGTGGCTGGTGTATTCCATAGTTCTAGCGATTGGATTTCACTCAAAACTCACCAAATGACTCCTCCCACCACATTACGATGATGCCCAAGTTTTGGGCTCGATCGGAAATCAATAGGGGTAAGAAATTGGACAATTCAGGTTCAAAGGCAGTTCGTTCCTTATAGGAGTGGTTGGTGTATTCCGTAGTTCTAGCGATTGGATTTCACTCAAAACTCACCAAATGACTCCTCCCACCATATTATGGTGATGCCCAAGTTTTGGGCTCGATCGGAAATCAGTAGGGGTAAGAAATTGGACAATTCAGGTTCAAAGGCAGTTCGTTCCTTATAGGAGTGGCTGGTGTATTCCGTAGTTCTTGCGATTGGATTTCACTGAAAATTCACCAAATGACTGCTCCCACCATATTATGATGATGCCCAAGTTTTGGGCTCGATCGGAAATCAATAGGGGTAAAAAATTGGACAATTCAGGTTCTTAGGCAGTTCGTTCCTTATAGGAGTGGTTGGTGTATTCCGTAGTTCTAGCCATTAGATTTCACTCAAAACTCACCAAATGACTCCTCCCACCATATTATGATGATGCCCAAGTTTTGGGCTCGATCGGAAATCAATAGGGTTAAGAAATTGGACAATTCAGGTTCAAAGGCAGTTCGTTACTTATAGGAGTGGTTGGTGTATTCCGTAGATCTAGCGATTGGATTTCACTCAAAACTTACCAAATGACTCCTCCCACCATATTATGATGATGCCCAAGTTTTGGGCTCGATCGGAAATCAATAGGGGTAAAAAATTGAACAATTCAGGTTCTTAGGCAGTTCGTTCCTTATAGGAGTGGTTGGTGTATTCTGTAGTTCTAGCGATTAGATTTCACTCAAAACTCCTCAAATGAGTCCTCCCACCATATTATGATGATGCCCAAGTTTTGGTTTCGATCGGAAATCAGTATGGGTAAGAAATTGGACAATTCAGGTTCAAAGGCAGTTCGTTACTTATCGTAGTGGTTGGTGTATTCCGTAGTTCTAGCGATTGGATTTCACTCAAAACTCACCAAATGACTCCTCCCACCATATTATGATGATGCCCAAGTTTTGGGCCCGATCGGAAATCAATAGGGGTAAAAAATTGGACAAGTCAGGTTCTTAGGCAGTTCGTTCCTTATAGGAGTGGTTGGTGTATTCCGTAGTTCTAGCGATTAGATTTCACTCAAAACTCACCAAATGAGTCCTCCCACCATATTATGATGATGCCCAAGTTTTGGTTTCGATCGGAAATCAATATGGGTAAGAAATTGCACAATTCAGGTTCAAAGGCAGTTCGTTCCTTATAGGAGTGGTTGTTGTATTACGTAGTTCTAGCGATTGGATTTCACTCAAAACTCACCAAATGACTCCTCCCACCATATTATGATGATGCCCAAGTTTTGGTTTCGATCGGAAATAAATAGGGGTAAGAAATTGGACAATTCAGGTTCAAAACAGTTCGTTCCTTATAGGAGTGGTTGGTGTATTCCGTAGTTCTAGCGATTGGATTTCATTCAAAACTCACCAAATGACTCCTCCCACCATATTACGATGATTCCCAAGTTTTGGGCTCGATCGGAAATCCATAGGGGTAAGAAATTGGACAATTCAAGTTCGAAGGAAGTTCGTTCGGAATTGGAGCGGTTGGTGTATTGCATAGTTCTAGCGATTGGATTTCACTCAAAACTCACCAAATGACTCCTCCCACCATATTATGATGATGCCCAAGTTTTGGGCTCGATCGGAAATCAATCGGGGTAAGAAATTGGACAATTCAGGTTCAAAGGCAGTTCGTTCCTTATAGGAGTGGTTGCTGTATTCCGTAGTTCTAGCGATTGGATTTCCCTCAAAGCTCACCAAATGACTCCTCCCACCATATTATGATGATGCCCATGTTTTGGGCTCGATCGGAAATCAATAGGGTTAAGAAATTGGACAATTCAGGTTCAAAGGCAGTTCGTTACTTATAGGAGTGGTTGGTGTATTCTGTAGTTCTAGCGATTGGATTTCACTCAAAACTCACCAAATGACTCCTCCCACCATATCATGATGATTCCCAAGTTTTGTGCTTGATCGGAAATCCATAGGGGTAAGAAATTAGACAATTCAAGTTCGAAGGCAGTTCGTTCCGAATTGGAGTGGTTGGTGTATTGCGTAGTTCTAGCGATTGAATATCACTCAAAACTCACCAAATGACTCCTCCCACCATATTATGATGATGCCAAAGTTGTGGGCTCGATCGGAAATCCATAGGGGTAAGAAATTAGACAATTCAAGTTCGAAGGCAGTTCGTTCCGAATTGGAGTGGTTGGTGTATTGCGTAGTTCTAGCGATTGAATATCACTCAAAACTCACCAAATGACTCCTCCCACCATATTATAATGATTCCCAAGTTTTGGGCTCGACCGGAAATCCATAGGGGTAAGAAATTGGACAATTCAAGTTCGAAGGCAGTTCGTTCCGAATTGGACTGGTTGGAGTATTGCAAAGTTCCAGCGATTGGATTTCACTCAAAACTCACCAAATGACTCCTCCCACCATATTACGATGATTCCCAAGTTTTGGGCTCGATCGGAAATCCATAGGGGTAAGAAATTGGACAATTCAAGTTCGAAGGCAGTTCGTTCCGAATTGGAGTGGTTGGTGTTTTGCATAGTTCTAGCGATTAGATTTCACTCAAAACTCACCAAATGACTCCTCCCACCATATTATGATGATGCCCAAGTTGTGGGCTCGATCGGAAATCAATATGGGTAAGAAATTGGACAATTCAGGTTCAAAGGCTGTTCGTTCCTTGTAGGAGTGGTTGGTGTATTCCGTAGTTCTAGTGATTGGATTTCACTCAAAACTCACCAAATGACTCCTCCCACCATATTATGATTTTGCCCAAGTTTTTGGCTCGATCGGAAATCCATAAGGGTAAGAAATTGGACAATTCAAATTCGAAGGCAGTTCGTTCCTCATAGGAGTGGTTGGTGTATTGCATAGTTCTAGCGATTGGATTTCACTCAAAACTCACCAAATGACTCCTCCCACCATATCATGATGATTCCCAAGTTTTGTGCTTGATCGGAAATCCATAGGGGTAAGAAATTGGACAATTCTTGTTCGAAGGCAGTTCGTTCCGAATTGGAGTGGTTGGTGTATTGCATAGTTCTAGCGATTAGAGTTCACTAAAAACTCACCAAATGACTCCTGCCACCATATTATGATGATTCCCAAGTTTTTGGCTCGATCGGAAATCCATAGGGTTAAGAAATTGGACAATTCAGGTTCAAAGGCAGTTCGTTCCTTATAGGAGTGGTTGGTGTATTCCGTAGTTCTAGCGATTGGATTTCACTCAAAACTCACCAAATGACTCCGCCCACCATATTATGATGATTCCCAAGTTTTGGGCTCGACCGGAAATTCATAGGGGTAAGAAATTGGACAATTCAAGTTCGAAGGTAGTTCGTTCCATATAGGAGTGGTTGGTGTATTCCGTAGTTCTAGCGATTGGATTTCACTCAAAACTCACCAAATGACTCCGCCCACCATATTATGATGATGCCCAAGTTTTGGGCTCGATCGGAAATCAGTAGGGGTAAGAAATTGGACAATTCAGGTTCGAAGGCAGTTCGTTCCTTATAGGAGTGGTCGGTGTATTGCATAATTCTAGCGATTGAATTTCACTCAAAACTCACCAAATGACTCCTCCCACCATATTATGATGATTCCCAAGATTTGGGCTCGACCGGAAATCCATAGGGGTAAGAAATTGGACAATTCAAGTTCGAAGGCAGTTCGTTCCGAATTGGACTGGTTGGAGTATTGCATAGTTCCAGCGATTGGATTTCACTCAAAACTCACCAAATGACTCCTCCCACCACATTATGATGATTCCCAAGTTTTGAGCTAGATCGGAAATCCATAGGGGTAAGAAATTAGACAATTCAAGTTCGAAGGCAGTTCGTTCCGAATTGGAGTGGTTGGTGTATTGCGTAGTTCTAGCGATTGAATATCACTCAAAACTCACCAAATGACTCCTCCCACCATATTATGATGATTCCCAAGTTTTGGGCTCGACCGGAAATCCATAGGGGTAAGAAATTGGACAATTCAAGTTCGAAGGCAGTTCGTTCCGAATTGGACTGGTTGGAGTATTGTAAAGTTCCAGCGATTGGATTTCACTCAAAACTCACCAAATGACTCCTCCCACCATATTATGATGATTCCCAAGTTTTGGGCTCGATCGGAAATCCATAGGGGTAAGAAATTGGACAATTCAAGTTTGAAGACAGTTCGTTCCGAATTGGAGTGGTTGGTGTATTGCATAGTTCTAGCGACTGGATTTCACTCAAAACTCCCCAAATGACTCCCCCCACCATATTATGATGATTCCCAAGTTTTGGGCTCGATCGGAAATCCATAGGGGTAAGAAATTGGACAATTCAAGTTCGAAGGCAGTTCATTCCGAATTGGAGTGGTTGGTGTATTGCATAGTTCTAGCGACTGGATTTCACTCAAAACTCACCAAATGACTCCCCCCACCATATTATGATGATACCAAAGTTTTGGGCTCGATCGGAAATCCATAGGGGTAAGAAATTGGACAATTCAAGTTCGAAGGCAGTTCATTCCGAATTGGAGTGGTTGGTGTATTGCATAGTTCTAGCGATTAGATTTCACTCAAAACTCACCAAATGACTCCTCCCACCATATTATGATGATTCCCAAGTTTTGGGCTCGATCGGAAATCCATAGGGGTAAGAAATTGGACAATTCAAGTTCGAAGGTATTTCGTTCCTTATAGGAGTGGTTGGTGTATTCCGTAGTTCTAGCGATTGGATTTCACTCAAAACTCACCAAATGACTCCGCCCACCATATTATGATGATGCCCAAGTTTTGGGCTCGATCGGAAATCAATAGGCGTAAGAAATTGGACAATTGAGGTTCAAAGGCAGTTCGTTCCTTATAGGAGTGGTTGGTGTTTTGCATAATTCTAGCGATTGAATTTCACTCAAAACTCAACAAATGACACCTCTCACCATATTATGATGATTCCCAAGTTTTGGGCTCGACCGGAAATCCATAGGGGTAAGAAATTGGACAATTCAAGTTCGAAGGCAGTTCGTTCCGAATTGGACTGGTTGGAGTATTGCAGAGTTCCAGCGATTGGATTTCACTCAAAACTCACCAAATGACTCCTCCCACCACATTATGGTCATTCCCAAGTTTTGAGCTCGATCGGAAATCCATTGGGGTAAGAAATTGGACAATTCAAGTTCAAAGGCAGTTCGTTCCTTATAGGAGTGGTTGGTGTATTCCGTAGTTCTAGCGATTGGATTTCACTCAAAACTCACCAAATGACTCCGCCCACCATATTATGATGATTCCCAAGTTTTGGGCTCGACCGGAAATCCATAGGGGTAAGAAATTGGACAATTCAAGTTCGAAGGTAGTTCGTTCCTTATAGGAGTGGTTGGTGTATTCCGTAGTTCTAGCGATTGGATTTCACTCAAAACTCACCAAATGACTCCGCCCACCATATTATGATGATGCCCAAGTTTTGGGCTCGATCGGAAATCAGTAGGGGTAAGAAATTTCACAATTCAGGTTCGAAGGCAGTTCGTTCCTTATAGGAGTGGTCGGTGTATTGCATAATTCTAGCGATTGAATATCACTCAAAACTCACCAAATGACTCCTCCCACCATATTATGATGATTCCCAAGTTTTGGGCTCGACCGGAAATCCATAGGGGTAAGAAATTGGACAATTCAAGTTCGAAGGTAGTTCGTTCCTTATAGGAGTGGTTGGTGTATTGCGTAGTTCTAGCGATTGGATTTCACTCAAAACTCACCAAATGACTCCTCCCACCACATTATGTTGATGCCCAAGTTTTGGGCTCGATCGGAAATCCATAGGTGTAAGAATTTGGACAATTCAAGTTCGAAGGCAGTTCGTTCCTTATAGGAGTTGTTGGTGTATTTCGTAGTTCTAGCGATTGGATTTCACTCAAAACTCACCAAATGACTCCTCCCACCATATTATGATGTTGCCAAAGTTTTGGGTTCGATCGGAAATCCATAGGGGTAAGAAATTGGACAATTCAAATTCGAAGGCAGTTCGTTCTGAATTGGACTGGTTGGAGTATTGCATAGTTCTAGCGATTGTATTTCACTCAAAACTCACCAAATGACTCCTCCCACCACATTATGGTCATTCCCAAGTTTTGAGCTCGATCGGAAATCCATAGGGGTAAGAAATTAGACAATTCAAGTTCGAAGGCAGTTCGTTCCGAATTGGAGTGGTTGGTGTATTGCAAAGTTCCAGCGATTGGATTTCACTCAAAACTCACCAAATGACTCATCCCACCACATTATGATGATTCCCAAGTTTTGGGCTCGATCGGAAATCCATAGGGGTAAAAAATTGGACAATTCAAGTTCGAAGGCAGTTCGTTCCGAATTGGAGTGGTTGGTGTATTGCATAGTTCTAGCGATTAGATTTCACTCAAAACTCACCAAATGACTCCTCCCACCATATTATGATGATTCCCAAGTTTTGGGCTCGATCGGAAATCCATAGGGGTAAGAAATTGGACAATTCAAGTTCGAAGGTAGTTCGTTCCTTATAGGAGTGGTTGGTGTATTGCGTAGTTCTAGCGATTGGATTTCACTCAAAACTCACCAAATGACTCCTCCCACCACATTATGTTGATGCCCAAGTTTTGGGCTCGATCGGAAATCCATAGGTGTAAGAATTTGGACAATTCAAGTTCGAAGGCAGTTCGTTCCTTATAGGAGTTGTTGGTGTATTTCGTAGTTCTAGCGATTCGATTTCACTCAAAACTCACCAAATGACTCCTCCCACCATATTATGATGATTCCCAAGTTTTGAGCTCGATCGGAAATCCATTGGGGTAAGAAATTGGACAATTCAAGTTCGAAGGCAGTTCGTTCCGAATTGGACTGGTTGGAGTATTGCAAAGTTCCAGCGATTGGATTTCACTCAAAACTCACCAAATGACTCCTCCCACCATATTATGATGATTCCCAAGTTTTGGGCTCGATCAGAAATCCATAGGGGTAAGAAATTGGACAATTCAAGTTCGAAGCCAGTTCGTTCCGAATTAGACTGGTTGGAGTATTGCAAAGTTCCAGCGATTGGATTTCACTCAAAACTCACCAAATGACTCCTCCCACCATATTATGATGATTCCCAAGTTTTGGGCTCGATCGGAAATCCATAGGGGTAAGAAATTGGACAATTCAAGTTCGAAGGTAGTTCGTTCCTTATAGGAGTGGTTGGTGTATTCCGTAGTTCTAGCGATTGGATTTCACTCAAAACTCACCAAATGACTCCGCCCACCATATTATGATGATGCCCAAGTTTTGGGCTCGATCGGAAATCAATAGGGGTAAGAAATTGGACAATTCAGTTTCGAAGGCAGTTCGTTCCTTATAAGAGTGGTTGGTGTATTGCATAATTGTAGCGATTGAATTTCACTCAAAACTCACCAAATGACTCCTCCCACCATATTATGATGATTCCCAAGTTTTGGGCTCGACCGGAAATCCATAGGGGTAAGAAATTGGACAATTCAAGTTCGAAGGCAGTTCGTTCCGAATTGGACTGGTTGGAGTATTGCATAGTTCCAGCGATTGGATATCACTCAAAACTCACCAAACGACTCCTCCCACCACATTATGATGATTCCCAAGTTTTGGGCTCGATCGGAAATACAAAGGGGTAAGAAATTGGACAATTCAAGTTCGAAGGCAGTTCGTTCCGAATTGGAGTAGTTGGTGTATTGCATAGTTCTAGCGATTAGATTCCACTCAAAACTCACCAAATGACTCCTCCCACCATATTATGATGATTCCCAAGTTTTGGGCTCGATCGGAAATCCATAGGTGTAAGAATTTGGACAATTCAAGTTCGAAGGCAGTTCGTTCCTTATAGGAGTTGTTGGTGTATTTCGTAGTTCTAGCGATTGGATTTCACTCAAAACTCACCAAATGACTCCTCCCACCATATCTTGATGATGCCCAAGTTTTATGCTCGAACGGAAATCCGTAGGGGTAAGAAATTGGACAATTCAAGTTCGAAGGCAGTTCGTTCCGAGTTGGAGTAGTTGGTGTATTGCATAGTTCTAGCGATTAGATTCCACTCAAAACTCACCAAATGACTCCTCCCACCATATTATGATGATTCCCAAGTTTCGGCCTCGATCGGAAATCCATTGGGGTAAGAAATTGGACAATTCAAGTTCGAAGGTAGTTCGTTCCTTATAGGAGTGGTTGGTGTATTCCGTACTTCTAGCGATTGGATTTCGCTCAAAACTCACCAAATGACTCCGCCCACCATATTATAATGATGCCCAAGTTTTGGGCTCGATCGGAAATCAATAGGGGTAAGAAATTGGACAATTCAGGTTCGAAGGCAGTTCGTTCCTTATAGGAGTGGTTGGTGTATTCCGTAGTTCTAGCGATCTTATTTCACTCAAAACTAACCGAATGACTCCTCCCACCATATTATGATGTTGCTAAAGTTTTTGGCTCGATCGGAAATCCGTAGGGGTAAGAAATTGGACAATTCAAGCTCGAAGGCAGTTCGTTCTGAATTGGACTGGTTGGAGTATTGCATAGTTCCAGCGATTGGAGTTCACTCAAAACTCATCAAATGACTCCTCCCACCATATTATGATGATTCCCAAGTTTTGAGCTCTATCGGAAATCCATAGGGGTAAGAAATTGGACAATTCAAGTTTGAAGGCAGTTCGTTCCGAATTGGAGTGGTTGGTGTATTGCATAGTTCTAGCGATTGAATATCACTCAAAACTCACCAAATGACTCCTCCCACCATATTATGATGATTCCCAAGTTTTGGGCTCGACCGGAAATCCATAGGGGTAAGCAATTGGACAATTCAAGTTCGAAGGCTGTTCGTTCCGAATTGGACTGGTTGGAGTATTGTAAAGTTCCAGCGATTGGATTTCACTCAAAACTCACCAAATGACTCCTCCCACCACATTATGATGATTCCCAAGTTTTGGGCTCGATCGGAAATCCATAGGGGGTAAGAAATTGGACAATTCAAGTTCAAAGGCAGTTCGTTGCTTATAGGAGCGGTTGGTGTATTCCGTAGTTCTAGCGCTTGGATTTCACTCAAAACTCACCAAATGACTCCTCCCACCAAATTATGATGATTCCCAAGTTTTGGGCCCGATCGGAAATCCATAGGGGTAAGAAATTGGACAATTCAAGTTCGAAGGCATTTCGTTCCTTCTAGGAGTGGTTGGTGTATTCGGTTGTTCTAGCAATTGGATTTCACTCAAAACTCACCAAATGACTCCTCCCACCATATTATGATGATGCCCAAGTTGTGGGCTTGATCGGAAATCAATGGGGGTAAGAAATTGGACAATTCAGGTTCAAAAGCAGTTCGTTCCTTATAGGAGTGGTTGGTGTATTCCGTAGTTCTAGCTATTGGATTTCACTCAAAACTCACCAAATGACTCCTCCCACCATATTATGATGATGCCAAAGTTTTGCGATAGATCGGAAGTCAATAGGGGTAAGAAATTGGACAATTCAGGTTCAAAGGCAGTTCGTTCCATATAGGAGTGGTTGGTGTATTCCGTAGTTCTAGCTAATGGATTTCACTCAAAATTCACCAAATGACTCCTCCTCACATATTATGATGATGCCAAAGTTTTGGGACCGATCGGAAGTCAATAGGGGTAAGAAATTGGACAATTCAGGTTCAAAGGCAGTTCGTTCCTTATAGGAGCGGTTGCTGTATTCCGTAGTTCTTGCGATTGGATATCACTCAAAACTCACCAAATGACTCCTCCCACCATATTATGATGATGCCCAAGTTGTGGGCTCGATCGGAAATCTATAGGGGTAAGAAATTGGACAATTCAGGTTCAAAGGCTGTTCGTTCCTTATAGGAGTGGTTGGTGTATTCCGTAGTTCTAGCGATTGGATTTCATTCAAAACTCCCCAAATAACTCTTCCCACCATATTATGGTGATGCTCAAGTTTTGGGCTCGATCGGAAATCAATAGGGGTAAGAAATTTGACAATTATGGTTCAAAGGCAGTTCGTTTCTTACAGGAGTCGCTGGTGTATTCCGTAGTTCTAGCGATTGGATTTCACTCAAAACTCACCAAATGACTCTTCCCACCATATTATGATGAGGCCCAAGTTTTGGGATCGATCGGAAATCAATAGGGATAAGAAATTGGACATTTCAGGTTCGAAGGCAGTTCGTTCCTTATAGGAGTGGCTGGTGTATTCCGTAGTTCTAGCAATTGGATTTCACTCAAAAGTCACCAAATGACTCCTCCCACCATATTATGATGATGCCCAAGTTGTGGGCTCGATCGGAAATCAATAGGGGTAAGAAATTGGACAATTCAGGTTCAAAGGCTGTTCGTTCCTTATAGGAGTGGTTGGTGTATTCCGTAGTTCTAGCGATTGGATTTCACTCAAAACTCACCAAATAACTCCTCCCACCATATTATGATGATGACCAAGTTTTGGGATCGATCGGAAATCAATAGGGGTAAGAAATTGGACAATACAGGTTCAAAGGCTGTTCGTTCCGTATAGGAGCGGTTGCTGTATTCCGTAGTTCTTGGGATTGGATTACACTCAAAACTCACCATATGACTCCTCCCACCATATTTTGATGATGGCCAACTTTTGGGTTCGATCGGAAATCAATAGGGGTAAGAAATTGGACAATTCAGGTTGAAAGGCATTTCTTTCCGAATTGGAGTGGTTGGTGTATTGCATAGTTCTAGCGATTGGATTTCACTCAAAACTCACCAAATAACTCCTCCCACCATATTATGATGACGCCCAAGTTTTGGGCTCAATCGGAAATCAATAGGAGTAAGAAATAGGACAATTCAGGTTCAAAGGCAGTTCGTTCCTTATAGGAGCGGTTGCTGTATTCCGTAGTTCTTGCGATTGGATTTCACTTAAAACTCACCAAATGACTCCTCCCACCATATTATGATGATGCCCAAGTTGTGGGCTCGATCGGAAATCAATAGGGGTAAGAAATTGGACAATTCAGGTTCAAAGGCTGTTCGTTCCTTATAGGAGTGGTTGGTGTATTCTGTAGTTTTAGCGATTGGATTTCACTCAAAACTCATCAAATGACTCCTCGCACCTTATTATGATGATGCCCAAGTTGTGGGCTTGATCGGAAATCGATGGGGGTAAGAAATTGGACAATTCAGGTTCAAAGGCAGTTCGTTCCTTATAGGAGTGGTTGGTGTATTCCGTAGTTCTAGCTATTGGATTTCACTCAAAACTCACCAAATGACTCCTCCCACCATATTATGATGATGCCAAAGTTTTGGGATAGATCGGAAGTCAATAGGGGTAAGAAATTGGACAATTCAGGTTCAAAGGCAGTTCGTTCCATATAGGAGTGGTTGGTGTATTCCGTAGTTCTAGCTATTGGATTTCACTCAAAACTCACCAAATGACTCCTCCTCACATATTATGATGATGCCAAAGTTTTGGGACCGATCGGAAGTCAATAGGGGTAAGAAATTGGACAATTCAGGTTCAAAGGCAGTTCGTTCCTTATAGGAGCGGTTGCTGTATTCCGTAGTTCTTGCGATTGGATTTCACTCAAAACTCACCAAATGACTCCTCCCACCATATTATGATGATGCCCAAGTTGTGGGCACGATCGGAAATCAATAGGGGTAAGAAATTGGACAATTCAGGTTCAAAGGCTTTTCGTTCCTTATAGGAGTGGTTGGTGTATTCCTGATCGGTTCATAATTGTATATCATTTTGTACCCTTCTAGCTTATGATTTGGTTATGTTATTGAGTTAAACTTGTGCTTTTAATTCATTCTCTGTTTTGATTAGTCCATAATTTCATACACTTGCATGCCTTCTTTACTTAGTGATTTTGCTTAGTTTCTCTTTATTTTGAGTCACTTACCTATGTTTGTGTGTTTGTAGGTTAAGATAGCAAGAGATAACATTTGATGCAATCCATGCATGTTAAGGGCTGATTGTCATATGAGGAATATGAGCTTAAAGACAAACACATTTTGGCTACAACCCATTTCCAGCCCAATTTCGTAGGTCAACTTCTTGGCCTTGGATCAGCATGCTATGGGGCTCGAATGAGGTGAAGATCTTCATGAATCTTGTTCCAATGGGTGTCTACTACAACATATCCAAATTTCAGCCCAATTGGACATTTGTGGAGTGCTCAGCCCGTCCAACACCCAACCTTGCTCAACAAGATTTGCTGCTGCCAGCATTTAGCCATGTGCCTCCTTTTAGCCATGTGCCTCACCCCAGCTGCAACTGACTTTGTACCCAACATAATGAGTGAAGTTGGGAGGCTTTCCAGCTATGAATTTCTGAAGGAGCAAGTTGGTACATGCTGGAGCTATTAAAGAAAGCATGTGCATGTGAAGCAAAGAGAAAGGAGAGAGAGAAGAATGAAGAAATGATGAGAGGCATCTTTGCTTCAGCCTTTGAACATGGGAATTGAATTGGCAGATCACTTTGGAGCTGGAGATCAGGTTCTGAGCTGTTAAAGAAAGCATGTGCATGCATGTAAAGCAAAAAGAAAGAAAAGAAATGAAATGAAGTCAATTCCAGTCTCTGTTCGGCAGCCAACTTTCAAGGTCCAAAACGCACACTTCTACTGCTCCGATGGGAATACTTTCTTCATAGAAGTTATTCCAATGGGTGTCTAGTATAACATATCCAAATTTCAGCCTCATTGGATACGTTTTGAGACCTATGGCCTTCCTACACCAAAACAGGTTCAGAAAACTCGTTTTTCCAGCAACCAAAAGGCAACCACATGGGTTGGCAGCAAAAGGCAATCACATGGGTTGGCAGCAAAACTGATCACCTTTGAACCCATGTGATGAAAGCTTGTGCAGCAGCAAAAGATGAAGGATGGTGTGGGAATCCATCATGATGTTCCTCCCTCTTAGCCCTATAAATAGAGAAGCCTTCAAGCTTCAAATCACACCCCAAAGGGGGGAGCTCTCAAACACTTCTCTAGAGCTCCCTTCCCTTCTCTCCCTCAAATTCTCTTAGTTTCTCTTTCAAGTTGTCAATTGTTGTAATAAAATGATTTTACTGAATTTTCCTTCAAGTTTTCTTAGTTCCACTTTACTTTTATTTGTAATGTACATTCTTTCTTAAGTATTCAAGTTTAATTAGTTTCCAAGTTTCAATTATGGTTTTTGTTCTTATTCATTATGCTTATAAGTTAATATGCTAGTTTGAATGATTGATCACCATTTAGGCTTGCATGTTAGCTATCTTGGTTTGAATTAAGAGTATACACCATGCTTTAATTCGAATTGAACTATGAATAGGAAGAGTATGTATGGACATTCGACAACAGGGATTAGATACATGCTTGGTTGTTTAAATTGTTCTTCTATGCTTAATGGGTTCCTAATGCTTAGTTTTAGGTTAGACAACAAATGATCAAATTAGGGAATTAGGAACACAAGGTTATGACCAAACACCATGGCTTAATCATACTTTAGCTAGAATCAATCCGTTAATCTAATTGAACTTGGCAACTTATTTGCTTGAGTTATTTCCTTTTTATTGTTTTATTTATTTTCTTTTCCATTTCTGTTTTTTTGTAGGGAAAATGAATTGGATCATTCAATCACCAATCCTCGTGGGATCGACCTCGCACTTACATATGCTATACTACCAAACGGTTCGTGCACTTGCGAGTATCACAAGTTGAGGATGCAGCTGAATCTATTTTTGATGCAGTGAATCCGACACAACAATTCCGTAGTTCTAGCGATGGGATTTCATTCAAAAATCACCAAATAACTCCTCCCACCATATTATGATGATGCCCAAGTTTTGGGCTCGATCGGAAATCAATAGGGGTAAGAAATTTGACAATTATGGTTCAAAGGCAGTTCGTTCCTTACAGGAGTCGCTGGTGTATTCCGTAGTTCTAGCGATTGGATTTCACTCAAAACTCACCAAATGACTCTTCCCACCATATTATGATGAGGCCCAAGTTTTGGGCTCGATCGGAAATCAATAGGGGTAAGAAATTGGACATTTCAGGTTCGAAGGCAGTTCGTTCCTTATAGGAGTGGCTGGTGTATTCCGTAGTTCTAGCAATTGGATTTCACTCAAAACTCACCAAATGACTCCTCCCACCATATTATGATGATGCCCAAGTTGTGGGCTCGATCGGAAATCAATAGGGGTAAGAAATTGGACAATTCAGGTTCAAAGGTTGTTCGTTCCTTATAGGAGTGGTTGGTGTATTCCGTAATTCTAGCGATTGGATTTCACTCAAAACCCACCAAATAACTCCTCCCACCATATTATGATGATGACCAAGTTTTGGGATCGATCGGAAATCAATAGGGGTAAGAAATTGGACAATACAGGTTCAAAGGCTGTTCGTTCCTTATAGGAGCAGTTGCTGTATTCCGTAGTTCTTGCGATTGGATTTCACTCAAAACTCACCAAATGACTCCTCCCACCATATTATGATGATGCCCAAGTTTTGGGCTCAATCGGAAATCAATCGGGGTAAGAAATTGGATAATTCAGGTTCAAATGCACTTCGTTCCTTATAGTTGTGGTTGGTGTATTCCGTAGTTCTAGCGATTGGATTTCACTCAAAACACACCAAATGACTCCTCCCACCATATTATGATGATGCCCAAGTTTTGGGCTCGATCGGAAATCAATAGGGGTAAGAAAATGGACAATTCAGGTTCAAAGGCAGTTCGTTCCGTATAGGAGTGGTTGGTGTATTCCGTAGTTCTAGTGATTGGATTTCACTCAAAACTCACCAAATAACTCCTCCCACCATATTATGATGATGACCAAGTTTTGGGATCGATCAGAAATCAATAGGGGTAAGAAATTGGACAATACAGGTTCAAAGGCTGTTCGTTCCTTATAGGAGCAGTTGCTGTATTCCGTAGTTTTAGCGAATGTATTTCACTTAAAACTCACCAAATGACTCCTCACACCATATTATGATGATGCCCAAGTTTTGGGCTCAATCGGATATCCATAGGGGTAAGAAATTGGAGAATTCAAGTTCGAAGGCAGTTCGTTCCTAATTGGAGTGGTTGGTGTATTGCATAGTTCTAGCGACTGGATTTCACTCAAAACTCTCCAAATGACTCCTCCCACAATATTATGATGATGCCCAAGTTTTGGGTTCGAACGGAAATCAGTAGGGGTAAGAAATTGGAGAATTCAGGTTCAAAGGCATTTCGTTCGTTATAGGAGCGGTTGTTGTATTAAATAGTTTTAGCGAATGGATTTCACTTAAAACTCACCAAATGACTCCTCACACCATATTATGATGATGCCCAAGTTTTGGGCTCAATCGGATATCCATAGGGGTAAGAAATTGGACAATTCAAGTTCGAAGGCAGTTCGTTCCTAATTGGAGTGGTTGGTGTATTGCATAGTTCTAGCGATTGGATTTCACTCAAAACTCACCAAATGACCCCTCCCACCATATTATGATGATGCCCAAGTTTTGGGCTCGATCGGAAATCAATAGGAGTAAGAAATTGGACAGTTCAGGTTCAAAGGCAGTTCGTTCCTTATAGGAGTGGTTGGTGTATTCCGTAGTTCTAGCCATTGGATTTCATTCAAAAGTTACCAAATGACTCCTCCCACCATACTATGATGATGCCCAAGTTTTGGGCTCGATCGGAAAACAATAGGGGTAAGAAAATGGACAATTCAGGTTCAAAGGCTGTTCGTTCCTTGTAGGAGTGGTTGGTGTATTCCGTAGTTCTAGCGATTGGATTTCACTCAAAACTTACCAAATGACTCCTCCCACCATACTATGATGATGCCCAAGTTTTGGGCTCGATCGGAAATCAATAGGGGTAAGAAATTGGACAATTCAGGTTCAAAGGCTGTTCGTTCCATATAGGAGTGGTTGGTGCATTCCGTAGTTCTAGGGATTGGATTTCACTCAAAACTCACCAAATGACTCCTCCCACCATATTATGATGATGCCCAAGTTTTGGGCTCGATCGGAAATCAATAGGGGTAAGAAATTGGACAATTCAGGTTCAAAGGCAGTTCGTTCCTTATAGGAGTGGTTGGTGTATTGCATAGTTCTAGCGATTGGATTTGACTCCAAACTCTCCAAATAACTCCTCTCACCAGATTGTGATGATGCCCAAGTTTTGGGCTCGATCGGAAATCAATAGCGGTAAGAAATTGGACAATTCAAGTTCAAAGGCAGTTCGTTCCTTATAGGAGTGGTTGGTGTATTCCGTAGTTCTAGCGATTGGATTTCACTCAAAACTCACCAAATGGCTCCTCCCACCATATTATGATTATGGCCATGTTTTGGGCTCGATCGGAAATCAATAGGGGTAAGAAATTGGACAATTCAAGTTCAAAGGCTGTTCGTTCCTTATAGGAGTGGTTATTGTATTCCGTAGTTCTTGCGATTGGATTTCACTCAAAACTTTCCAAAAATCTCCTCCCACCATATTATGATGATGCCCAAGTTTTGGGCTCGATCGGAAGTCAATAGGGGTAAGAAATTGGACAATTCAAGTTCGAAGGCTGTTCGTTCCTTATAGGAGTGGTTGGTGTATTCCGTAGTTCTAGCGATTGGATTTCACTCAAAACTTACCAAATGACTCCTCCCACCATATTATGATGATGCCCAAGTTTTGTGCTCGATCGGAAATCAATAGGGGTAAGAAATTGGGCAATTCAAGTTCAAAGGCAGTTCGTTCCTTATAGGAGTGGTTGGTGTATTCCGTAGTTCTAGCTATTGGATTTCACTCAAAACCCACCAAATGACTCCTCCCACCATATTATGATGATGGCCAAGTTTTGGGCTGGATCGGAAATGAATTGGGGTGAGAAATTGGACAATTCAGGTTGAAAGGCAGTTCGTTCCTTATAGGAGTGGTTGGTGTATTCCGTAGTTCTAGCGATTGGATTTCACTCAAAACTCACCAAGTGACTCCTCCCACCATATTATGATGATGCCCAAGTTTTGGGCTCGATCGGAAATCAATAGGGGTAAGAAATTGGACAATTCAGGTTCAAAGGCTGTTCGTTCCTTATACGAGTGGTTGGTGTATTCCGTACTTCTGGGGATTGGATTTCACTCAAAACTCACCAAATGACTCCTCCCACCATATTATGATGATGCCCAAGTTTTGGGCTCGATCGGAAATCAATAGGGGTAAGAAATTGGACATTTCAGGTTCGAAGGCAGTTCGTTCCTTATAGGAGTGGCTGGTGTATTCCGTAGTTCTAGCAATTGGATTTCACTCAAAACTCACCAAATGACTCCTCCCACCATATTATGATGATGCCCAAGTTGTGGGCTCGATCGGAAATCAATAGGGTTAAGAAATTGGACAATTCAGGTTCAAAGGTTGTTCGTTCCTTATAGGAGTGGTTGGTGTATTCCGTAGTTCTAGCGATTGGATTTCACTCAAAACCCACCAAATAACTCCTCCCACCATATTATGATGATGACCAAGTTTTGGGATCGATCGGAAATCAATAGGGGTAAGAAATTGGACAATACAGGTTCAAAGGCTGTTCGTTCCTTATAGGAGCAGTTGCTGTATTCCGTAGTTCTTGCGATTGGATTTCACTCAAAACTCACCAAATGACTCCTCCCACCATATTGTGATGATGCCCAAGTTTTGGGCTCAATCGGAAATCAATCGGGGTAAGAAATTGGATAATTCAGGTTCAAATGCACTTCGTTCCTTATAGTTGTGGTTGGTGTATTCCGTAGTTCTAGCGATTGGATTTCACTCAAAACACACCAAATGACTCCTCCCACCATATTATGATGATGCCCAAGTTTTGGGCTCGATCGGAAATCAATAGGGGTAAGAAAATGGACAATTCAGGTTCAAAGGCAGTTCGTTCCGTATAGGAGTGGTTGGTGTATTCCGTAGTTCTAGTGATTGGATTTCACTCAAAACTCACCAAATAACTCCTCCCACCATATTATGATGATGACCAAGTTTTGGGATCGATCAGAAATCAATAGGGGTAAGAAATTGGACAATACAGGTTCAAAGGCTGTTCGTTCCTTATAGGAGCAGTTGCTGTATTCCGTAGTTTTAGCGAATGTATTTCACTTAAAACTCACCAAATGACTCCTCACACCATATTATGATGATGCCCAAGTTTTGGGCTCAATCGGATATCCATAGGGGTAAGAAATTGGAGAATTCAAGTTCGAAGGCAGTTCGTTCCTAATTGGAGTGGTTGGTGTATTGCATAGTTCTAGCGACTGGATTTCACTCAAAACTCTCCAAATGACTCCTCCCACAATATTATGATGATGCCCAAGTTTTGGGTTCGAACGGAAATCAGTAGGGGTAAGAAATTGGAGAATTCAGGTTCAAAGGCATTTCGTTCGTTATAGGAGCGGTTGTTGTATTAAATAGTTTTAGCGAATGGATTTCACTTAAAACTCACCAAATGACTCCTCACACCATATTATGATGATGCCCAAGTTTTGGGCTCAATCGGATATCCATAGGGGTAAGAAATTGGACAATTCAAGTTCGAAGGCAGTTCGTTCCTAATTGGAGTGGTTGGTGTATTGCATAGTTCTAGCGATTGGATTTCACTCAAAACTCACCAAATGACCCCTCCCACCATATTATGATGATGCCCAAGTTTTGGGCTCGATCGGAAATCAATAGGAGTAAGAAATTGGACAGTTCAGGTTCAAAGGCAGTTCGTTCCTTATAGGAGTGGTTAGTGTATTCCGTAGTTCTAGCCATTGGATTTCATTCAAAAGTTACCAAATGACTCCTCCCACCATACTATGATGATGCCCAAGTTTTGGGCTCGATCGGAAAACAATAGGGGTAAGAAAATGGACAATTCAGGTTCAAAGGCTGTTCGTTCCTTGTAGGAGTGGTTGGTGTATTCCGTAGTTCTAGCGATTGGATTTCACTCAAAACTTACCAAATGACTCCTCCCACCATACTATGATGATGCCCAAGTTTTGGGCTCGATCGGAAATCAATAGGGGTAAGAAATTGGACAATTCAGGTTCAAAGGCTGTTCGTTCCATATAGGAGTGGTTGGTGCATTCCGTAGTTCTAGGGATTGGATTTCACTCAAAACTCACCAAATGACTCCTCCCACCATATTATGATGATGCCCAAGTTTTGGGCTCGATCGGAAATCAATAGGGGTAAGAAATTGGACAATTCAGGTTCAAAGGCAGTTCGTTCCTTATAGGAGTGGTTGGTGTATTTCATAGTTCTAGCGATTGGATTTGACTCCAAACTCTCCAAATAACTCCTCTCACCAGATTGTGATGATGCCCAAGTTTTGGGCTCGATCGGAAATCAATAGCGGTAAGAAATTGGACAATTCAAGTTCAAAGGCAGTTCGTTCCTTATAGGAGTGGTTGGTGTATTCCGTAGTTCTAGCGATTGGATTTCACTCAAAACTCACCAAATGGCTCCTCCCACCATATTATGATTATGGCCATGTTTTGGGCTCGATCGGAAATCAATAGGGGTAAGAAATTGGACAATTCAAGTTCAAAGGCTGTTCGTTCCTTATAGGAGTGGTTATTGTATTCCGTAGTTCTTGCGATTGGATTTCACTCAAAACTTTCCAAATGACTCCTCCCACCATATTATGATGATGCCCAAGTTTTGGGCTCGATCGGACGTCAATAGGGGTAAGAAATTGGACAATTCAAGTTCGAAGGCTGTTCGTTCCTTATAGGAGTGGTTGGTGTATTCCGTAGTTCTAGCGATTGGATTTCACTCAAAACTTACCAAATGACTCCTCCCACCATATTATGATGATGCCCAAGTTTTGTGCTCGATCGGAAATCAATAGGGGTAAGAAATTGGGCAATTCAAGTTCAAAGGCAGTTCGTTCCTTATAGGAGTGGTTGGTGTATTCCGTAGTTCTAGCTATTGGATTTCACTCAAAACCCACCAAATGACTCCTCCCACCATATTATGATGATGGCCAAGTTTTGGGCTGGATCGGAAATGAATTGGGGTGAGAAATTGGACAATTCAGGTTGAAAGGCAGTTCGTTCCTTATAGGAGTGGTTGGTGTATTCCGTAGTTCTAGCGATTGGATTTCACTCAAAACTCACCAAGTGACTCCTCCCACCATATTATGATGATGGCCAAGTTTTGGGCTCGATCGGAAATCAATAGGGGTAAGAAATTGGACAATTCAGGTTCAAAGGCTGTTCGTTCCTTATACGAGTGGTTGGTGTATTCCGTACTTCTGGGGATTGGATTTCACTCAAAACTCACCAAATGACTCCTCCCACCATATTATGATGATGCCCAAGTTTTGGGCTCGATCGGAAATCAATAGGGGTAAGAAATTGGACAATTCAGGTTCAAAGGCAGTTCGTTCGTTATAGGTGTGGTTGGTGTATTCCGTAGTTCTAGCGATTGGATTTCACTCAAAACTCACCAAAGGACTCCTCCCACCATATTATGATGATGCCCAAGTTTTGGGCTATATCGGAAATCCATAGGGGTAAGAAATTGGACAATTCAAGTTCTAAGGCAGTTCGTTCCGAATTAGAGTGGTTGGTGTATTGCATAGTTCTAGCGATTGGATTTCACTCAAAACTCACCAAATGACTCCTCCCACCATGTTATGTTGATGCCTAAGTTGTGGGCTCGATCGGAAATCAATAGGGGTATGAAATTGGACAATTCAGGTTCAAAGGCAGTTCTTTCGTTATAGGTGTGGTTGGTGTATTCCGTAGTTCTAGCGATTGGATTTCACTCCAAACTCACCAAATGACTCCTCCCACCATATTATGATGATGCCCAAGTTTTGGGCTCGATCGGAAATCCATAGGGGTAAGAAATTGGACAATTCAGGTTCAAAGGCAGTTCGTTCGTTATAGGTGTGGTTGGTGTATTCCGTAGTTCTAGCGATTGGATTTCACTCCAAACTCACCAAATGACTCCTCCCACCATATTATGATGATGCCCAAGTTCTGGGCTCGATCGGAAATCAATAGGGGTAAGAAATTGGACAATTCAGGTTCAAAGGCAGTTCGTTCCTTATAGGAGTGGTTGGTGTATTCAGTAGTTCAAGAGATTGGATTTCACTCAAAACTCACCAAATCAATCCTCCCACCATATTATGATGATGCCCAAGTTGTGGGCTCGATCGGAAATCAACATGGGTATGAAATTGGACAATTCAGGTTCAAAGGCAGTTTGTTCCTTATAGGAGTGGTTGGTGTATTCAGTAGTTCAAGCGATTGGATTTCACTCAAAACTCACCAAATGACTCCTCCCACCATGTTATGTTGATGCCCAAGTTGTGGGCTCGATCGGAAATCAATAGGGGTATGAAATTGGACAATTCAGGTTCAAAGGCAGTTCGTTCGTTATAGGTGTGGTTGGTGTATTCCGTAGTTCTAGCGATTGGATTTCACTCAAAACTCACCAAAGGACTCCTCCCACCATATTATGATGATGCCCAAGTTTTGGGCTCGATCGGAAATCAATAGGGGTAAGAAATTGGACAATTCAGGTTCAAAGGCAGTTCATTCCTTATAGGAGTGGTTGGTGTATTCAGTAGTTCAAGCGATTGGATTTCACTCAAAACTCACCAAATCAATCCTCCCACCATATTATGATGATGCCCAAGTTGTGGGCTCGATCGGAAATCAACATTTGTATGAAATTGGACAATTCATGTTCTTTGGAAGTTCGTTCCTTATAGGAGTGCTTGGTGTATTCCGTAGTTCTAGCGATCGGATTTCACTCAAAACCCACCAAATGACTCCTCGCACCATATTATGATGATGCCCAAGTTTTGTGCCCGACCAGAAATCCATAGGGGTAAGAAATTGGACAGTTCAAGTTCGAAGACAGTTCGTTCCGAATTGGAGTGGTTGGTGTATTGCATAGTTCTAGCGATTGGATTTCACTCAAAAGTCAACAAATGACTCCTCCCACCATATTATGATGATGCCCAAGTTTTGGGCTCGATCGGAAATCAATAGGGGTAAGAAATTGGACAATTCAGGTTCAAAGGCATTTCGTTCCTTATAGGAGTGGTTGGTGTATTCCGTAGTTGTAGCGATTGGATTTCACTCAAAACTCACCAAATGACTCCTCCCACCATATTATGATGATGCAAAAGTTTTGGGCTCGATCGGAAATCCATAGGGGTAAGAAATTGGACAATTCAGGTTCAACGACAGATCGTTCCTTATAGGTGTGGTTGGTGTATTCCGTAGTTCTATCGATTGGATTTCACTCAAAATACACCAAATGACTCCTCCCACCAAGTTATGATGATGCCAAAGTTTTGGGACCGATCGGAAGTCAATAGGGGTAAGAAATTGGACAATTCAGGTTCAAAGGCAGTTCGTTCCTTATAGGAGCGGTTGCTGTATTCCGTAGTTCTTGCGATTGGATTTCACTCAAAACTCACCAAATGACTCCTCCCACCATATTATGATGATGCCCAAGTTGTGGGCTCGATCGGAAATCAATAGGGGTAAGAAATTGGACAATTCAGGTTCAAAGGCTGTTCGTTCCTTATAGGAGTGGTTAGTGTATTCCGTAGTTCTAGCGATTGGATTTCACTGAAAACTCACCAAAATGACTCCTCCCACCATATTATGATGATGCCCAAGTTTTGGGCTATATCGGAAATCCATAGGGGTAAGAAATTGGACAATTCAAGTTCTAAGGCAGTTCATTCCGAATTAGAGTGGTTGGTGTATTGCATAGTTCTAGCGATTGGATTTCACTCAAAACTCACCAAATGACTCCTCCCACCATATTATGATGATGCCAAAGTTTTGGGATCGATCGGAAGTCAATTGGGGTAAGAAATTGGACAATTCAGGTTCAAAGGCAGCTCGTTCCATATAGGAGTGGTTGGTGTATTCTGTAGTTCTTGCGATTGGATTTCACTCAAAACTCACCAAATGACTCCTCCCACCATATTATGACGATGCCCAAGTTTTGGGCTCAATCGGAAATCAATAGGGGTAAGAAATTGGATAATTCAGGTTCAAATGCAGTTCGTTCCTTATAGTCGTGGTTGGTGTATTCCGTAGTTCTAGCGATTGGATTTCACTCAAAACACACCAAATGACTCCTCCCACCATATTATGATGATGCCCAAGTTTTGGGCTCGATCGGAAATCAATAGCGGTAAGAAATTGGACAATTCAGGTTCCAAGGCAATTCGTTCCTTAAAATACTGGTCGGTGTCTTCCGTAGTTCTAGCGACTGGATTTCACTCAAAAGTCACCAAATGACTCCTCCCATCATATTATGATGATGGCCAAGTTTTGGGCTCGATCGGAAATCAATAGGGGTAAGAAAATGGACAATTCAGGTTCGAAGGCAGTTCGTTCCGTATAGGAGTGGTTGGTGTATTGCATAGTTCTAGCGACTGGATTTCACTCAAAACTCACCAAATGACTCCTCCCACCATATTATGATGATGCCCAAGTTTTGGGTTCGATCGGAAATCAATAGGGGTAAGAAATTGGAGAATTCAGGTTCAAAGGCATTTCGTTCGTTATAGGAGCGGTTGTTGTATTCCGTAGTTTTAGCGATTGGATTTCACTTAAAACTCACCAAATGACTCCTCACACCATATTATGATGGTGCCCAAGTTTTGGCTCGATCAGATATCCATAGGGGTAAGAAATTGGACAGTTCAGGTTCAAAGGCAGTTCGTTCCATATAGGGGTGGCTAGTGTATTCCGTAGTTCTAGCGATTGGATTTCACTCAAAACTCACCAAATGACTCCTCCCACCATATTATGATGATGCCCAAGTTTTGGGCCCGATCGGAAATCAATAGGAATAAGAAATTGGACAATTCAGGTTCAAAGGCAGTTCGTTCCTTATAGTAGTGGTTGGTGTATTCCGTAGTTCTAGCGATTGGATTTCACTCAAAACTCACCAAATGACTCCTCCCACCATATTATGATGATGCCCAAGTTTTGGGCTCGATCGGAAATCAATAGGGGAAAGAAATTGGACAATTCAAGTTCGAAGGCAGTTCGTTCCAAATTGGAGTGGTTGGTGTATTACATAGTTCTAGCGATTGGATTTCACTCAAAACTCACCAAATCACTCCTCCCACCATATTATGATGATGCCCAAGTTTTGGGCACGATCGGAAGTCCAATGGGGTAAGAAATTGGACAATTCAAGTTCGAAGACAGTTCGTTCCGAATTGGAGTGGTTTATGTATTGCATAGTTCTTGCAATTGGATTTCCCCCAAAACACACCAAACGACTCCTCCCACCATATTATGATGATGCCCAAGTTTTGGGCTCGATCAGAAATCAATCGGGGTAAGAAATTGGACAATTAAGGTTCAAAGGCAGTTCGTTCCTTATAGGAGTGGTTGGTGTATTCTGTAGTTGTAGCGATTGGATTTCACTCAAAACTCACCAAGTGACTCCTCCCACCATATTATGATGATGCCCAAGTTTTGGGCTCGATCGGGAATCAATAGGGGTAAGAAATTGGACAATTCAGGTTCAAAGGCAGTTCGTTCCTTATAGGAGTGGTTGGTGTATTCCGTAGTTCTAGTGATTGGATTTCACTCAAAACTCACCAAATGACTCCTCCGACCATATTATGATGATGCCCAAGTTTTGGGCTCGATCGGAAATCCATAGGTGTAAGAATTTGGACAATTCAAGTTGGAAGGCAGTTCGTTCCGAATTGGAGTGTTTAGTGTATTGCATAGTTCTTGCAATTGGATTTCCCCCAAAACACACCAAACGACTCCTCCCACCATATTATGATGATGCCCAAGTTTTGGGCTCGATCAGAAATCAATCGGGGTAAGAAATTGGACAATTAAGGTTCAAAGGCAGTTCGTTCCTTATAGGAGTGGTTGGTGTATTCTGTAGTTGTAGCGATTGGATTTCACTCAAAACTCACCAAGTGACTCCTCCCACCATATTATGATGATGCCCAAGTTTTGGGCTCGATCGGGAATCAATAGGGGTAAGAAATTGGACAATTCAGGTTCAAAGGCAGTTCGTTCCTTATAGGAGTGGTTGGTGTATTCTGTAGTTGTAGCGATTGGATTTCACTCAAAACTCACCAAATGACTCCTCCCACCATATTATGATGATGCCCAAGTTTTGGGCTCGATCGGAAATCCATAGGGGTAAGAAATTGGACAATTCAGGTTCAAAGGCAGTTCGTTCCTTATAGGAGTGGTTAGTGTATTCCGTAGTTCTAGCTATTGGATTTAACTGAAAAAATACCAAAATGACTCCTCCCACCATATTATGATGATGCCCAAGTTTTGGGCTATATCGGAAATCTATAGGGGTAAGAAATTGGACAATTCAAGTTCTAAGGCAGTTCGTTCCGAATTAGAGTGGTTGGTGTATTGCATAGTTCTAGCGATTGGATTTCACTCAAAACTCACCAAAAGACTCCTCCCACCATAGTATGATGATGTCCAAGTTTTGGGCTCGATCAGAAATCAATTGGGGTAAGAAATTGGACAATTCAGGTTCAAAGGCAGTTCGTTCCTTATAGGAGTGGCTGGTGTATTCCGTAGTTCTAGCGATTGGCTTTCCTTCAAAACTCACCAAATGACTCCTCCCACCATAATGTGATGATGCCCAAGTTTTGGGCTCGATCGGAAGTCAATAGGGGTGAGAAATTGGACAATTCAGGTTCATAGGCAGTTCGTTCCTTATAGCAGTGGCTGGTGTATTCCGTAGTTCTATAGATTGGATTTCAATCAAAACTCACCACATGACTCCTCCCACCATATTATGATGATGCCCAACTTTTGGGCTCGATCAGAAATCAATAGGGGTAAGAAATTGGACAATTCAGGTTCAAAGGCAGTTCGTTCCTTATAGGAGTGGTTAGTGTATTCCGTAGTTCTAGCGATTGGATTTCACTGAAAACTCACCAAAATGACTCCTCCCACCATATTATGATGATGCCCAAGTTTTGGGCTATATCGGAAATCCATAGGGGTAAGAAATTGGACAATTCAAGTTCTAAGGCAGTTCATTCCGAATTAGAGTGGTTGGCGTATTGCATAGTTCTAGCGATTGGATTTCACTCAAAACTCACCAAATGACTCCTCCCACCATAGTATGATGATGTCCAAGTTTTGGGCTCGATCAGAAATCAATTGGGGTAAGAAATTGGACAATTCAGGTTCAAAGGCAGTTCGTTCCTTATAGGAGTGGCTGGTGTATTCCGTAGTTCTAGCGATTGGCTTTCCTTCAAAACTCACCAAATGACTCCTCCCACCATAATGTGATGATGCCCAAGTTTTGGGCTCGATCGGAAATCAATAGGGGTGAGAAATTGGACAATTCAGGTTCATAGGCAGTTCGTTCCTTATAGCAGTGGCTGGTTTATTCCGTAGTTCTATAGATTGGATTTCAATCAAAACTCACCACATGACTCCTCCCACCATATTATGATGATGCCCAACTTTTGGGCTCGATCAGAAATCAATAGGGGTAAGAAATTGGACAATTCAGGTTCAAAGGCAGTTCGTTCCTTATAGGAGTGGCTGGTGTATTCCGTAGTTCTAGCGATTGGATTTCACTCAAAACTCACCAAATGACTCCTCCCACCATATTATGACGATGCCCAAGTTTTAGGTTCGATCGGAAATCAATAGGGTTAAGAGATTGGACAATTCAGGTTCAAAGGCATTTCGTTCCTTATAGGAGAGGTTGGTGTATTCCGTAGTTCTAGCAATTGGATTTCACTTAAAACTCACCAAATGACTCCTCCCACCATATTATGATGATGCCCAAGTTTTGGGCTCGATCGGATATCCATAGGGGTAAGAAATTGGACAATTCAAGTTCGAAGGCAGTTCGTTCCGAATTGGAGTGGTTGGTGTATTGCATAGTTCTAGCAATTGGATTTTACTCAAAACTCACCAAATGACTCCCCCCACCATATTGTGATGATTCCCAAGTTCTGGGCTCGATCGGAAATCCGTAGGGGTAAGAAATTGGACAATTCAAGTTCGAATGCAGTTCTTTCCGAATTGGAGTGGTTGGTGTATTGCATAGTTCTAGCGATTGGCTTTCACTCAAAACTCACCAAATGACTCCTCCCACCATATTATGTTGATGCCCATGTTTTGGGCTCGATCGGAAATCAATTGGGGTAAGAAATTGGACAATTCAGGTTTAAAGGCAGTTCGTTCCATATAGGAGTGGTTGGTGTATTCCGTAGTTCTAGCGATTGGATTTCACTCAAAACTCACCAAATGACTCCTCCCACCATATTATGATGATGCCCAAGTTTTGGGCTCGATCGGAAATCAATTGGGGTAAGAAATTGGACAATTCAGGTTCAAAGGCAGTTCGTTCCTTACAGGAGTGGTTGGTGTATTCCGTAGTTCTCGCGATTGGATTTCACTGCAAACTCACCAAATGACTCCTCCCACCATATTATGATGATGCCCAAGTTTTGGGCTAGATCGGAAATCCATAGGGGTAAGAAATTGGACAATTCAAGTTTGAAGGCAGTTCGTTCCGAATTAGAGTGGTTGGTGTATTACATAGTTCTAGCGATTGGATTTCACTCAAAACTCACCAAATGACTCCTCCCACCATAGTATGATGATGCCCAAGTTTTGGGCTCGATCGGAAATCAATTGGGGTAAGAAATTGGACAATTCAGGTTCATAGGCAGTTCGGTCCTTATAGGAGTGGCTGGTGTATTCTGTAGTTCTATAGATTGGACTTCACTCAAAACTCACCAAATGACTCCTCCCACCATATTATGATGATGCCCAACTTTTGGGGTCGATCGGAAATCAAGAGGGGTAAGAAATTGGACGATTCAGGTTCGAAGGCAGTTCGTTCCTTATAGGAGTGGTTGGTGTATTCCGAAGTTCTAGCGATTGGATTTCACTCAAAACTCACCAAATGACTCCTCCCACCATATTATGATGATGCCCAAGTTTTGGGCTCGATCGGAAATCCATAGGTGTAAGAAATTGGACAATTCAAGTTCATAGGCAGTTCGTTCCGAATTGGAGTGGTTGGTGTATTGTGTAGTTCTAGCGATTGGATTTCACTCAAAACTAACCAAATGAGTCCTCCCACCATATTACGATGATGCCCAAGTTTTGGGGTCGATCAGAAATCAATAGGGGTCAGAAATTGGACAATTCAGGTTCAAAGGCAGTTTGTTCCTTACAGGAGTCGATGGTGTATTCCGTAGTTCTAGGGATTGGATTTCACTCAAAACTCACCAATTGACTCCTCCCACCATATTATGATGATGCCCAAGTTTTGGGCTCGATCGGAAATCAATTGGGGTAAGAAATTGGACAATTCAGGTTCAAAGGCAGTTCGTTCCTTACAGGAGTGGTTGGTGTATTCCGTAGTTCTCGCGATTGGATTTCACTGCAAACTCACCAAATGACTCCTCCCACCATATTATGATGATGCCCAAGTTTTGGGCTAGATCGGAAATCCATAGGGGTAAGAAATTGGACAATTCAAGTTTGAAGGCAGTTCGTTCCGAATTAGAGTGGTTGGTGTATTACATAGTTCTAGCGATTGGATTTCACTCAAAACTCACCAAATGACTCCTCCCACCATAGTATGATGATGCCCAAGTTTTGGGCTCGATCGGAAATCAATTGGGGTAAGAAATTGGACAATTCAGGTTCATAGGCAGTTCGGTCCTTATAGGAGTGGCTGGTGTATTCTGTAGTTCTATAGATTGGACTTCACTCAAAACTCACCAAATGACTCCTCCCACCATATTATGATGATGCCCAACTTTTGGGGTCGATCGGAAATCAAGAGGGGTAAGAAATTGGACGATTCAGGTTCGAAGGCAGTTCGTTCCTTATAGGAGTGGTTGGTGTATTCCGAAGTTCTAGCGATTGGATTTCACTCAAAACTCACCAAATGACTCCTCCCACCATATTATGATGATGCCCAAGTTTTGGGCTCGATCGGAAATCCATAGGTGTAAGAAATTGGACAATTCAAGTTCATAGGCAGTTCGTTCCGAATTGGAGTGGTTGGTGTATTGTGTAGTTCTAGCGATTGGATTTCACTCAAAACTAACCAAATGAGTCCTCCCACCATATTACGATGATGCCCAAGTTTTGGGGTCGATCAGAAATCAATAGGGGTCAGAAATTGGACAATTCAGGTTCAAAGGCAGTTTGTTCCTTACAGGAGTCGATGGTGTATTCCGTAGTTCTAGGGATTGGATTTCTCTCAAAACTCACCAAATGACTCCTCCCACCATATTATGATGATGCCCAACTTTTGGGCTCGATAGGAAATCAATAGGGGTAAGAAATTGGACGATTCAGGTTCAAAGGCAGTTCGTTCCTTATAGGAGTGGTTGGTGTATTCCGTAGTTCTAGCGATTGGATTTCACTCAAAACTCACCAAATGACTCCTTCCACCATATTATGATGATGCCCAAGTTTTGGGCTCGATCGGAAATCAATAGGGGTAAAAAATTGGACAATTTAGTTTCGAAGGCAGTTCGTTCCGTATAGGAGTGTTTGGTGTATTCCGTAGTTCTAGCGATTCGATTTCACTCAAAACTCACTAAATGACTCCTCCCACCATATTATGATGATGCCCAAGTTTTAGGTTCGATCGGAAATCCATAGGGGTAAGAAATTGGACAATTCAGGTTCGAAAGCATTTCGTTCCTTATAGGAGAGGTTGGTGTATTCCGTAGTTCTAGCGATTGGATTTCACTTAAAACTCACCAAATGACTCCTCCCACCATATTATGTTGTTGCCCAAGTTTTGGGCTCGATCGGATATCCATAGGGGTAAGAAATTGGACAATTCAAGTTCGAAGGCAGTTCGTTCCGAATTTGAGTGGTTGGTGTATTGCATAGTTCTAGCGATTGGATTTCAGTCAAAACTCACCAAATCACTCCTCCCACCATATTATGATGATGCCCAAGTTTTGGCTCGATCGGAAATCCATAGGGGTAAGAATTTGGACAATTCAGGTTGAACGGCAATTCGTTCCTTATAGGAGTCGTTGGTGTATTCTGTAGTTCTAGCGATTGCATTTCCCTTAAAACTCACCAAATGACTCCTCCCACCATATTATGATGATGCCCAAGTTTTGGGTTCGTTCGGAAATCAATAGTGGTAAGAAATTGGACAATTCAAGTTCAAAGGCAGTTCGTTCCTTATAGGAGTGGTTGGCGTATTCCGTAGTTCTAGCGATTGGATTTCACTCAAAAGTCACCAAATGACTCCTCCCACCATATTATGATGATGCCCAAGTTTTGGGCTCGATCGGAAATCCATAGGGGTAAGAAATTGGACAATTCAGGTTCAAAGGCAGTTCATTCCTTATAGGAGTGGTTGGTGTATTCCGTAGTTCAAGCGATTGGATTTAACTCAAAACTCACCAAATGACTCCTCCCACCATATTATGATGATGCCCAAGTTTTGGGCTCGACCGGAAATCAGTAGGTGTAAGAAAATGGACAATTCAGGTTCAAAGGCAGTTCGTTCCTTATAGGAGTGGTTGGTGTATTCCGTAGTTCTAGCAATCGAATTTCACTCCACACTCACCAAATGACTCCTCCCACCATATTATGATGATGCCCAAGTTTTGGGCTCTATCGGAAATCCATACGGGTAAGAAATTGGACAATTCAGGTTCAAAGGCAGTACATTCCATATAGGAGTGATGGTGTATTCCATAGTTCTAGCGATTGGATTTCACTCAAAAGTCACCAAATGACTCCTCCCACTATATTATGATGATGCCCAAGTTTTGGGCTCGATCGGAAATCAAAAGGGGTAAGAAATTGGACAATTCAAGTTCAAAGGCTGTTCGTTCCTTATAGGAGTGGTTGGTGTATTCCATAGTTCTAGCGATTGGATTTCATTAAAAACTCACCAAATGACTCCTCCCACCATATTATGATGATGCCCAGGTTTTGGGCTCGATCGGAAATCAATAGGGGTCAGAAATTAGACAATTCAGGTTCAAAGGCAGTTCGTTCCTTATAGGAGTGGTTGGTGTATTCCGTAGTTCTAGCGAATGGATTTCACTCAAAACTCACCAAATGACTCCTCCCACCATATTATGATGATGCCCAAGTTTTGGGCTCGATCGGAAATCAATAGGGGTAAGAATTTGGACAATTCAGGTTCAAAGGCAGTTCGTTCCTTATAGGAGTGGTTGGTGTATTCCGTTGTTCTAGCGAATGTATTTCACTCAAAACTCACCAAATGACTCCTCCCACCATATTATGATGATGCCCAAGTTTTGGGCTCGATCGGAAATCAATAGGGGTAAGAATTTGGACAATTCAGGTTCAAAGGCAATTCGTTCCTTATAGGAGTGGTTGGTGTATTCCGTAGTTCTAGCGATCGGATTTCACTCAAAACTCACCAAGTGACTCCTCCCACCATATTATGATGATGCCCAAGTTTTGGGCTCGATCGGAATTCCATAGGGGTAAGAAATTGGACAATTAAAGTTCGAAGACAGTTCGTTCCGAATTGGAGTGGTTGGTGTATTGCTTAGTTCTAGCGATTCGATTTCACTCAAAACTCACCAAATGACTCCTCCCACAATATTATGATAATGCCCAAGTTTTGGGCTCGATCGGAAATCAATAGGGGTAAGAAATTGGACAATTCAAGTTCGAAGGATGTTCGTTCCTTATAGGAGTGGTTGGTGTATTCCGTAGTTCTAGCGAATGGATTTCAATCAAAACTTACCAAATGACTCCTCCCACCATATTATGATGATGCCCTTGTTTTGGGCTCGATCGGAAATCAATAGGGGTAAGAAATTGGACAATTCAAGTCCAAAGGCAGTTCGTTCCTTATAGGAGTGGTTGATGTATTCCGTAGTTCTAGCGATTGGATTTCACTCAAAACTCACCAACTGACTCCTCCCACCATATTATGATAATGCCCAAGTTTTGGGCTCGATCGGAAATCAGTAGGGGTAAGATATTGGACAATTCAGGTTAAAAGGCAGTTCGTTCCTTATAGGAGTGGTTGGTGTATTCCGTAGTTCTAGCGATTGGATTTCACTCTAAACTCACCAAATGACTCCTCCCACCGTATTATGATGATGAACAAGTTTTGGGCTCGATCGGTTATCCATAGGGGTAAGAAATTGGACAATTTAAGTTCGAAGGCAGTTCGTTCCAAATTGGAGTGGTTGGTGTATTGCATAGTTCTAGCGATTGGATTTCACTCAAAACTCACCAAATAACTCCTCCCACCATATTATGATGATGCCCAAGTTTTGGGCTCGATCGGAAATCAATAGGGGTAAGAAATTGGACAATTCAGGTTCAAAGGCAGTTCGTTCCTTATAGGAGTGGTTGGTGTATTCCGTAGTTCTAGCGATTGGATTTCACTCAAAACTAACCAAATGACTCCTCCCACCATATTATGATGATGCCCAACTTTTGGGCTCTATCGGAAATCAATAGGGGAAAGAAATTGGACAATTCAGGTTCAAAGGCTGTTCGTTCCTTATAGGTTTGGTTGGTGCATTCCGTAGTTCTAGCGATTGGATTTCACTCAAAACTCACCAAATGACTCCTCCGACCATATTATGATGATGCCCAAGTTTTGGGATCGATCGGAAATCAATAGGGGTAAGAAATTGGACAATTCAGGTTCAAAGGCTGTTCGTTCCTTATAGGAGTGGTTGGTGTATTCCGTAGTTCTAGTGATTGGATTTCACTCAAAACTCACCAAATGACTCCTCCCACCATATTATGTTGATGCCCAACTTTTGGGCCTGATCGGAAATCAATGGGGGTAAGAAATTGGACAATTCAGGTTCAAAGGCAGTTCGTTCCTTATAGGAGTGGTTGGTGTATTCCGTAGTTCTAGCGATTGGATTTCACTCAAAACTCACCAAAGGACTCCTCCCACCATATTATGATGATGCCCAAGTTTTGGGCTCGATCGGAAATCAATGGGGGTAAGAAATTGGACAATTCAGGTTCAAAGGCACTTCGTTCGTTATAGGTGTGGTTGGTGTATTCTGTAGTTGTAGCGATTGGATTTCACTCAATACTCAACAAATGACTCCTTCCACCATATTATGATGATGCCAATGTTTTGGGCTCGATCGGAAATCCAAAGGGGTAAGAAATTGGACAATTCAAGTTCGAAGGCAGTTCGTTCCGAATTGGAGTGGTTGGTGTATTGCATAGTTCTAGCGATTGGATTTCACTCAAAACTCACCAAATGACTCCTGCCACCATGTTATGATGATGCCCAAGTTGTGGGCTCGATCGGAAATCAATAGGGGTATGAAATTGGACAATTCAGCTTCAAAGGCCGTTCGTTCCTTATAGGTGTGGTTGATGTATTCCGTAGTTGTAGCGATTGGATTTCACTCAAAACTCACCGAATGACTCCTCCCACCATATTATGATGATGTCAAAGTTTTGGGCTCGATCGGAAATCCATAGGGGTAAGAAACAGGACAATTCAAGTTCGAAGGCAGTTCGTTCCGAATTGGAGAGGTTGGTGTATTGCATAGTTCTAGCGATTGGATTTCACTCAAAACTCACCAAATTACTCCTCCCACCATATTATGATGATGCCCGAGTTGTGGGCTCGATCGGAGATCAATAGGGATACGAAATTGGACAATTCAGGTTCAAAGGCAGTTCGTTCCTTATAGGAGTGGTTGGTGTATTCCATTGTTCTAGCGATTGGATTTCACTCAAAACTCACAAAATGAATCCTCCCACCATATTATGATGATGCCCAAGTTTTGGGCTCGATCGGAAATCAATAGGGGTAAGAAATTGGACAATTCATGTTCAAAGGCATTTCGTTTCTTATAGGAGTGGTTGGTGTATTCCGTAGTTCTAGCGATCGGATTTCACTCAAAACTCACCAAATGACTCCTCCCACAATATTATGATGATACCCAAGTTTTGGGCTCGATCGGAAATCAATAGGGGTAAGAAATTGGACAATTCAAGTTCAAAGGCTATTCATTCCTTATAGGAGTGGTTGTTTTATTCCGTAGTTCTAGCGATTGGATTTCACTCAAAACTCACCAAATGACTCCTCCCACCATATTAATGTGATGCCAAAGTTTTGGGGTCGATCGGAAATCCATAGGGGTAAGAAATTGGACAATTCAAATTCGAAGGCAGTTCGTTCCGAATTGGAGTGGTTGGTGTATTGCATAGTTCCAGCGATTGGATTTCACTCAATACCCACCAAATGACTCCTCCCACAATATTATGATGATGCCCAAGTTTTGGGCTTGATCGGAAATCCATAGGGGTAAGAAATTGAACAATTCAAGTTCGTAGGCAGTTCGTTCCAAATTGGAGTGGTTAGTGTATTGCATAGTTCTAGCGATTGGATTTCACTCAAAACTCACCAAATGACTCCTCCCACCATATTATGTTGATGCCCAAGTTGGACAATTCAGGTTCAAAGGAAGTTCGTTCCTTATAGGAGTGGTTGGTGTATTCCGTAGTTCTAGCGATCGGACTTCACTCAAAACTCACCAAATGACTCCTCCCACAATATTATGATGATGCCCAAGTTTTGGGCTCGATCTGAAATCCATAGGGGTAAGAAATTGGACAATTCAAGTTCGAAGACAGTTCGTTCCTTATAGGAGTGGCTGGTGTATTCCGTAGTTCTAGCGATTGGATTTCACTCAAAACCCACCAAATGACTACTCCCACCATATTATGATAATGCCCAAGTTTTGGGCTCGATTGGAAATCCATAGGGGTATGAAATTGGACAATTCAAGTTCGTAGGCAGTTCGTTCCGAATTAGAGTGGTTGGTGTATTCCGTAGTTCTAGCGATCGGATTTCACTCAAAACTCACCAAATGACTCCTCCCACAATATTATGATGATGCCCAAGTTTTGGGCTCGATCGGAAATCAATAGGGGTAAGAAATTGGACAATTTAGGTTCAAAGGCAGTTCGTTCCTTATAGAAGTGCTTGGTGTATTCCATAGTTCTAGCGATTGAATTTCACTCAAAACTCACCAAATGACTCCTCCCACCGTATTATGATGATGCCAAAGTTTTGGGCTCGATCGGAAATCCATAGGGGTAATAAATTGGACAATTCAAGTTTGAAGGCAGTTCGTTCCTTATAGGAGTGGCTGGTGTATTCCGTAGTTCTAGCGATTGGATTTCACTCAAAACCCACCAAATGACTACTCCCACCATATTATGATAATGCCCAAGTTTTGGGCTCGATCGGAAATCCATAGGGGTAAGAAATTGAACAATTCAAGTTCGTAGGCAGTTCGTTCCAAATTGGAGTGGTTAGTGTATTGCATAGTTCTAGCGATTGGATTTCAGTCAAAACTCACCAAATGACTCCTCCAACCATATTATGTTGATGCCCAAGTTTTGGGCTCGATCGGAAATCCATAGGGGTATGAAATTAGACAATTCAGGTTCAAAGGCAGTTCGTTCCTTATAGGAGTGGTTGGTGTATTCCGTGGTTCTAGGGATTGGATTTCACTCAAAACTCACCGATTGACTCCTCCCACCATATTATGATGATGCCCAAGTTTTGGGCTCGATCGGAAATCAATAGGGGTAAGAAATTGGACAATTTAGGTTCAAAGGCAGTTCGTTCCTTATAGAAGTGGTTGGTGTATTCCATAGTTCTAGCGATTGGATTTCACTCAAAACACACCAAATGACTCCTCCCACCGTATTATGATGATGCCAAAGTTTTGGGCTCGATCGGAAATCCATAGGGGTAATAAATTGGACAATTCAAGTTTGAAGGCAGTTCGTTCCGAATTGCAGTGGTTGGTGTATTGCATAGTTCTAGCGATTGGATTTCACTCAAAACTCACCAAATGACTCCTCCCATCATGTTATGATGATTCCCGAGTTTTGGGCTCGATCGGAAATCCATAGGGGTAAGAAATTGGACAATTCAAGTTCGAACGCAGTTCGTTCCGAATTGGAGTGGTTGGTGTATTGCATAGTTCTAGCGATTGGATTTCACTCAAAACTCACCAAATGACTCCTCCCACCATATTATGATGATGCCCAATTTTGGGCTCGATCGGAATCAATAGGGGTAAGAAATTGGACAACTCAAGTTCAAAGGCAGTTCGTTTCTTATAGGTGTGGTTGGTGTATTCCGTAGTTCTAGCGATCGAATTTCACTCCAAACTCACCAAATGAATCCTCCCACCATATTATGATGATGCCCAAGTTTTGGGATCAATCAGAAATCAATAGAGGTAACAAATTGGACAATTCAGGTTCAAAGGCAATTCGTTCATTATAGGAGTGGGTGGTGTATTCTGTAGTTCTAGCTATTGGATTTCACTCAAAACTCACCAAATGACTCCTCCCACCATATTATGATGATGTGCAAGTTTTGGTTACGATCGGAAATCAATGGGGGTAAGAAATTGGACAATTCAGTTTCAAAGGCAGTTCGTTCCTTATAGGAGTGGTTTGTGTATTCTGTAGTTCTAGCGAATGGATTTCACTCAAAACTCACCAAAGGACTCCTCCCACCATATTATGATGATGCCCAAGTTTTGGGCTCGATCGGAAATCAATAGGGGCAAGAAATTGGACAATTCAGGTTCGAAGGCAGTTCGTTCCTTATAGGAGTGGTTGGTGTATTCCGTAGTTCTAGCGATTGGATTTCACTCAACACTCACCAAATGACTCCTCCCACCATATTATGATGATGCCCAAGTTTTGGGCTCGATCGGAAATCAATAGGGGTAAGAAATTGGACAATTCAGGTTCTAAGGCAGTTCGTTCCTTATAGGAGTGGTTGGTGTATTCCGTAGTTCTAGCGATTGGATTTCACTCAACACTCACCAAATGACTCCTCCCACCATATTATGATGATGCCCAAGTTTTGGGCTCGAACGGAAGTCAATAGGGGTAAGAAATTGGACAATTCAGGTTCAAAGGCAGTTCGTTCCTTATAGGAGTGGTTGGTGTATTCTGTAGTTCTAGCGATTGGATTTCACTGAAAACTTACCAAATGACTCCTCCCACCATATTATGATGATGCCAAAGTTTTGGGCTCGATCGGAAATCCATAGGGGTAAGAAATTGGACAATTCAAGTTCGAAGGCAGTTCGTTCCGAATTGGAGTGGTTGGTGTACTGCATAGTTCTAGATATTGGATTTCACTCAAAACTCACCAAATGACTCCTCCCACCATATTATGATGATGCCAAATTTTTGAGCTCGATCGGAAATCCATAGGGGTAAGAAATTGGACAATTCATGTTCGAAGGCAGTTCGTTCCGAATTGGAGTGGTTGGTGTACTGCATAGTTCTGCAGATTGGATTTCACTCAAAACTCACCAAATGACTCTTCCCACCATATTATGATGATGCCCAAGTTTTGGGCTCGATCGGAAATCCATAGGGGTAAGAAATTGGACAATTCAAGTTCGTAGACAGTTCGTTCCGAATTGGAGTGGTTGGTGTATTGCATAGTTCTAGCGATTGGATTTCACTCAAAACTCACCAAATGACTCCTCCCACCATATTACGATGATGCCCAAGTTTTGGGCTCGATCGGAAATCAATAGGGGTAAGAAATTGGACAATTCAGGTTCAAAGGCAGTTTGTTCCGAATTGGAGTGGTTGGTGTATTGCATAGTTCTAGCGATTGGATTTCACTCAAAACTCACAAAATGACTCCTCCCACCATTTTATCATGATGCCCAAGTTGTGGGCTCAATCGGAAATCAATTGAGGTATGAAATTGGAAAATTCAGGTTCAAAGGCAGTTCGTTCCTTATAGGAGGGGTTGGTGTATTCCGTAGTACTAGCGATCGGATTTCACTCAAAACTCACCAAACAACTCCTCCCACCATATTATGATGATGCCCAAGTTTTGGGCTCGATTGGAAATCCATAGGGGTAAGAAATTGGACAATTCAAGTTCGAAGACAATTCGTTCCGAATTGGAGTGGTTGGTATATTGCACAGTTCTAGCGATTGGATTTCACTCAAAACTCACCAAATGACTCCTCCCACCATATTATGATGATGCCCACGTTTTGGGCTCGATCGGAAATCAATAGAGGTAAGAAATTAGACAATTCAGGTTCGAGGGCAGTTCGTTCCTTATTGGAGTGGTTGGTGTATTCCGTAGTTCTAGCGATTGGATTTCACTCAAAACTCACCAAATGACTCCTCCCACCATATTATGATGATGCCCAAGTTTTGGGCTCGATCGGAAATCAATAGGGGTAAGAAATTGGACAATTCAGGTTCAAAGGCAGTTCGTTCCTTATAGGAGGGGCCGGTGTATTCCGTAGTTCTAGCGATTGGATTTCACTCAAAACTCACCAAAGGACTCCTCCCACCATATTATGATGATGCCCAAGTTTTGGGCTCGATCGGAAATCAATGGGGGTAAGAAATTGGACAATTCAGGTTCAAAGGCAGTTCGTTCCTCATAGGAGTGGTTGGTGTATTTCGTAGTTCTAGCGATCGGATTTCTCTCAAAACTCACCAAATGACTCCTCCCACCATATTATGATGATGCCAAAGTTTTGGGTTTGATCGGAAATCCATAGGGGTAAGAAATTGGACAATTCAATTTCGAAGGCAGTTCGTTCCGAATTGGAGTGGTTGGTGTACAGCATAGTTCTAGAGTTTGGATTTCACTCAAAACTCACCAAATGACTCCTCCCACCATATTATGATGATGCCAAATTTTTGGGCTCGATCGGAAATCCATAGGGGTAAGAAATTGGACAATTCATGTTCGAAGGCAGTTCGTTCAGAATTGGAGTGGTTGGTGTACTTCATAGTTCTAGAGATTGGATTTCACTCAAAACTCACCAAATGACTCCTCCGACCATATTATGATGATACCCAAGTTTTGGGCTCGATCGGAAATCCATAGGGGTAAGAAATTGGACAATTCAAGTTCGAAGGCAGTTCGTTCCGAATTGGAGTGGTTGGTGTACTACATAGTTCTAGAGATTGGATTTCACTCAAAACTCACCAAATGACTCCTCCCACCATATTATGATGATGCCCAAGTTGTGGGCTCGATCGGAAATCAATAGGGGTATGAAATTGGACAATTCAGGTTCAAAGGCAGTTCGTTTCTCATAGGAGTGGTTGGTGTATTATGTAGTTCTAGCGATTGGATTTCACTCAAAACTCACCAAATGACTCCTCCCACCATATTATGATGATGCCCAAGTTTTGGGCTCGATTGGAAATCCATAGGGGTAAGAAATTGGACAATTCATGTTCGAAGACAGTTCGTTCCGAATTGGAGTGGTTGGTATATTGCATAGTTCTAGCGATTGGATTTCACTCAAAACTCACCAAATGACTCCTCCCACCATATTATGATGATGCCCACGTTTTGGGCTCGATCGGAAATCAATAGGGGTAAGAAATTAGACAATTCAGGTTCGAGGGCAGTTCGTTCCTTATTGGAGTGGTTGGTGTATTCCGTAGTTCTAGCAATTGGATTTCACTCAAAACTCACCAAATGACTCCTCCCACCATATTATGACGATGCCCAAGTTTTGGGCTCGATCGGAAATCAATAGGGGTAAGAAATTGGACAATTCAGTTTCAAAGGCAGTTCGTTCCTTATAGGAGTGGTTGGTGTATTCCGTAGTTCTAGTGATTGGATTTCACTCAAAACTCACCAAATGACTCCTCCCACCATATTATGATGATGCCCAAGTTTTGGGCTCGATCGGAAATCAATAGGGGTAAGAAATTGGACAATTCAGGTTCAGAGGCAGTTCGTTCCTTATAGGAGTGGTTGGTGTATTCTGCAGTTCTAGCAATTGGATTTCACTCAAAACTTACCAAATGACTCCTCCCACCATATTATGATGATGCCAAAGTTTTGGGCTCGATCGGAAATCCATAGGGGTAAGAAATTGGACAATTCATGTTCGAAGGCAGTTCGTTCAGAATTGGAGTGGTTGGTGTCCTGCATAGTTCTAGAGATTGGATTTCAATCAAAACTGACCAAATGACTCCTCCCACCATATTATGGTGATGCCCAAGTTTTGGGCTCGATCGGAAATCAATAGGGGTAAGAAATTGGACAATTCAGGTTCAAAGGCAGTTCGTTCCTTATAGGAGTGGTTGGTGTATTCCGTAGTTCTAGCGATTGGATTTCACTCAAAACTCACCAAATGACTCCTCCCACCATATTATGATGATGCCAAAGTTTTGGGCTCGATCGGAAATCCATAGGGGTAAGAAATTGGACAATTCATGTTCGAAGGCAGTTCGTTCAGAATTGGAGTGGTTGGTGTCCTGCATAGTTCTAGAGATTGGATTTCAATCAAAACTGACCAAATGACTCCTCCCACCATATTATGGTGATGCCCAAGTTTTGGGCTCGATCGGAAATCAATAGGGGTAAGAAATTGGACAATTCAGGTTCAAAGGCAGTTCGTTCCTTATAGGAGTGGTTGGTGTATTCCGTAGTTCTAGCGATTGGATTTCACTCAAAACTCACCAAATGACTCCTCCCACCATATTATGATGATGCCCAAGTTTTGAGCTCGATCGGAAATCAATGGGGGTAAGAAATTGGACAATTCAGGTTCAAAGGCAGTTCGTTCCTTATAGGAGTGGTTGGTGTATTCCGTAGTTCTAGCGATTGGATTTCTCTCAAAACTCACCAAATGACTCCTCCCACCATATTATGATGATGCCCAAGTTTTGGGCTCGAACGGAAGTCAATAGGGGTAAGAAATTCGACAATTCAGGTTCAAAGGCTGTTCGTTCCTTATAGGAGTGGTTGGTGTATTCTGTAGTTCTAGCGATTGGATTTCACTCAAAACTCACCAAATGACTCCTCCCACGATATTATAATGATGCCAAAGTTTTGGGCTCGATCGGAAATCCATAGGGGTAAGAAATTGGACAATTCAAGTTCGAAGGTAGTTCGTTCCGAATTGGAGTGGTTGGTGTATTGCATAGTTCTAGCGGTTGGATTTCACTCAAAACTCACCAAATGACTCCTCCCACCATATTATGATGATGCGCAAGTTTTGGGCTCGATCGGAAATCAATAGGGATAAGAAATTGGACAATTCAGGTTCAAAGGCAGTTTGTTCCATATAGGAGTGGTTGGTGTATTCCGTAGTTCTAGCAATTTGATTTCACTCAAAACTTACCAAATGACTCCTCCCACCATATTATGATGATGCCAGAGTTTTAGGCTCGATCCGAAGTCCATAGGGGTAAGAAATTGGACAATTCAGGTTCAAAGGCAGTTCGTTCCTTATAGGAGTGGTTGTAGCGACTGGATTTCACTCAAAACCCACCAAATGACTCCTCCCACCATATTATGATGAGGCCCAAGTTTTGGGCTCGATCGGAAATCAATAGGGGTAAGAAATTGGACAATTCAGGTTCAAAGGCAGTTCGTTCCTTATAGGAGTGGTTGTAGCGATTGGATTTCACTCAAAACCCACCAAATGACTCCTCCCACCATATTATGATGAGGCCCAAGTTTTGGGCTCGATCGGAAATCAAAAGGGGTAAGAAATTGGACACTTTAGGTTTAAAGGCAGTTCGTTCCTCATAGGAGTGGTTGGTGTATTCCGTAGTTCTAGCGATCGGATTTCACTCAAAACTCACCAAATGACTCCTCCCACCATATTATGATGATGCCCAAGTTTTGGGCTCGATCGGAAATCCATAGGGGTAAGAAATTGGACAATTCAAGTTCGAAGACAGTTCGTTCCGAATTGGAGTGGTTGGTGTATTGCATAGTTCTAGCGATTGGATTTCGCTCAAAACTCACCAAATGACTCCTCCCACCATATTATGATGATGCCCAAGTTTTGGGCTCGATCGGAAATCAATAGGGGTAAGAAATTGGACAATTCAAGTTCGAAGACAGTTCGTTCCGAATTGGAGTGGTTGGTGTATTGCATAGTTCTAGCGATGGGATTTCGCTCAAAACTCACCAAATGACTCCTCCCACCATATTATGATGATGCCCAAGTTTTGGGCTCGATCGGAAATCCATAGGGGTAAGAAATTGGACAATTCAAGTTCGAAGGTAGTTCGTTCCGAATTGGAGTGGTTGGTGTATTGCATAGTTCTAGCGGTTGGATTTCACTCAAAACTCACCAAATGACTCCTCCCACCATATTATGATGATGCGCAAGTTTTGGGCTCGATCGGAAATCAATAGGGATAAGAAATTGGACAATTCAGGTTCAAAGGCAGTTTGTTCCATATAGGAGTGGTTGGTGTATTCCGTAGTTCTAGCAATTTGATTTCACTCAAAACTTACCAAATGACTCCTCCCACCATATTATGATGATGCCAGAGTTTTAGGCTCGATCCGAAGTCCATAGGGGTAAGAAATTGGACAATTCAGGTTCAAAGGCAGTTCGTTCCTTATAGGAGTGGTTGTAGCGACTGGATTTCACTCAAAACCCACCAAATGACTCCTCCCACCATATTATGATGAGGCCCAAGTTTTGGGCTCGATCGGAAATCAATAGGGGTAAGAAATTGGACAATTCAGGTTCAAAGGCAGTTCGTTCCTTATAGGAGTGGTTGTAGCGATTGGATTTCACTCAAAACCCACCAAATGACTCCTCCCACCATATTATGATGAGGCCCAAGTTTTGGGCTCGATCGGAAATCAAAAGGGGTAAGAAATTGGACACTTTAGGTTTAAAGGCAGTTCGTTACTTATAGGAGTGGTTGGTGTATTCCGTAGTTCTAGCGATCGGATTTCACTCAAAACTCACCAAATGACTCCTCCCACCATATTATGATGATGCCCAAGTTTTGGGGTCGATTGGAAATCCATAGGGGTAAGAAATTGGACAATTCAAATTCGAAGACAGTTCGTTCCGAATTGGAGTGGTCGGTGTATTGCATAGTTCTAGCGATTCGATTTCACTCAAAACTCACCAAATGACTCCTCCCACCATATTATGATGATGCCAAAGTTTTGGGCTCAATCGGAAATTGTTGCGTCGATTCAGCTGCACCAAAATGGATTCAGCTGCATCCTCAACTTGTGATACTCGCAAGTGCACGAGCCGTTTGGTAGTATAGCATATGTAAGTGCGAGGTCGATCCCACGAGGATTGGTGATTGAATGATTCAATTCATTTCTCCTACACAAAACAGAAATGAAAAAGAAAATAAATAAAACAAGAAAAAGGAAATAACTCAAGCAAATAAGTTCCCAAGTTCAATTAGATTAACGGATTGATTCTAGCTAAAGTATGATTAAGCCATGGTGTTTGGTCATAACCTTGTGTTCCTAATTCCCTAATTTGATCATTTGTTGTCTAACCTAAAATTAAGCATTATGAACCCATTAAGCATAGAAGAACAATTTAAACAACCAAGCATGTATCTAATCCCTGTTGTCGAATGTCCATACATACTCTTCCTATTCATAGTTCAATTCGAATTAAAGCATGGTGTATACTCTTAATTCAAACCAAGATAGCTAACATGCAAGCCTAAATGGTGATCAATCATTCAAACTAGCCTATTAACTTATAAGCATAATGAATAAGAACAAAAACCATAATTAAAACTTGGAAACTAATTAAACTTGAATACTTAAGAAAGAATGTACATGACAAATAAAATTAAACTAAAACTTGAAGGAAAATTTAGCAAAATCATATTGCTACAACAATTGACAACTTGAAAGAGAAACTAAGAGAATTTGAGGGAGAGAAGGGAAGGGAGCTCTAGAGAAGTGTTTGAGAGCTCCCCCCCTTGGGGTGTGATTTGAAGCTTGAAGGCTTCTCTATTTATAGGGCTAAGAGGGAGGAACATCATGATGGATTCCCACACCATCCTTCATCTTTTGCTGCTGCACAAGCTTTCATCACATGGGTTCAAAGGTGATCAGTTTTGCTGCCAACCCATGTGATTGCCTTTGGTTGCTGGAAAAACGAGTTTTCTGAACCAGGCTTAGTGTAGGACGGCCAGAGGTTTCAAAACTTATCCAATGGGGCTCAAATTTGGATATGTTATACTAGACATCCATTGGAACAACTTCTATGAAGAAAGTATTCCCATCGGAGCAGTAGAAGTGCGCGTTTTGGACCTTGAAAGTTGGCTGCCGAACAGAGACTGGAATTGACTTCATTTCATTTCTTTTCTTTCTTTTTGCTTTACATGCATGCACATGCTTTCTTTAACAGCTCAGAACCTGATCTCCAGCTCCAAAGTGATCTGCCAATTCAATTCCCATGTTCAAAGGCTGAAGCAAAGATGCCTCTCATCATTTCTTCATTCTTCTCTCTCTCCTTTCTCTTTGCTTCACATGCACATGCTTTCTTTAATAGCTCCAGCATGTACCAACTTGCTCCTTCAGAAATTCATAGCTGGAAAGCCTCCCAACTTCACTCATTATGTTGGGTACAAAGTCAGTTGCAGCTGGGGTGAGGCACATGGCTAAAAGGAGGAGACAAGGCTCCAAGCTGGCAGCTGCAAATCCTGCTGAGCAAGGTTGGGTGTTGGACGGGCTGAGCTCTCCACAAATGTCCAATTGGGCTGAATTTTGGATATGTTGTAGTAGACACCCATTGGAACAAGTTTCATGAAGATCTTCACCTCATTCGAGCCCCATAGCATGCTGATCCAAGGCCAAGAAGTTGACCTACGAAATTGGGCTGGAAAGGGGTTGTAGCCAAAATGTGTTTGTCTTTAAGCTCATATTCCTCATATGCCAATCAGCCCATAACATGCATGGATTGCATCAAATGTTATCTCTTGCTATCTTAACCTACAAAACACACAAACAGAGGTAAGTGACTCAAAAATAAAGAGAAACTAAGAAAAATCACTAAGTAAAGAAGGCATGCAAGTGTATGAAATTATGGACTTAACAAAACAGAAAATAAATTAAAAGCACAAGTTTAACTCAATAACATAACCAAATCATAAGCTAGAAGGGTACAAAATGATATACAATTATGAACCGATCAGAAATCAATAGGGGTAAGAAATTGGACAATTCAGGTTCAAAGGCAGTTCGTTCCTTATAAGAGTGGCTGGTGTATTCCGTAGTTCAAGCGATTCGATTTCACTCAAAACTCACCAAATGACTCCTCCCACCATATTATGATGATGCCCAAGTTGTGTGCTCTATCGGAAATCAATAGGGGAATGAAATTGGACAATTCAGAATCAAAGGCAGTTCATTCCTTATAGGAGTGGTTGGTGTATTCCGTAGTTCTAGCAATTGGATTTCACTCAAAACTCACCAAATGAATACTCCCACCATATTATGATGATGCCCAAGTTTTGGGCTCGATCGGAAATCAATAGGGGTAAGAAATTGGACAATTCAGGTTCAAAGGCAGTTCGTTCCTTATAAGAGTGGCTGGTGTATTCCGTAGTTCTAGCGATTAGATTTCACTAAAAACTCGCCAAATGACTCCTCCCACCATATTATGATGATGCCCAAGTTTTGGGCTCGATCGGAAATCCATAGGGGTAAGAAATTGGATAATTCAAGTTCGAAGACAGTTCGTTCCGAATTGGAGTGGTTGGTGTATTGCAAAGTCCAAGCAATCGGATTTCACTCAAGACTCACCAAATGACTCCTCCCACCATATCATGATGATGCCCAACTTGTGGGTTCGATCGGAAATCAATAGGGGTATGAAATTGGACAATTCAGGTTCAAAGGCAGTTCGTTCCTTATAGGAGTGGTTGGTGTATTCGGTAGTTCTAGCGATTGGATTTCACTCAAAACTCACCAAGTGAATCCTCCCACCATATTATGATTATTCCCAAGTTTTGGGCTCGATCAGAAATCCATAGGGGTAAGAAATTGGACAATTCAAGTTCGAAGACAGTTCGTTCCGAATTGGAGTGGTTGGTGTATTGCATAGTTCTAGCGATTCGATTTCACTCAAAACTCACCAAATGACTCCTCCCACCATATTATGAAGATGCCCAAGTTTTGGGCTCGATCGAAAATCAATAGGGGTAAGAAATTGGACAATTCAGGTTCAAGGGCAGTTCATTCCTTATAGGAGTGGTTGTAGCGATTGGATTTCACTCAAAACCCACCAAATGACTCCTCCCACCATATTATGATGATGCCCAAGTTTTGGGCTCGATCGGAAATCAAGAGGGGTAAGAAATTGGACAATTCATGTCCAAAGGCAGTTCGTTCCTTACAGGAGTGGTTGGTGTATTCCGTAGTTCTAGCGATTGCATTTCACTCAAAACTCACCAAATGACTCCTCCCACCATATTATGATGATGCCCAAGTTTTGGGCTCGATCGGAAATCCATAGGGGTAAGAAATTGGACAATTCAAGTTCGAAGAAAGTTCGTTCCGAATTGGAGTGGTTCGTGTATTCCGTAGTTCTAGCGATTGGATATCACTCAAAACACACCAAAAGAGTCCTCCCACCATATTATGATGAGACCCAAGTTTTGGGCTCGATCGGAAATGAATAGGGGTAAGAAATTGGACAATTCAGGTTCAAAGGCTGTTCGTTCCGAATTGGAGTGGTTTGTGTATTCCGTAGTTCTAGCGATTGGATTTCACTCAAAACTCACCAAATGATTCCTCCCACCATATTATGATGTTGCCCACGTTTTGGGCTCGATAGGAAATCAAAAGGGGTAAGAAATTGGACAATTCAGGTTCAAAGGAAGTTCATTCCTTATAGGAGTGGTTGTTGTATTCCGTAGTTCAAGCGATCGGATTTCATTCAAAACTCACCAAATGACTCCTCCCACCATATTATGATGATGCCCAAGTTTTGGGCTCGATCAGAAATCCATAGGGGTAAGAAATTGGACAATTCAGGTTCAAAGGCAGTTCGTTCCTTATAGGAGTGGTTGGTGCATTCCGTAGTTCTAGCGATTGGATTTCACTCAAAACTCACCAAATGACTCCTCCCACCATATTATGATGATGCCCAAGTTTTGGGCTCGATTGGAAATCAATAGGGGTAAGAAATTGGACAATTTAGGTTAAAAGGCAGTTCGTTCCTTATAGGAGTGGTTGGTGTATTCCGTAGTTCTAGCGATTGGATATCACTCAAAACACACCAAAAGACTCCTCCCACCATATTATGATGAGGCCCAAGTTTTGGGCTTGATCGGAAATGAATAGGGGTAAGAAATTGGACAATTCAGGTTCAAAGGCAGTTCGTTCCTTAGAGGAGTGGTTGGTGTATTCCGTAGTTCTAGCGATTAGATTTCACTCAAAACTCACCAAATGACTCCTCCCACCATATTATGATGATGCCCAAGTTTTGGGCTCGATCGGAAATCCATAGGGGTAAGAAATTGGACAATTCAAGTTCGAAGAAAGTTCGTTCCGAATTGGAGTGGTTCGTGTATTGCATTGTTCTAGCGATTCGATTTCCCTGAAAACTCACCAAATGACTCCTCCCACCATATTATGATGATGCCCAAGTTTTGGGCTCGATCGGAAATCAAGAGGGGTAAGAAATTGGACAATTCATGTCCAAAGGCAGTTCGTTCCGTACAGGAGTGGTTGGTGTATTCCGTAGTTCTAGCGATTGCATTTCACTCAAAACTCACCAAACGACTCCTCCCACCATATTATGATGATGCCCAAGTTTTGGGCTCGATCGGAAATCCATAGGGGTAAGAAATTGGACAATTCTAGTTCGAAGGCAGTTCGTTCCGAATTGGAGTGGTTGGTGTATTGCATAGTTCTAGCGATTGGATTTCACTTAAAACTCACCAAATGACTCCTCCCACCGTATTATGATGATGCCCAAGTTGTGGGCTCGATCGGAAATCAATAGGGGTAAGAAATTGGACAATTCAGGTTCAAAGGCAGTTCGTTCCGTATAGGAGTGGTTGGTGTATTCCGTAGTTCTAGCGATTGGATATCACTCAAAACACACCAAAAGACTCCTCCCACCATATTATGATGAGGCCCAAGTTGTGGGCTCGATCGGAAGTCAATAGGGGTATGAAATTGGACAATTCAGGTTCAAAGGCAATTCGTTCCTTATAGGAGTGGTTGGTGTATTCCGTAGTTCTAGCAATTGGATTTCACTCAAAACTCCCCAAATGACTCCTCCCACGATATTATGATGATACCCAAGTTTTGGGCTCGATCGGAAATCAATAGGGGTAAGAAATTGGACAATTCAAGTTCAAAGGCTGCTCGTTCCTTATAGAAGTGGCTGGTGTACTCCGTAGTTCTAGCAATTGGATTTCACTCAAAACTCACCAAATAACTCCTCCCACGATATTATGATGATGCCCAAGTTTTGGGCTCGATCGGAAATCAATAGGGGTAAGAAATTGGACAATTCAGGTTCAAAGGCTGGTCGTTCGTTATAGGATTGGCTGGTGTATTCCGTAGTTCTAGCAATTGGATTTCACTCAAAACTCACCAAATGACTCCTCCCACCATATTACGATGATGCCCGAGTTTTGGGCTCGATCGGAAATCAATAGGGGTAAGAAATTGGACAATTCACGTGCAAAGGCAGTTCGTTCCTTACAGGAGTGGTTGGTGTATTCCGTAGTTCTAGCGATCGGATTTCACTCAAAACTCACCAAATGACTCCTCCCACCATATTATGATGATGCCCAAGTTTTGGGCTCAATCGGAAATCCATAGGGGTAAGAAATTGGATAATTCAAGTTCGAAGACAGTTCGTTCCGAATTGGAGTGGTTGGTATATTGCATAGTTCTAGTGATTGGATTTCACTCAAAACTCACCAAATGACTCCTCCCACCATATTATGATGATGCCCAAGTTGTGGGCTCGATCGGAAATAAATTGGGGTATGAAATTGGACAATTCAGATTCAAAGGCAGTTCGTTCCTTATAGGAGTGGTTGGTGTATTCCGTAGTTCTAGCGATTGGATTTCACTCAAAACTCACCAAATGAATCTTCCCACCATTTTATGATGATGCCCAAGTTTTGGGCTCGATCAGAAATTCATAGGGGTAAGAAATTGGACAATTCAAGTTCGAAGGCAGTTCGTTCCTTATAGGAGTGGTTGGTGTATTCCGTACTTCTAGCGATTGGATTTCACTGAAAACTCCCCGAATGACTCCTCCCACCATATTTTGATGATGCCCAAGTTTTGGGCTCGATCGGAGATCCATAGGGGTAAGAAATTGGACAATTCAAGTTCGAAGGCAGATCGTTCCGAATTGGAGTGGTTGGTGTATTGCATAGTTCTAGCGATTGGATTTCACTCAAAACTCACCAAATGACTCCTCCCACACTATTATGATGATGCCCAAGTTTTGGGCTCGATCGCAAATCAATTGGGTTAAGAACTTGGACAATTCATGTTCGAAGGTAGTTCGTTCCTTATAGGAGTGGTTGGTGTATTGCATAGTTCTAGCGATTAGATTTCACTCAAAACTCACCAAACGACTCCTCCCACCATATTATGATGATTCCCAAGTTTTGGGCTCGATCGGAAATTCAAAGGGGTAAGAAATTGGACAATTCAAGTTCGAAGGCAGTTCGTTCCTTATAGGAGTGGTTGGTGTATTCCGTAGTTCTAGCGATTTTATTTCACTGAAAACTCACCGAATGACTCCTCCCACCATATTTTGATGATGCCCAAGTTTTGGGCTCGATCGGAGATCCATAGGGGTAAGAAATTGGACAATTCAAGTTCGAAGGCAGATCGTTCCGAATTGGAGTGGTTGGTGTATTGCATAGTTCTAGCGATTGAATTTCACACAAAACTCACCAAATGACTCCTCCCACCATATTATGATGATTCCCAAGTTTTGGGCTCGACCGGAAATCCATAGGGGTAAGAAATTGGACAATTCAAGTTCGAAGGAAGTTCGTTCCGAATTGGAGTGGTTGGTGTATTGCGTAGTTCTAGCGATTGGATTTCACTCAAAACTCACCAAATAACTCCTCCCACCATATTATGATGATTCCCAAGTTTTGGGCTCGATTGGAAATCCATAGGGGTAAGAAATTGTACAATTCAAGTTCGAAGGCAGTTCGTTCCGAATTGGACTGGTTGGAGTATTGCATAGTTCCAGCGATTGGATTTCACTTAAAACTCACCAAATGACTCCTCCCACCATATTATGTTGATGCCCAAGTTTTGGGCTCGATCGGAAATCCATAGGGGTAAGAAATTGGACAATTCAGGTTCAAAGGCAGTTCGTTCCTTATAGGAGTGGTTGGTGTATTCCGTAGTTCTAGCGATTGGATTTCACTCAAAACTCACCAAATGACTCCTCCCACGATATTATGATGATGCCCAAGTTTTTGGCTCGATCGGAAATCCATAAGGGTAAGAAATTGGACACTTCAAGTTCGAAGGAAGTTCGTTCCTTATAGGAGTGGTTGGTGTATTGCATAGTTCTAGCGATTGGATTTCACTCAAAACTCACCAAATGACTCCTCCCACCATATCATGATGATTCCCAAGTTTTGTGCTCGAACGGAAATCCATAGGTGTAAGAAATTGGACAATTCATGTTCGAAGGCAGTTCGTTCCGAATTGGACTGGTTGGTGTATTGCATAGGTCTAGCGATTAGATTTCACTCAAAACACACCAAACGACTCCTCCCACCATATTATGATGATTCCCAAGTTTTGGGCTCGATCGGAAATCCATAGGGTTAAGAAATTAGACAATTCAGGTTCAAAGGCAGTTCGTTCCTTATAGGAGTGGTTGGTGTATTCCGTAGTTCTAGCGATTGGATTCACTCAAAACTTACCAAATGACTCCTCCCACCATATTATGTTGATGCCCAAGTTTTGGGCTCGATCGGAAATCAATAGGGGTAAGAAATTGGACAATTCAGGTTCAAAGGCAGTTCGTTCCTTAGAGGAGTGGTTGGTGTATTCCGTAGTTCTAGCGATCTTATTTCACTCAAAACTCACCGAATGACTCCTCCCACCATATTATGATGTTGCCAAAGTTTTGGGCTCGATCGGAAATCCATAGGGGTAAGAAATTGGACAATTCAAGTTCGAAGGCAGTTCGTTCCGAATTGGAGTGGTTGGTGTATTGCATAGTTCTAGCAATTGGATTTCACTAAAAACTCACCAAATGACTCCTCCCACCATATTATGATGATTCCCAAGTTTTGGGCTCGATCGGAAATCCATAGGGGTAAGAAATTGGACAATTCAAGTTCGAAGGCAGTTCGTTCCGAATTGGAGTGGTTGGTGTATTGCATAGTTCTAGCAATTGAATTTCCCTCAAAACTCACCAAATGACTCCTCCCATCATATTATGATGATTCCCAAGTTCTGGGCTCGATCGGAAATCCATAGGGGTAAGTAATTGGACAATTCAAGTTCGGAGGCAGTTCGTTCCAAATTGGAGTGGTTGGTGTATTGCATAGTTCTAGCGATTGGATTTCACTCAAAACTCACCAAATGACTCCTCCCACACTATTATGATGATGCCCAACTTTTGGGCTCGGTCGGAAATCCATAGGGGTAAGAAATTGGACAATTCAAGTTCGAAGGTATTTCGTTCCTTATAGGAGTGGTTGGTGTATTCCGTAGTTCTGGCGATTGGATTTCACTCAAAACTCACCAAATGACTCCTCCCACCATATTATGATGATTCCCAAGTTTTGGACTCGACCGGAAATCCATAGGTGTAAGAAATTGGACAATTCAAGTTCGAAGGCAGTTCGTTCCGAATTGGAGTGGTTGGTGTATTGCATAGTTCTAGCGATTGAATTTCACAAAAAACTCACCAAATGACTCCTCCCACCATATTATGATGATTCCCAAGTTTTGGGCTCGACCGGAAATCCATAGGGGTAAGAAATTGGACAATTCAAGTTCGAAGGCAGTTCGTTCCGAATTGGAGTGGTTGGTGTATTGCGTAGTTCTAGCGATTGGATTTCACTCAAAACTCACCAAATAACTCCTCCCACCATATTATGATGATTCCCAAGTTTTGGGCTCGATTGGAAATCCATAGGGGTAAGAAATTGTACAATTCAAGTTCGAAGGCAGTTCGTTCCGAATTGGACTGGTTGGAGTATTGCATAGTTCCAGCGATTGGATTTCACTTAAAACTCACCAAATGACTCCTCCCACCATATTATGTTGATGCCCAAGTTTTGGGTTCGTTCGGAAATCAATAGCGGTAAGAAATTGGACAATTCAGGTTCAAAGGCAGTTCGTTCCTTATAGGAGTGGTTGGTGTATTCCATAGTTCAAGCGATTGGATTTCACTCAAAAGTCACCAAATGACTCCTCCCACCATATTATGATGATACCCAAGTTTTGGGCTCGATCGGAAATCAATAGGGGTAAGAAATTGGACAATTCAGGTTCAAAGGCTGTTCGTTCCATATAGGAGTGGTTGGGGTATTCCGTAGTTCTAGCGATTGGATTTCACTAAAAACTCACCAAACGACTCCTCCCACCATTCTGTGATGATGCCCAAGTTTTGGGCTCGATCGGAAATCAATTGGGGTAAGAAATTGGACAATTCAAGTTCGAAGGCTGTTCTTTCCTTATAGGAGTGGTTGGTGTATTCCGTAGTTCTAGCGAATGGATTTCACTCAAAACTTACCAAATGACTCCTCCCACCATATTATGATGATGCCCATGTTTTGGGCTCGATCGGAAATCAGTAGGGGTAAGAAATTGGACAATTCAAGTCCAAAGGCAGTTCGTTCCTTATAGGAGTGGTTGGTGTATTCCGTAAGCGTCCAAAGCACGGCAACAGTCGCAAGTATGGGTCATCGCCTAATTGCGAAGTCCCATGAGGTGGAGGTGCTAAGAGGTCAGTTGGCAGCAGAGCGAAGTATGGTTGAAGAGTGCCAGAGTATTATTAAAAGTTTAAAAACAGAAAGGGCAAGGATATTAGAGGTGAATCGACACCAGCTGGAGGCGTTGCGGGAAGAGAACAAAAATCTCTCCAAGATGGTAAGTGTTTACGCTCATGACATGAGAAAGCAGCTGGAGGACCTAGACCGACCAGGTAAACGCAAGAAAACAGATCGCGAGAGCGGTTACGCTCAAGCTAAGAGTGCGCTCTTTGGGAGCTCGAGTGATGAGCCCCAAGAGGCTGTGCGTGAAGCCCCGGAAGAGGATAGCCATAGGGGCAAACTCAAAGGTCCTATGGTCGAGACACCGAGCACTGGGAAAAAATGATTTCTAATGTATTATTGGTGTGCCTGTTTGTCTTTGCCCTTTCCGTGTTTTTTTTTTTCTTTCGTTTTCGGAAATAAAATAAAAGAAAGTTGCAAAAGACAAAGAAGAAAAATAAAACACACTTCCCAAACTTGAATAAAGGGAATGCGACAAAGTAAAAAAAACAAAGCACACATCCCCAATTGAAATAAAACAAAGACGACAACTAAAAAGAAATCAAAACACAATGCACCAGAAAACAGGGAGGAAAAGAAAAGTAAAGTGAAAGTGAAAATGCTTCCCTGTTTAACTGGACGCAACCGCAAATTGCTCCGGAAATGCAAAGTGGTGTCGGCTCCCTTATGAGCATATGCCTATTTAAACCACTTCTCGGCTGAAAGGAGAAGTACCCTGCATTTCAACCTGCAAACTCAAGAAAAAACCATCAAATAGTCCAGACAAAAAAAAATATCAATGGCATCCTCAGATATGCTTGTTGATGATCTTAACCTTGAGTTAACACTTGCCCCACCAAATGCCCAGATAAGGGCTCCTCCAAACCCTATCTTCCCAAACTCCTCATACCATCATGGCTCGGCCTCGAACTTCTCCGAGGCCGTGCGGTGTAGGGCAGTACTGCCGCAAGGCATGACTATCAGCAGACTTACAGTGGCGGATCATCTGCATGTGGCGCAGAGGTCTGACTCGATGGCAGTGGACGAGTCCCACAATCTAACAGTGCTCAATGCGGTCTCGGCTACCAATTTGGGCATGCGCCTACTGGCGAGAACACGAGAGTGCGGAGCACTGAGTGAGGAGGTGGCTGCTCTGAAAGCTCATGTGGCGGACCTGCAGAAGCGGCTCTACAGTGCCAGCCAGCATGTAGAGATGCTGCAAAAAAGGAATGACGATCATGTAGAGCTGTTGCAGGTTCTACAAGCAAGAATAGATAGAGGCAATTAGCAGAAGCCTCGGGTGGCGCAGAATGCAAAAGAAACATGTGATTCAGAATTTTATGTACGCATTTTCACTATTGTGTTTGTAATCACATGTTTAGAAATGAAATAAGCATTCACGTCCAATTTCTGATTGTGCAATAAGGAATTGAAAACACTTCCCAAACTTATATGAAACACTGTTTATAACTGATGGAGATTTAAGATTAAACAATGCCATATATAAAAATGGGGATGAACAAAAAGAAAATAAACAACCACAAACCACAATAAAATAAAAAAAAAAAAAAAAAAACAAGTTAGAAACACAAACAAGTAAAGGAAAGAAAAAGAGTAAGAAAAACAAAGAGAACAACAAGAAATTCGAAATTACCTTGGTTGGAGATTGAAACCCTAACTCAAAAGGAAAATAAATAAATAAATAAAGTAAAATAAAAGTAAGTTTGAGTCTAGAGAAACTCCACTTTGAAGCGATTAGGACGACAACAAACTTCTTCTATTCACCTTGGGTTGCCTCCCAAGAAGCGCTAAGTTTAAAGTCTTTTGCCGGACTTCCAACATACTATGGTCACTTGGGGGGCTTTGGCTCAATCGCCTCCTTGTGCCGAACATGAAGTTTCTTCAAATCTCTTTGCCATCTAATCAACCCATTTCGTATTCTTTTCTTTTTATGCGCATGAGTAGATTTCAAAAGCAATTTTAGGCGCTCTTCAATACGTGGATTAGATGGAGGAGGCACATATTTAGGATCGGGTGGCCTTCTCACTTGAGTAGAAGGAATGACACTGAACATATGATTGGTACTTGGAACATGGATATTCAGCTTGTCTTCCTCTAGTACTTCAAAAATAGAATAAGACGTTAGATTAATTGAAGCACCTAAATCAATTAAAGGTTTCTCAAACAATTTATCACCAATTATACAAGGAATTGTGAAACTTCCTGGATCTTGTAAATTGGGAGGAAGCTTCTTTTGCAAAACAGCAGAAACATCTTCCGTTAATGCAACAGTTTCGTATTCCTTGAGCTTGTTTGCATCCAAGAGAGGAATGTTGACTTGCACCTGCTTGAAAGTTTCCAATATGTCCTTGGCATGTTGATTTTTCCTAGAACTCATCAACCTGTGAGGAAAAGGAGCATGTAAGATATCTTCATCAGTAGGTTCACGACATACCTTCTCCCTTCTTGCCCTTCTTGCAAGTTCATGCTTTGGGATCCACTCAGGTGAAGATGCTGCTTGTTTATCTTCCCCATTGTTGATTTCATCCTTTTCCTTAGGCCCAATCACTTGCTCAACCTGCATCTCATCATTATTTTGAATTAGACTTTCAGAACTATTAACCTCACAAATTACCTTACCAGTTCTCAAGATAATTGCTTGAACATGCTCATGCCCGGTTGGTATCACTGTTTGGTTAGGCATCATCCCAACTTCCCTTTGACTCAAAGCTGTAGCAATTTGCCCCACTTGATTTTCTAGATTGGCAATGGCCTTATCCATTTTCTGCATGCGGGTATCATTCCTTTGCATGTGAGTGTCATTCCTCTGCATGATGAAACTATCTGTGTTTCTAACCATTGAAGCAACAATTTCTTCCAAAGTTGGTCCTTGAGGTGGTTGGTGAGATTGACTAAGTGGTGGTGGATTATAATGTTGGGGTTGACCATAAGGTGGACAAGTATTATGTTGGCCTTGATATGGTTGATATGGCCCTTGTTGAAAATTTCGATTGTCGGTCCACCAGAAGTTCGAATGATTTCTCCACTCCGGATTGTATGTTTGTTGGAAATATTCATTCATAGTCAACTCATTTTGAAATGAGCCAAACGCATTTGCTTCCTCCATCCCAAATTTATTGGAGTATTCTTGCATAGTAAGTTCCACAATTTCAGTTGTGGCTGCCAATGGTGATGGTGGAGGTGACTCGTCGGATGTTCCTATAAGAAAAAGAAACAAAAACAAATCAAGATAAAATGAAACAACAATCAATAAACAAAAATAAAACTAGTACTCTAAACATACTCAAACAAAACAAATAAGCAACCGTGCCAGTTCCCCGGCAACGGCGCCAAAAATTGTTGCATTCCTAAAAGGACACAAATTAATGTGCAAACAACCAATTAAAAATACCCGCAAGTGCACGAATCTATCGAAGTATAGATTATGTAAGTACGGGGTCGATCCCACGAAGAACTTGTCGGCTCCCTATAAGTTCTAACTTGAGTACGTAAAGAATACTAATTTTACACACACACAAACACAATACAGATTGGAAACTAAAAGAATAAAGGAAGGTAAAAGAAAAGAAACAAAACAAGAAAACTAAAGAAAACACAAACAGCATTTTCTATCACCATTTTATCACCACTTTATCACCCGTGAACAGTGAAAAATCGTTTTTGGGCAGAGTCGTTTTCTCTGTTTTTCAGTTTCGACCTCTGTCCAGTTTTTGACCTATAACTTTCCAACCGTTTATCCAGAATTCACGTTCTTTATACGGTTGGAATCAGCACAGAAAATGCAAGAACACAACGCGGACCAAAAGTCCAAAACAGTTATGGAAATAAACAGAATTCAATAAAGAAAACACACAACGTTTCAAATACACACACACAACACACATTTGGGGGGGGTTTTGGTTTGGTTCAAGTGACCTAATTCTAATGCATGAAAGTAAATGGACTTTGAATTTAAATGAGAATGGCAGAGATGAATTATCAAAATGTGAAAGTACCAAGTAACAAACACTAGGGTTTCGGAATCCACCCTAAACAATTCTACCCAAGTTCATGAATACTTAAGTGATGAACTCTAAACGTGTTGATGAAGATGTTCGCAATCAAGACCATGGGTCGTGGCTCAAGACGCATTGATTCTCTCTAATATACGTAAAGTGCATGGTTCGTGCTACAATACTTGTGCCCTCCCCATAACCGAACCTAGGTATGGTTCGTACTTCGATTCAATTACAAGGAAAACCCATTAAGTTCAAAGAGAATATGAACATCACAAGAATCCTAATAGCATGGTGTTTACATTAGGTATTCAAGAAACCAATTCACATGGATGATTCTTACTTCATCCATTTATTGCTTAGGATAACATGGAGATACACATAATCCCAACAATCTCAAGAAGCATGCTTTCAAAGATGGCCAACCAAGGAAAAACACACATCAAGGATAGATTAATTTGGTGAATTGGAATTCATCAACAATATCCAGAAATTCATACACTCAAGCATCAAAACAATAAGGTAATCATGTTTAGGGCTTCAACCTAAGCCCTAGCTATGGAGTTTAGTTGCTCATACTTATTCCAAATACAAACTCAAAATAAAATTAGAAAGAGTTTACAGATTTTGAGAAAATGGTGAAAGCTTCAAGGTCATCAATGGTGGAAGCTTTCTTCTCCACTTTGCTTGGCTGCACCTTGGCTTTCTCCTAGCTCCAAGCTCTCCAAAATCTGCTCCAATGTGTAGAATGATAGAATCCTCCCTCTTTCCCACGTTCAAAAGCTCTCTAACTTCAGATTGCAATTCCCTTTTGCTTCCCTCTCTCCTCCTTTCCAGCTTTTACTTTTAGTATTCTAATGCAAAGTCTTCACCCATTGTCTTCTTGTCCCCTTGCAAATGATGAAGCCTTGTCCTCACAAAGATGCCAAATGCTTCAGAAAATATCTCATCTACTAAGGTAAATTCTTGTTACCAAATGTTATGGTAACAAGAATAATCAAGATGACACAATGGAGGTAAAAGCTGGACAATTCCGGATTTCCAGAACTGTGGTAACATGTTGTATTGGTTGGATGGGCAATACTTGTCCAATGGAGCTCAAATTTGGATATGTTGTAGTTAACATCCATTGGAACAAGTTTCATGAAGATCATAACCTCATCCAAGCACCAGAGCATGTTGATCCCAGGCCAAGAAGTTGACCTACGAAAATGAACAAAAACAGAATTTATAACCAATAATGCACTTTTAGCTCATTTTCATTCTAACCAAGGTAAAATCTAAGAAAACACAAAAAGGAAGTAAAAAGCTATAAAATGTCAAGAACTAACTCAAAATAATAGGTGAATAACATGACAAATCATGTGTAAAAATGAACCGAACACTTACCCCTATGGATTTCCGATCGAGCCCAAAACTTTGGCATCATCATATGATGGTGGGAGGAGTAATTTGGTGAGTTTTGAGTGAAATCCAATCGCTAGGACTACAGAATACACCAACCACTCCTATGAGGAACGAACTGCCTTTGAACCTAAATTGTCCAATTTCTTACCCCTATTGATTTCCGATCGAGCCCAAAACTTGGGCATCATTATAATACGGTGGGAGGAGTCATTTGGTGAGTTTTGAGTGAAATCCAATCGCTACAACTATGCAATAATCCAACCACTCCAATTCGGAACGAACTGTCTTCGAACTTGAATTGTCCAATTTCTTACCCCTATGGATTTCCGATCGAGCCCAAAACTTTGGCATCATCATAATATGGTGGGAGGAGTCATTTGGTGAGTTTTGAGTGAAATCCAATCGCTAGAACTATGGAATACACCAACCACTCCTATAAGGAACGAACTGCCTTTGAACCTGAATTGTCCAATTTCTTATCCCTATTGATTTCCGATCGAGCCCAAAACTTGGGCATCATCATAATATGGTGGGAGGAGTCATTTGGTGAATTTTGAGTGAAATCTAATCGCTAGAACTACGGAATACACCAGCCACCCCTATAAGGAACGAACTGCCTCTGAACCTGAATTGTCCAATTTCTTACCCCTATTAATTTCCGATCGAGACCAAAACTTGGACATCATCATAATATGGTGGGAGGAGTCCTTTGGTGAGTTTTGAGTCAAATCCAATCGCTAGAACTATGGAATACACCAACCACTCCTATGAGGAACGAACTGCCTTTGAACCTGAATTGTCCAATCTCTTACCCCTATTGATTTCCGATCGAGCCCAAAACTTGGGCATCATCATAATATGGTGCGAGGAGTCATTTGGTGAGTTTTAAGGGAAATCCAATGGCTAGAATTATGCAACACACCAACCACTCCAATTCGGAACGAACTGTCTTCGAACTTGAATTGTCCAATTTCTTACCCCTATGGATTTCCGATCGAGCCCAAAACTTGGGCATCATCATAATATTGCGGGAGGAGTCATTTGGTGAGTTTTGAGCGAAATCCGATCGCTAGAACTACGGAATACACCAACCACTCCTATAACGAACGAACTGCCTTTGAACCTGAATTGTCCAATTTCTTACCCCTATTGATTTCCGATCGAGCCCAAAACTTGGGCATCATTATATATGGTGGGAGGAGTCATTTGGTGAGTTTTGAGTGAAATCCAATCGCTAGAACTATGCAATAATCCAACCACTCCAATTCGGAACGAACTGTCTTCGAACTTGAATTGTCCAATTTCTTACCCCTATGGATTTCCGATCGAGCCCAAACCTTGGGCATCATCATAATATGGTGGAAGGTGTCATTTGGTGAGTTTTGAGTGAAATCCAATCGCTAGAACCACGGAATACACCAACCACTCTTATAAGGAACGAACTGCCATTCAACCTGAATTGTCTAATTTCTTACCCCTATTGATTTCCGATCGAGCCCAAAACTTGGGCATCATCATAACATGGTGGGAGGAGTCATTTGGTGAGTTTTGAGTGAAATCCAATCGCTAGAACTATGCAATAATCCAACCACTCCAATTCGGAACGAACTGTCTTCGAACTTGAATTGTCCAATTCCTTACCCCTATGGATTTCCGATCGAGCCCAAAACATGGGCATCATCATAATATGGTGGGAGGAGTCATTTGGTGAGTTTTGAGTAAAATCCAATCGCTAGAACTACGGAATACACCAGCCACTCCTATAAGGAACGAACTGCCTTTGAACCCAAATTGTCCAATTTCTTACCCCTATTGATTTCCGATCGAGCCCAAAACTTGGGCATCATTATAATATGGTGGGAGGAGTCATTTGGTGAGTTTTGAGTGAAATCCAATCGCTAGAACTATGCAATAATCCAACCACTCCAATTCGGAACGAACTGTCTTCGAACTTGAATTGTCCAATTTCTTACCCCTATGGATTTCCGATCGAGCCCAAACCTTGGGCATCATCATAATGGTGGGAGGTGTCATTTGGTGAGTTTTGAGTGAAATCCAATCGCTAGAACCACGGAATACACCAACCACTCTTATAAGGAACGAACTGCCTTTCAACCTGAATTGTCTAATTTCTACCCCTATTGATTTCCGATCGAGCCCAAAACTTGGGCATCATCATACATGGTGGGAGGAGTCATTTGGTGAGTTTTGAGTGAAATCCAATCGCTAGAAAGAATACACCAACCACTCCTATAAGGAACGAACTGCCTTTCAACCTGAATTGTCCAATTTCTTACCCCTATTGATTTCCGATCGAGCCCAAAACTTGGGCATCATCATAATATGGTGGGAGGAGTCATGTGGTGAGTTTTGAGTGAAATCCAATCGCTAGAAAGAATACACCAACCACTCCTATAAGGAACGAATTGCCTTTCAACCTGAATTGTCCAATTTCTTACCCCTATTGATTTCCGATCGAGCCCAAAACTTGGGCATCATCATAATATGGTGGGAGGAGTCATTTGGTGAGTTTTGAGTGAAATCCTTTCGCTAGAACTACGGAATACACCAACCACTCCAATAAGGAACGAACTGGCTTTGAACATGAATTGTCACATTTCTTAACCCTATTGATTTCCGATCCAGCCCAAAACATGGGCATCATCATAATATGGTGGGAGGAGTCATTTGGTGAGTTTTGAGTGAAATCCAATCGCTAGAACTACGGAATACACCAGCCACTCCTATAAGGAACGAACTGCCTTTGAACCTAAATTGTCCAATTTCTTACCCCTATTGATTTCCGATCGAGCCCAAAACTTGGGCATCATTATAATATGGTGGGAGGAGTCATTTGGTGAGTTTTGAGTGAAATCCAATCGCTAGAACTATGCAAAAATCCAACCACTCCAATTCGGAACGAACTGTCTTCGAACTTGAATTGTCCAATTTCTTACCCCTATGGATTTCCGATCGAGCCCAAACCTTGGGCATCATCATAATATGGTGGGAGGTGTCATTTGGTGAGTTTTGAGTGAAATCCAATCGCTAGAACCACGGAATACACCAACCACTCTTATAAGGAACGAACTGCCTTTCAACCTGAATTGTCTAATTTCTTTCCCCTATTGATTTCCGATCGAGCCCAAAACTTGGGCATCATCATACATGGTGGGAGGAGTCATTTGGTGAGTTTTGAGTGAAATCCAATCGCAAGAACTATGCAATACTCCAACCACTCCAATTTGGAACGAACTGCCTTCGAACTTGAATTTTCCAATTTCTTAACCCTATGGATTTCCGATCGAGCCCAAAACTTGGGAATCATCATAATATGATGGGAGGAGTCATTTGGTGAGTTTTGAGTGAAATCCAATCGCTAGAACTATGCAATACACCAACCACTCCAATTCGGAACGAACTGTCTTCGAACTTGAATTGTCCAATTTCTTACCCCTATGGATTTCCGATCGAGCCCAAAACTTTGGCATCATCATATGATGGTGGGAGGAGTAATTTGGTGAGTTTTGAGTGAAATCCAATCGCTAGGACTACAGAATACACCAACCACTCCTATAAGGAACGAACTGCCTTTGAACCTGAATTGTCCAATTTCTTATCCCTATTGATTTCCGATCGAGCCCAAAACTTGGGCATCATCATAATATGGTGGGAGGAGTCATTTGGTGAATTTTGAGTGAAATTTATCGCTAGAACTACGGAATACACCAGCCACCCCTATAAGGAACGAACTGCCTCTTGAACCTGAATTGTCCAATTTCTTACCCCTATTAATTTCCGATCGAGAACCAAAACTTGGACATCAATCATAATATGGTGGGAGGAGTCCTTTGGTGAGTTTTGAGTCAATCCAATCGCTAGAACTACGGAATACACCAACCACTCCTATGAGGAACGAACTGCCTTTGAACCTGAATTGTCCATCTCTTACCCCTATTGATTTCCGATCGAGCCCAAAACTTGGGCATCATCATAATATTGTGCGAGGAGTCATTGGTCAGTTTTTAAGGGAAATCCAATGGCTAGAATTATGCAACACACCAACCACTCCAATTCGTAACTAACTGTCTTCGAACTTGAATTGTCCAATTTCTTACCCCTATGGATTTCCGATCGAGCCCAAAAATTGGGCATCATCATAATATTGTGGGAGGAGTCATTTGGTGAGTTTTGAGCGAAATCCGATCGCTAGAACTACGGAATACACCAACCACTCCTATAACGATACGACTTGCCTTTGAAACCTGAATTGTCCAATTTCTTACCCCTATTGATTTCCGATCGAGCCCAAAACTTGGGCATCATCATAAAATGGTGGGAGGAGTCATGTGGTGAGTTTTGAGTGAATCCAATCGCTAGAAAGAATACACCAACCACTCCTATAAGGACGAACTGCCTTTCAACCTGAATTGTCCAATTTCTTACCCCTATTGATTTCCGATCGAGCCCAAAACTTGGGCATCATCATAATATGGTGGGAGGAGTCATTTGCTGAGTTTTGAGTGAAATCCATTCGCTAGAACTACGGAATACACCAACCACTCCCAATAAGGAACGAACTGCTTTTGAACATGAATTGTCACATTTCTTAACCCTATTGATTTCCGATCCAGCCCAAACATGGGCATCATCATAATATGGTGGGAGGAGTCATTTGGTGAGTTTTGAGTGAAATCCAATCGCTAGAACTACGGAATACACCAGCCACTCCTATAAGGAACGAACTGCCTTTGAACCTGAATTGTCGAATTTCTTACCCCTATGGATTTCCGATCGAGCCCCCAAACTTGCATCATCATAATATGGTGGGAGGAGTCATTTGGTGAGTTTTGAGTGAAATCCAATCGCTAGAAACTATGCAATACAATAACCACTCCAATTCGGAACGAACTGCTACGGACTTGAATTGTTCAATTTCATACCCCTATGGATTTCCGATCGAGCCCAAACCTTGGGCATCATCGTATTATGGTGGGAGGAGTCATTTGGTGAGTTTTGAGTGAAATCCAATCGCTAGAAATAATACACCAACCACTCTTATAAGGAACGAACTGCCTTTCAACCTGAATTGTCCAATTTTCTTACCATTATTGATTTCCGATCGAGCCCAAAACTTGGGCATCATCATAATATGGTGGGAGGAGTCATTTGGTGAGTTTTGAGTGAAATCCATTCGCTAGAACTACGGAATACACCAACCACTCCTAAAAGGAACGAACTGCCTTTGAACCTGAATTTGCCAATTTCTTACCCCTATTAATTTCCGATCGAGACCAAAACTTGGACATCATCATAATATGGTGGGAGGAGTCCTTTGGTGAGTTTTGAGTCAATCCAATCGCTAGAACTACGGAATACACCAACCACTCCTATGAGGAACGAACTGCCTTTGAACCTGAATTGTCCAATCTCTTACCCTATTGATTTCCGATCGAGCCCAAAACTTGGGCATCATCATAATATGGTGCGAGGAGTCATTTGGTCATTTTAAGGGAAATCCAATGGCTAGAATTATGCAACACACCAACCACTCCAATTCGGAACGAACTGTCTTCGAACTTGAATTGTCCAATTTCCTTACCCTATGGATTTCCGATCGAGCCCAAAAATTGGGACATCAGCATATATTGTGGGAGGAGTCAGTTGGTGAGTTTTGAGCGAAATCCGATCGCTAGAACTACGGAATACACCAACCACTCCTATAACGAACGAACTGCCTTTGAACCTGAATTGTCCAATTTCTTACCCCTATTGATTTCCGATCGAGCCCAAAAACTTGGGCATCATCATAAAAATGGTGGGAGGAGTCATGTGGTGAGTTTTTGAGTGAATCCAATCGCTAGAAAGAATACACCAACCACTCCTATAAGGAACGAACTGCTTTCAACCTGATTGTCCAATTTCTTACCCTATTGATTTCCGATCGAGCCCAAAACTTGGGCATCATCATAATATGGTGGGAGGAGTCCTTTGCTGAGTTTTGAGTGAAATCCATTCGCTAGAACTACGGAATACACCAACCACTCCAATAAGGAACGAACTGCCTTTGAACATGAATTGTCACATTTCTTAACCCTATTGATTTCCGATCCAGCCCAAAACATGGGCATCATCATAATATGGTGGGAGGAGTCATTTGGTGAGTTTTGAGTGAAATCCAATCGCTAGAACTACGGAATACACCAGCCACTCCTATAAGGAACGAACTGCCTTTGAACCTGAATTGTCGAATTTCTTACCCCTATGGATTTCCGATCGAGCCCCAAACTTGGCATCATCATAATATGGTGGGAGGAGTCATTTGGTGAGTTTTGAGTGAAATCCAATCGCTAGAACTATGCAATACACTAACCACTCCAATTCGGAACGAACTGCCTACGGACTTGAATTGTTCAATTTCATACCCCTATGGATTTCCGATCGAGCCCAAACCTTGGGCATCATCGTAATATGGTGGGAGGAGTCATTTGGTGAGTTTTGAGTGAAATCCAATCGCTAGAAATAATACACCAACCACTCTTATAAGGAACGAACTGCCTTTCAACCTGAATTGTCCAATTTCTTACCATTATTGATTTCCGATCGAGCCCAAAACTTGGGCATCATCATAATATGGTGGGAGGAGTCATTTGGTGAGTTTTGAGTGAAATCCATTCGCTAGAACTACGGAATACACCAACCACTCCTAAAAGGAACGAACTGCCTTTGAACATGAATTATCACATTTCTTAACCTATTGATTTCCGATCGAGCCCAAAACATGGGCATCATCATAATATGGTGGGAGGAGTCATTTGGTGAGTTTTTGAGTGAAATCCAATCGCTAGAACTACGGAATACACCAGCCACTCCTATACGGAACGAACTGCCTTTGAACCTGAATTGGCCAATTTCTTACCCCTATTGATTTCCGATCGAGCCCAAAACTTGGGCATCATCATAATATGGTGGGAGGAGTCATTTGGTGAGTTTTGAGTGAAATCCAATCGCTAGAACTATGCAATAATCCAACCACTCCAATTCGGAACGAACTGTCTTCGAACTTGAATTGTCCAATTTCTTACCCCTATGGATTTCCAATCGAGCCCAAACCTTGGGCATCATCATAATATGGTGGGAGGATTCATTTGCAGAGTTTTCAATGAAATCCAAATGCTAGAACTACGGAATACACCAACCACTCCTATAAGGAACGAACTGCCTTTGAACCTGAATTGTCCAATTTCATACCCCTATTGATTTCCGATCGAGCCCACAACTCGGGCATCATCATAATATGGTGGGAGGAGTCATTTGGTGAGTTTTGAGTGAAATCCAATCGCTAGAACTATGCAATACACCAACCACTCCAATTCGGAACGAACAGCCTTCGAACTTGAATTGTCCAATTTCTTACCCCTATGGATTTCCGATCGAGCCCAAAACTTTGGAATCATCATAATATGGTGGGAGGAGTGATTTGGTGAGTTTTGAGTGAAATCCAATCGCTAGAACTACGGAATACACCAACCACACCTATAAGGAACGAACTGCTTTTGAAACTGAATTGTCCAATTTCTCACCCCTATTGATTTCCGATCGAGCCAAAAACTTGGGCGTCATCATAATATGGTGGGAGGAGTCATTTGGTGAGTTTTGAGTGAAATCCAATCGCTAGAACTATGCAATAACCAACCACTCCAATTCGGAACGAACAGCCTTCGAACTTGAATTGTCCAATTTCTTACCCCTATGGATTTCCGATCGAGCCCAAAACTTTGGAATCATCATAATATGGTGGGAGGAGTGATTTGGTGAGTTTTGAGTGAAATCCAATCGCTAGAACTACGGAATACACCAACCACAACTATAAGGAACGAACTGCCTTTGAACCTGAATTGTCCAATTTCATACCCCTATTGATTTCCGATCGAGCCCAAAACTTGGGCATCACCATAATGTTGTGGGAGGAGTCGTTTGGTGAGTTTTGAGTGAAATCCGATCGCTAGAACTACGGAATACACTAACCACTCCTATAAGGAACGAACTGCCTTTGAACCTGAATTGTCCAATTTCTTACCCCTATTGATTTCCGATCGAGCCCACAACTTGGGCATCATCATAATATGGTGGGAGTTATTTGGTGAGTTTTGAGTGAAATCCAATCGCTAGAACTTTGCAATACACCCACCACTCCAATTCGGAACGAACTGCCTTCGAACTTGAATTGTCCAATTTCTTACCCCTATGGATTTCCGATCGAGCCCAAAACTTTGGAATCATCATAATATGGTGGGAGGAGTCATTTGGTGAGTTTTGAGTGAAATCCAATCGCTAGAGCTACGGAATACACCAGCCACTCCTATAAGGAACGAACTGCCTTTGAACCTGAATTGTCCAATTTCTTACCCCAATTGATTTCCGATCGAGCCCAAAACATGGGCATCATCATAATATGGTGGGAGGAGTCACTTGGTGAGTTTTGAGTGAAATCTAATCGCTAGAACTACGGAATACACCAGCCACTCCTGTAAGGAACGAACTGCCTTTGAACCTGAATTGTCGAATTTCTTACCCCTATTGATTTCCGATCGAGCCCAAAACTTGGGCATCATCATAATATGGTGGGAGGAGTCACTTGGTGAGTTTTGAGTGAAATCTAATCGCTAGAACTACGGAATACACAGCCACTCCTATAAGGAACGAACTGCCTTTGAACCTGAATTGTCGAATTTCTTACCCCTATGGATTTCCGATCGAGCCCCAAACTTGGCATCATCATAATATGGTGGGAGGAGTCATTTGGTGAGTTTTGAGTGAAATCCAATCGCTAGAACTATGCAATACACTAACCACTCCAATTCGGACGAACTGCCTACGGACTTGAATTGTTCAATTTCATACCCCTATGGATTTCCGATCGAGCCCAAAACTTGGGCATCATCGTAATATGGTGGGAGGAGTCATTTGGTGAGTTTTGAGTGAAATCCAATCGCTAGAACTACGGAATACACCAACCACTCCTAAAAGGAACGAACTGCCTTTGAACCTGAATTGCCCAATTCTTACCCCTATTGATTTCCGATCGAGCCCAAAACTTGGGCATCATCATAATATGGTGGGAGGAGTCATTTGGTGAGTTTTGAGTGAAATCCAATCTCTAGAACTACGGAATACACCAACCATTCCTATATGGAACGAACAGCCTTCGAACCTGAATTATCCAATTTCTTACCCCTATTGATTTCCGATCGAGCCCACAACTTGGGCATCATCATAATATGGTGGGAGGAGTCATTTGGTGAGTTTTGAGTGAAATCCAATCGCTAGAACTATGCAATAAACCAACCACTCCAATTCGGAACGAACTGCCTTCGAACTTGAATTGTCCAATTTCTTACCCTATGGATTTCCGATCGAGCCCAAAACTTGGGCATCATCATAATATGGTGGATGGATGCATTTGGTGAGTTTTGAGGGAAATCCAATCGCTACAACTACGGAATACACCAACCACACCTATAAGGAACGAACTGCCTTTGAACCTGAATTGTCCAATTTCTTACCCCTATTGATTTCCGATCCTGCCCAAAACTTGGGCATCATCATAATATGGTGGGAGGAGTCATTTGGTGAGTTTTGAGTGAAATCCAATTGCTAGAACTAAGGAATGCACCAACCACTCCGATAAGGAACGAACTGCCTTTGAACCTGAATTGTCCAATTTCTTACACCTGTTGATTTCCGATCAAGCCCAAAACTTGGGCATCATCATAATATGGTCGGAGGAGTCATTTGGTGAGTTTTGAGTGAAATCCAATCGCTAGAACTATGCAATACACCAACCACTCCAATTCGGAACGAACTGTCTTCGAACTTGAATTGTCCAATTTCTTTCCCCTACGGATTTCCGATCGAGCCCAAAACTTGGGCATCATCATAATATTGTGGGAGGAGTCATTTGGTGAGTTTTGAGTGAAATCCGATCGGTAGAAGTACGGAATACACCAACCACTCCTATAAGGAACGAACTGCCTTGAACATGAATTGTCCAATTTCTTACCCCTATTGATTTCCGATCGGCCCAAAACTTGGGCATCATCCTAATATGGTGGGAGGAGTCATTTGGTGTGTTTTGAGTGAAATCCAATCGCTAGAACTACGGAATACACCAGCCACTCCTATAAGGAACGAACTGCCATTGAACCTGAATTGTCCAATTTCTTACCCCTATTGATTTCCGATCGAGCCCAAAACTTGGGCATCATCACAATGTGGTGGGAGGAGTCACTTGGTGAGTTTTGAGAGAAATCAAAATGCTAGAACTATGCAATAATCCAACCACTCCAATTCGGAACGAACTGTCTTCGAACTTGAATTGTCCAATTTCTTACCCTCTGGATTTCCGATCGAGCCCAAAACTTGGGCATCATCATAATATGGTGGGAGGAGTCATTTGGTGAGTTTTTAGTGAAATCCAATCGCTAGAACTACGGAATGCACTAACCACTCCTATAAGGAACGAACTTCCTTTGAACCTGAATTGTCCAATTTCTTACCCCAATTGATTTCCGATCGAGCCCAAAACATGGGCATCATCATAATATGGTGGGAGGAGTCACTTGGTGAGTTTTGAGTGAAATCTAATCGCTAGAACTACGGAATACACCAGCCACTCCTATAAGGAACGAACTGCCTTTGAACCTGAATTGTCGAATTTCTTACCCCTATTGATTTCCGATCAAGCCCAAAACTTGGGCATCATCATAATATGGTGGAGGAGTCACTTGGTGAGTTTTGAGTGAAATCTAATCGCTAGAACTGTGCAATACAACAACCACTCCAATTCGGAACGAACTGTCTACGAACATGAATTCTCCAATTTCTTACCCCTATGGATTTCCGATCGAGCCCCAAACTTGGCATCATAATATGGTGGGAGGAGTCATTTGGAGAGTTTTGAGTGAAATCCAATCGCTAGAACTATGCAATACACTAACCACTCCAATTCGGAACGAACTGCCTACGGACTTGAATTGTTCAATTTCATACCCCTATGGATTTCCGATCGAGCCCAAAACTTGGGCATCATCGTAATATGGTGGGAGGAGTCATTTGGTGAGTTTTGAGCGAAATCCAATCGCTAGAACTACGGAATACACCAACCACTCCTAAAAGGAACGAACTGCCTTTGAACCTGAATTGCCCAATTTCTTACCCCTACTGATTTCCGATCGAGCCCAAAACTTGGGCATCATCATAATATGGTGGGAGGAGTCATTTGGTGAGTTTTGAGTGAAATCCAATCTCTAGAACTACGGAATACACCAACCATTCTATATGGAACGAACAGCCTTCGAACCTGAATTATCCAATTTCTTACCCCTACTGATTTTCGATCGAGGCCAAAACTTGGGCATCATCATAATATGGTGGGAGGAGTCATTTGGTGAGTTTTGAGGGAAATCCAATCGCTAGAACTAGGCAATACACCACCACTCCAATTCGGAACGAACTGTCTTCGAACTTGAATTGTCCAATTTCTTACCCCTATGGATCTCCGATCAAGCCCAAAACTTGGGCATCATCATAATATTGTGGGAGGAGTCATTTGGTGAGTTTTTTGTGAAATCCAATCGCTAGAACTATGCAATACACCAACCACTCCAATTCGGAACGAACTGCCTTCGAACTTGAATTGTCCAATTTCTTACCCCTATGGATTTCCGATCGAGCCCAAAACTTGGGCATCATCATAATATGGTGGATGGATGCATTTGGTGAGTTTTGAGGGAAATCCAATCGCTACAACTACGGAATACACCAACCACACCTATAAGGAACGAACTGCCTTTGAACCTGAATTGTCCAATTTCTTACCCTATTGATTTCCGATCTTGCCCAAAACTTGGGCATCATCATAATATGGTGGAGGAGTCATTTGGTGAGTTTTGAGTGAAATCCAATTGCTAGAACTAAGGAATGCACCAACCACTCCGATAAGGAACGAACTGCCTTTGAACCTGAATTGTCCAATTTCTTACACCTGTTGATTTCCGATCAAGCCCAAAACTTGGGCATCATCATAATATGGTCGGAGGAGTCATTTGGTGAGTTTTGAGTGAAATCCAATCGCTAGAACTATGCAATACACCAACCACTCCAATTCGGAACGAACTGTCTTCGAACTTGAATTGTCCAATTTCTTTCCCCTACGGATTTCCGATCGAGCCCAAAACTTGGGCATCATCATAATATTGTGGGAGGAGTCATTTGGTGAGTTTTGAGTGAAATCCAATCGCTAGAACTACGGAATACACCAACCACTCCTATAAGGAACGAACTGCCTTTGAACATGAATTGTCCAATTTCTTACCCCTATTGATTCCGATCGAGCCCAAAACTTGGGCATCATCCTAATATGGTGGGAGGAGTCATTTGGTGAGTTTTGAGTGAAATCCAATCGCTAGAACTACGGAATACACCAACCATTCCTATATGGAACGAACAGCCTTCGAACCTGAATTATCCAATTTCTTACCCCTATTGATTTCCGATCGAGGCCAAAACTTAGGCATCATCATAATATGGTGGGAGGAGTCATTTGGTAAGTTTTGAGTGAAATCCAATCGCTAGAACTACGGAATACACCAACCACTCCTAAAAGGAACGAACAGCCTTTAAACTTGAATTGTCCAATTTCTTACCCCTATTGATTTCCGATCGAGCCCAAAACTGGGCATCATCATAATATGGTGGGAGGAGTCACTTGGTGAGTTTTGAGTGAAATCCAATCACTAGAACTACGGAATACACCAACCACTCCTATAAGGAACGAATTGCCTTTGAACATGAATTGTCCAATTTCTTACCCCTATTGATTTCCGATCGTGCCCAAAACATGGGCATCATCCTAATATGGTGGGAGGAGTCATTTGGTGAGTTTTGAGTGAAATCCAATCGCTAGAACTATGCAATACACCAACCACTCCAATTCGGAACGAAATGCCTTCGAACTTGAATTGTCCAATTTCTTACCCCTATGGATTTCCGATCGAGCCCAAAACTTTGGAATCATCATAATATGGTGGGAGGAGTCATTTGGTGAGGTTTGAGTGAAATCCATCGCTAGAACTATGCAATACACTAACCACTCCAATTCGGAACGAACTGCCTACGAACTTGAATTGTCCAATTTCTTACCCCTATGGATTTCCGATCGAGCCCAAAACTTGGGCATTATCATAATATGGTGGGAGGAGTCATTTGGTGAGTTTTGAGTGAAATCCAATCGCTAGAACTACGGAATACACCAACCACTCCTATATGGAACGAACAGCCTTGAACCTAAATTGTCCAATTTCTTACCCCTATTGATTTCGGATCAAGCCCAAAACTTGGGCATCATCATAATATGGTGGGAGGAGTCATTTGGTAAATTTTGAGTGAAATCCAATCGCTAGAACTACGGAATACACCAACCACTTCTATAAGGAACGAATTGCCTTAACCAGAATTGTCAAATTTCTTACCCCTATTGATTTCCGATCAGCCCCAAAACTTGGGCATCATCATAATATGGTGAGAGCATCATTTGGTGAGTTTTGAGTGAAATCCAATCGCTAGAACTACGCAATGCACCAACCACTCCAATTCGGAACGAACTGTCTCGAACTTAATTGTCCAATTTCTTACCCCTGTGGATTTACGATCGAGCCCAAAACTTGGGCATCGTCATAATAGGGGGGGAGTCACTTGGTGAGTTTTGAGTGAAATCCAATTGCAAGAACTACGGAATACACCAACCACTCCTATAAGGAACGAACTGCCTTTGAACCTGAATTGTCCAATTCTTACCCCTATTGATTTCGGATCGAGCCCAAAACTTGGACTCATCATAATATGGTGGGAGGAGTCATTGGTGAGTTTTGAGTGAAATCCAATCCCTTGAACTACGGAATAACATCAACACTCCTATATGGAACGAACAGCCTTCGAACATGAATTGTCCAATTTCTTACCCCTATTGATTTCCGATCGAGCACAACTTGGGCATCATCATAATGGTGGGAGGAGTCATTTGGTGAGTTTTGAGTGAAATCCAATCGCTAGAACTGCGGAATACACCAAACCACTCCAATTCGGAACGAACTGCCTAGAACTGAATGTCCAATTTCTATACCCCTATGGATTTCCGATCGAGCCCGAAACTTGGGCATCATCATAATATGGTGGGAGGAGTCATTTGGTGAGTTTGAGTTAAATCCAATCGCTAGAACTATGCAATACACCAACCACTCCTGTAAGGAAAACTGCCTTTGAGCTTGAATTGTCCAAATTCTTACACCTATGATTTCCGATCGAGCCCAAAACTTGGGTATCACATCATAATATGGTGGAGGAGTCATTTGGTGAGTTTTTGAGTGAAATTCCCGTAGAACTACGTAATTCACCAACCACTCCTAAAAGGAACGAACTGCCTTTGAACCTGAATTGTCCAATTTACCCCTATTGATTTCCTCGAGCCCAAAAATTGGGGCATCATCATATGGTGGGTGGAGTCATTTGGTGAGTTTGGTGAAATCCAAATCGCTTAGAGAAATATGCAATACACCACCACTCCAATTCGGAACGAACTGCCTTTGAACCCTGAATTGTCCAATTCTTACCCCTATTGATTCCCGATCGAGCTCAAAAACTTGGACATATCATATATGATAGAGGGAGGAGTCATTTGGTGAGTTTTGAGTGAAATCCAATCGCTAGAACTACGCAATACACCACCACTCCACTTCGGAACGAATTGCCTTTGAACTTGGAATTGTCCAATTTCTTTACCCCCTATGTTCGTCGGCCCAAAACTTGGACATCATCGTAATATGGTGGGAAGTCATTTGGTGAATTTTCAGTGAAATCCAATGGCTAGAACAATGTAATACACCAACCACTACAATTTGGAACGAACTGCCTTTGAACTTGAATTGTCCATTTCTTACATCTGCGGATTCCCGAGCCCAAAACTTTGGCATCATCATAATATTTTGGGAGTTATCATTTGGTGAGTTTTGGGTAAAATCCAATTGCTGGAACTATCAATACACTAACCACTCCAATTCGGAACGAACTGCCTTTGAACTTGAAATTGTCCACGTTCTTACGCCTATGGATTTCCGATTGAGCCCAAAACTTGGGCATCATCGTAATATGGTGGGAGGAGTCATTTGGTGCGTTTTGAGTGAAATCCAATCGCTAGAACACGGATACACGAACCACTATAAGGAACGAACTGCCTTTGAACTGAATTGTCCAATTCTTACCCCTACTGATTCGATCGAGCCAAAACTTGGACATCATCATAATATGGTGGGAGGATCATTTGGTGAGTTTTCAGTGAAATCCAATGGCTAGAACTATGCAATACACCAACCCACTCCAATTCGGGAACGAACTGCCTTTGGACCTGAATGTCCAATCTTAGCCCTAATGATTTCCGATCGAGCCCAAAAAACTTGGGCATCCCTCATAATATATGGAGGAGTCATTTGGTGAGTTTTGAGTGAATCAATCGCTAGAACTTCGAATACACCAGCCACACCTATAAGGAACGAAATGCTTTGAACCTGAATTGTTCAGTTTCATAGCCTTATTGATTTCCGATCGAACCAAAACAACTTCGCCTCATCATAATATGTGGGAGCAGTAATTTGGTGAGTT